>JAPQWS010000017.1:0-68243 GCA_028651295.1 Catharanthus roseus
GTTTAGGGTTTGGGGTTTTTAAGGGTTCGGGGTTTTAGGGTTTAGGGTTTAGGGGTTTGGGTACTTAGGGCTTAGGATTTATTTTTTTAGGTATTATGGTTTTAAGGGTTTAGGATTTTCGGGTTTTATAGTTTGGGTTTAGAGTTTTGGGTTTTTGTACTTAGGGTTTAGGGTTTAGGGTTTAGGATTTCAACGTTGGGTTTTAGATTTTCCATGTTAGGGTTTTTATGGTTTTTACATTTTTAGGGTTTAGGGCTTGGGGTTTTAGGGATCGGGGTTTAGGGTTTAGGGTTTGGGGTTTTGGTTTAGAGTTTATTTTCTTAGTTTTTAGGGTTTAGGGTCTAAGATTTCGAGTTTTATTTCTTAGGGTTTAGGGGTTTTGTGTTAAGGATTTGGGGGTTAAGGGTTTAGGGTTTTATGGTTTACTGTTTGGGGTTTAGGGTTTAGGATTTTAGGTTTTAGGTTTTAGGGTTTAGGGTTTAGGGTTCAGGGTGTAGGGTTTAGGGTCTGGGGTTTAGGGTTTATATTTTTCGGTTTTAGGGTTTAGAGTTGAAGATTTCAGGTTTTATACCTTAGGGTTTAGGGTTTAGGGTTTAGGGTTTTAGGGTTTTGGGTTATAGGGTTTAGGGTTTTGGGTTTTGGGTTTTAGGGTTTTGTGTTTGGGGTTTAAGGGTTCAGGGTTTTAGGGTTTAGGGTTTAGGGTTTTAGGGTTTAGGGTTTGAGTTTTGGATTTAGTATTTAGGGTTTTAGGGTTTAACATTTTAGGGTTTAGGGCTTGGGATTTTTAGGGATCGGGGTTCGGGGTTTAGGGTTTGGGGGTTTTGGTTTAGAGTTTATTTTTCTTAGGTTTTAGGGTTTAGGGTCTAAGATTTCGAGTTTTATTGCTTAGGGTTTAGGGTTTTGTGTTAAGGAATTGGGGTTAAGGGTTTAGGGGTTTATGGTTTACTGTTTGGGGTTTAGGGTTTTTGATTTTAGGTTTTAGGTTTTGGGGTTTAGGGTTTAGGGGTCAGGGTTTAGGGTTTAGGGTCTAGGGTTTTAGGGTTTACGGTTTTCGGTTTTAGGGTTTAGAGTTGAAGATTTCAGGTTTTATACTTTAGGGTTTAGGGTTTTAGGTTTAGGGTTTAGGGGTTAGGGTTTAGGGTTTAGGGTTTAGGGTTTTAGAGTTTGGGGTTTAGGGTTTAGGGTTTAGGGTTTTGGGTTTTAGGGTTTAGGGTTTTGTGTTCGGGGGTTAGGGTTTAGGATTTGGGGTTTTTAAGGGTTCGGGGGTTTTAGGGTTTAGGGTTTAGGGTTTGGGTTCTTAGGGCTTAGGATTTATTTTTTTAGGTATTATGGTTTAAGGGTTTAGGATTTTGGGTTTTATAGTTTGGGTTTAGAGTTTTGGGTTTTGTACTTAGGGTTTAGGGTTTAGGGTTTAGGATTTCAACGTTGGGTTTTAGATTTTCCATGTTTGGGTTTTATGGTTTTACATTTTAGGGTTTAGGGCTTGGGGTTTTAGGGATCAGGGTTTAGGGTTTAGGGTTTGGGGTTTTGGTTTAGAGTTTATTTTCTTAGTTTTTAGGGTTTAGGGTCTAAGATTTCAGGTTTTATTTCTTAGGGTTTAGGGTTTTGTGTTAAGGATTTGGGGTTAAGGCTTTAGGGTTTTATGGTTTACTGTTTGGGGTTTAGGGTTTAGGATTTTAGGTTTTAGGTTTTAGGGTTTAGGGTTTAGGGTTCAGGGTGTAGGGTTTAGGGTCTGGGGTTTAGGGTTTATATTTTTCGGTTTTAGGGTTTAGAGTTGAAGATTTCAGGTTTTATACCTTAGGGTTTAGGGTTTAGGGTTTAGGGTTTTAGGGTTTTAGGGTTATAGGGTTTAGGGTTTTGGGTTTTGGGTTTTAGGGTTTTGTGTTTGGGGTTTAAGGGTTCAGGGTTTTAGGGTTTAGGGTTTAGGGTTTTAGGGTTTAGGGTTTGAGTTTTGGATTTAGTATTTAGGGTTTTAGGGTTTAACATTTTAGGGTTTAGGGCTTGGGATTTTAGGGATCAGGGTTCAGGGTTTAGGGTTTGGGGTTTTGGTTTAGAGTTTATTTTCTTAGGTTTTAGGGTTTAGGGTCTAAGATTTCAGGTTTTATTGCTTAGGGTTTAGGGTTTTGTGTTAAGGAATTGGGGTTAAGGGTTTAGGGGTTTATGGTTTACTGTTTGGGGTTTAGGGTTTTTGATTTTAGGTTTTAGGTTTTGGGGTTTAGGGTTTAGGGGTCAGGGTTTAGGGTTTAGGGTCTAGGGTTTTAGGGTTTAGGGTTTTCGGTTTTAGGGTTTAGAGTTGAAGATTTCAGGTTTTATACTTTAGGGTTTAGGGTTTTAGGTTTAGGGTTTAGGGGTTAGGGTTTAGGGTTTAGGGTTTAGGGTTTTAGAGTTTGGGGTTTAGGGTTTAGGGTTTAGGGTTTTGGGTTTTAGGGTTTAGGGTTTTGTGTTCAGGGTTAGGGTTTAGGATTTGGGGTTTTTAAGGGTTCAGGGTTTTAGGGTTTAGGGTTTAGGGTTTGGGTTCTTAGGGCTTAGGATTTATTTTTTTAGGTATTATGGTTTAAGGGTTTAGGATTTCGGGTTTTATAGTTTGGGTTTAGAGTTTTGGGTTTTGTACTTAGGGTTTAGGGTTTAGGGTTTAGGATTTCAACGTTGGGTTTTAGATTTTCCATGTTAGGGTTTTATGGTTTTACATTTTAGGGTTTAGGGCTTGGGGTTTTAGGGATCAGGGTTTAGGGTTTAGGGTTTGGGGTTTTGGTTTAGAGTTTATTTTCTTAGTTTTTAGGGTTTAGGGTCTAAGATTTCAGGTTTTATTTCTTAGGGTTTAGGGTTTTGTGTTAAGGATTTGGGGTTAAGGGTTTAGGGTTTTATGGTTTACTGTTTGGGGTTTAGGGTTTAGGATTTTAGGTTTTAGGTTTTAGGGTTTAGGGTTTAGGGTTCAGGGTGTAGGGTTTAGGGTCTGGGGTTTAGGGTTTATATTTTTCGGTTTTAGGGTTTAGAGTTGAAGATTTCAGGTTTTATACCTTAGGGTTTAGGGTTTAGGGTTTAGGGTTTTAGGGTTTAGGGTTTAGGGTTTAGGGTTTTGGGTTTTGGGTTTTAGGGTTTTGTGTTTAGGGGTTGGGTTTAGGATTTGGGGTTTAAGGGTTCAGGGTTTTAGGGTTTAGGGTTTAGGGTTTGGGGTCTTAGGGCTTAGGGGTTTGGGTTTTAGGGTTTAGGGTTTAGGGTTTGGGGTCTTAGGGCTTAGGGGTTTGGGTTTTAGGGTTTAGGGTTTAGGGTTTTGGATTTCAACGTTAGGGTTTTAGGTTTTCCATGTTAGGGTTTTAGGGTTTTTCATTTTAGGGTTTAGGGCTTGGGATTTTAGGGATCAGGGTTTAGGGTTTGAGGTTTTGGTTTAGAGTTTATTTTCTTCGGTTTTAGGGTTTAGGGTCTAAGATTTCAGGTTTTATTGCTTAGGGTTTAGGGTTTTGTGTTAAGGATTTGGGGTTAAGGGTTTAGGGTTTTATGGTTTAGGGTTTAGAGTTTAGGGTTTTGGGTTTTAGGGTTTAGGGTTTTGTGTTTAGGGTTAGGGTTTAGGATTTGGGGTTTTTAAGGGTTCAGGGTTTTAGAGTTTAGGGTTTAGGGTTTGGGGTCTTAGGGCTTGGGGTTTATTTTTTTAGGTTTTATGGTTTAAGGGTTTGGGATTTTGGGTTTTATAGTTTGGGTTTAGAGTTTTGGATTTTGTACTTAGGGTTTGGGGTTTGGGATTTCAACGTTAGGGTTTTAGGTTTTCCATGTTAGGTTTTTGGGGTTTTGCATTTTAGGGTTTAGGGCTTGGGGTTTTGGGGATCAGGGTTTAGGGTTTAGGGTTTGGGGTTTTTGTTTAGGGTTTATTTTCTTAGGTTTTAGGGTTTAGGGTCTAAGATTTCAGGTTTTATTGCTTAGGGTTTAAGGTTTTGTGTTAAGGATTTGGGGTTAAGGGTTTAGGGTTTTATGGTTTACTGTTTGGGGTTTAGGGTTTAGGATTTTAGGTTTTAGGTTTTAGAGTTTAGGGTTTAGGGGTCAGGGTTTAGGGTTTAGGGTCTTCGGTTTTAGGGTTTAGGGTTTATATTTTTCGGTTTTAGGGTTTAGAGTTGCAGATTTCAGGTTTTATACTTTAGGGTTTAGGGTTTAGGGTTTTAGGGTTTAGGGTTTAGGGTTTTGGGTTTTAGGGTTTAGGGTTTAGGGTTTTGGGTTCTAGGGGTTTAGGGTTTAGGGTTTTGTGTTTAGGGTTCGGGTTTAGGGTTTAGGGTTTAGGGGTTTAGGGTTTAGGGTTTAGGGTTTAGGGTTTTGGGTTATAGGGATTAGGGTTTTGTGTTTAGGGTTAGGGTTTAGGATTTGGGGGTTTAAGGGTTCAGGGTTTTAGGGTTTAGGGTTTTAGGATTTTGGGTTTGTGTTTTTGTACTTAGTATTTAGGGTTTAGGGGTTTTCAACGTTAGGGTTTTAGGTTTTCCATGTTAGGGTTTTATGGTTTTACATTTTAGGGTTTAGGGCTTGGGGTTTTAGGGATCAGGGTTTAGGGTTTAGGGTTTGGGGCTTTGGTTTAGAGTTTATTTTCTTAGGTTTTAGGGTTTAGGGTCTAAGATTTGGGTTTTATTGCTTAGGGTTTAGGGTTTTGTGTTAAGGATTTGGGGTTAAGGGTTTAGGGGGTTTATGGTTTTCTTGTTTGGGGGTTTAGGGTTTAGGATTTTAGGTTTTAGGTTTTTAGGGTTTAGGGTTTAGGGTTTAGGGTTTAGGGTTTAGGGTTTTAGGGTTTGGGGTTTAGGGTTTAGGGTTTTGGGTTTTAGTGTTTGGGATTTAGGGTTTAGGGTTTTGGGTTTTAGGGTTTAGGGTTTTGTGTTTAGGGTTAGGGTTTAGGATTTGGGGTTTTTATGGGTTCGGGGGTTTTAGGGTTTAGGGTCTTAGGGTTTTAGGGTTTAGGGTTTTCGGTTTTAAGGTTTAGAGTTGAAGATTTCGGGTTTTTATACTTTAGGGTTTAGGGTTTGGGGTTTTGGGTTTTGGGTTTAGGGTTTAGGGTTTAGGGTTTTAGGGTTTGGGGTTTAGGGTTTAGGGTTTTGGGTTTTAGGGTTTAGGATTTTTGTGTTTAGGGTTAGGGTTTAGGATTTGGGGGTTTTTAAGGGCTCGGGGGTTTTAGGGTTTAGGGTTTAGGGGTTGGGGTCTTAGGGCTTAGGGTTTATTTTTTTAGGTTTTATGGTTTTAAGGGTTTAGGATTTTTGGGATTTATAGTTTAGGTTTAGAGTTTTGGGTTTTGTACTTAGGGTTTAGGGTTTAGGATTTCAACGTTGGGTGTTAGGTTTTCCATGTTAGGGTTTTATGGTTTTACATTTTAGGGTTTAGGGCTTGGGGTTTTGGGGATCAGGGTTTAGGGTTTAGGGTTTGGGGTTTTGGCTTAGGGTTTATTTTCTTAGGTTTTAGGGTTTAGGGTCTAAGATTTCAGGTTTTATTGCTTAGGGTTTAAGGTTTTGTGTTAAGGATTTGGGCTTAAGGGTTTAGGGTTTTATGGTTTACTGTTTGGGGTTTAGGGTTTAGGATTTTAGGTTTTAGGTTTTAGGGTTTAGGGTTTAGGGGTCAGGGTTTAGGGTTTAGGGTCTGTGGTTTTAGGGTTTATATTTTTCGGTTTTAGGGTTTAGAGTTGGAGATTTCAGGTTTTATACTTTAGGGTTTGGGGTTTAGGGTTTAGGGTTTTGGGTTTTAGGGTTTTGGGTTTTAGGGTTTAGGGTTTAGGGTTTTGGGTTCTAGGGTTTAGGGTTTAGGGTTTTGTGTTTAGGGTTCGGGTTTAGGGTTTAGGGTTTAGGGTTTAGGGTTTAGGGTTTAGGGTTTTAGGGTTTGGGGTTTAGGGTTTAGGGTTTTGGGTTTTAGGGTTTAGGGTTTTGTGTTTAGGGTTAGGGTTTAGGATTTGGGGTTTTTAAGGGCTCAGGGTTTTAGGGTTTAGGGTTTAGGGGTTGGGGTCTTAGGGCTTAGGGTTTATTTTTTTAGGTTTTATGGTTTAAGGGTTTAGGATTTTGGGATTTATAGTTTGGGTTTAGAGTTTTGGGTTTTGTACTTAGGGTTTGGGGTTTGGGATTTCAACGTTAGGGGTTTTAGGTTTTCCATGTTAGGGTTTTTGGGGGTTTTGCATTTTAGGGTTTAGGGCTTGGGGTTTTGGGGATCGGGGGTTTAGGGTTTAGGGTTTGGGGTTTTTGTTTAGGGTTTATTTTCTTAGGTTTTAGGGTTTAGGGTCTAAGATTTCAGGTTTTATTGCTTAGGGTTTAAGGTTTTGTGTTAAGGATTTGGGGTTAAGGGTTTAGGGTTTTATGGTTTACTGTTTGGGGTTTAGGGTTTAGGATTTTAGGTTTTAGGTTTTAGGGTTTAGGGTTTAGGGGTCAGGGTTTAGGGTTTAGGGTCTTCGGTTTTAGGGTTTAGGGTTTATATTTTTCGGTTTTAGGGTTTAGAGTTGCAGATTTCAGGTTTTATACTTTAGGGTTTAGGGTTTAGGGTTTTAGGGTTTAGGGTTTAGGGTTTTGGGTTTTAGGGTTTAGGGTTTAGGGTTTTGGGTTCTAGGGTTTAGGGTTTAGGGTTTTGTGTTTAGGGTTCGGGTTTAGGGTTTAGGGTTTAGGGTTTAGGGTTTAGGGTTTAGGGTTTTGGGTTATAGGGATTAGGGTTTTGTGTTTAGGGTTAGGGTTTAGGATTTGGGGTTTAAGGGTTCAGGGTTTTAGGGTTTAGGGTTTTAGGATTTTGGGTTTGTGTTTTGGACTTAGTATTTAGGGTTTAGGGTTTTCAACGTTAGGGGTTTTAGGTTTTCCATGTTAGGGTTTTATGGTTTTACATTTTAGGGTTTAGGGCTTGGGGTTTTAGGGATCAGGGTTTAGGGTTTAGGGTTTGGGGCTTTGGTTTAGAGTTTATTTTCTTAGGTTTTAGGGTTTAGGGTCTAAGATTTCAGGTTTTATTGCTTAGGGTTTAGGGTTTTGTGTTAAGGATTTGGGGTTAAGGGTTTAGGGGTTTATGGTTTACTGTTTGGGGTTTAGGGTTTAGGATTTTAGGTTTTAGGTTTTAGGGTTTAGGGTTTAGGGTTTAGGGTTTAGGGTTTTAGGGTTTGGGGTTTAGGGTTTAGGGTTTTGGGTTTTAGTGTTTGGGGTTTAGGGTTTAGGGTTTTGGGTTTTAGGGTTTAGGGTTTTGTGTTTAGGGTTAGGGTTTAGGATTTGGGGTTTTTATGGGTTCAGGGTTTTAGGGTTTAGGGTCTTAGGGTTTTAGGGTTTAGGGTTTTCGGTTTTAAGGTTTAGAGTTGAAGATTTCAGGTTTTATACTTTAGGGTTTAGGGTTTGGGGTTTTGGGTTTTGGGTTTAGGGTTTAGGGTTTAGGGTTTTAGGGTTTGGGGTTTAGGGTTTAGGGTTTTGGGTTTTAGGGTTTAGGATTTTGTGTTTAGGGTTAGGGTTTAGGATTTGGGGTTTTTAAGGGCTCAGGGTTTTAGGGTTTAGGGTTTAGGGGTTGGGGTCTTAGGGGCTTAGGGTTTATTTTTTAGGTTTTATGGTTTAAGGGTTTAGGATTTTGGGATTTATAGTTTAGGTTTAGAGTTTTGGGTTTTGTACTTAGGGTTTAGGGTTTAGGGTTTAGGATTTCAACGTTGGGTTTTAGGTTTTCCATGTTAGGGTTTTATGGTTTTACATTTTAGGGTTTAGGGCTTGGGGTTTTGGGGATCAGGGTTTAGGGTTTAGGGTTTGGGGTTTTGGTTTAGGGTTTATTTTCTTAGGTTTTAGGGTTTAGGGTCTAAGATTTCAGGTTTTATTGCTTAGGGTTTAAGGTTTTGTGTTAAGGATTTGGGCTTAAGGGTTTAGGGTTTTATGGTTTTTCTTGTTTGGGGTTTAGGGTTTAGGATTTTAGGTTTTTAGGTTTTAGGGTTTAGGGTTTAGGGGGTCGGGGTTTAGGGTTTAGGGTCTGTGGTTTTAGGGTTTATATTTTTCGGTTTTAGGGTTTAGAGTTGGAGATTTCAGGTTTTATACTTTAGGGTTTGGGGTTTAGGGTTTAGGGTTTTGGGTTTTAGGGTTTTGGGTTTTAGGGTTTAGGGTTTAGGGTTTTGGGTTCTAGGGTTTAGGGTTTAGGGTTTTGTGTTTAGGGTTCGGGTTTAGGGTTTAGGGTTTAGGGTTTAGGGTTTAGGGTTTTAGGGTTTGGGGTTTAGGGTTTAGGGTTTTGGGTTTTAGGGTTTAGGGTTTTGTGTTTAGGGTTAGGGTTTAGGATTTGGGGTTTTTAAGGGCTCAGGGTTTTAGGGTTTAGGGTTTAGGGGTTGGGGTCTTAGGGCTTAGGGTTTATTTTTTTAGGTTTTATGGTTTAAGGGTTTAGGATTTTGGGATTTATAGTTTGGGTTTAGAGTTTTGGGTTTTGTACTTAGGGTTTAGGGTTTAGGTTTTAGGGTTTAGGGTTTTGGGTTTAGGGTTAGGGTTTAGGATTTGGGGTTTTTAAGGGCTCAGGGTTTTTGGGTTTAGGGTTTGGGGTTTTGGTTTAGAGTTTATTTTCTTAGTTTTTAGGGTTTAGGGTCTAAGATTTCAGGTTTTATTGCTTAGGGTTTAGGGTTTTGTGTTAAGGATTTGGGGTTAAGGGTTTAGGGTTTTATGGTTTCTTGTTTGGGGGTTTAGGGTTTAGGATTTTTAGGTTTTTGGTTTTTAGGGTTTAGGGTTTAGGGGAGTCGGGGTTTAGGGTCTAGGGTTTAGGGTTTATATTTTTTTCGGTTTTAGGGTTTAGAGTTGAAGATTTCGGGTTTTATACTTTAGGGTTTAGGGTTTAGGAGTTTAGGGTTTACGGTTTAGGGGTTTTAGGGTTTAGTGTTTAGGGTTTAGGGTTTTATGGTTTATTGTTTGGGGTTTAGGGTTTAGGATTTTTAGGTTTTAAGTTTTAGGGTTTAGGGTTTAGGGGGTCGGGGGTTTAGGGTTTAGGGTCTAGGGTTTTAGGGTTTAGGGTTTATATTTTTTCGGTTTTAGGGTTTAGAGTTGCGATTTGGGGTTTTATACTTTAGGGTTTAGGGTTTAGTGTTTAAGGTTTAGAGTTGAAGATTTCGGGGTTTTATACTTTAGGGTTTAGGGTTTGGGGTTTTGGGTTTTGGGTTTAGGGTTTAGGGTTTATGGTTTTAGGGTTTGGGGTTTAGGGTTTAGGGTTTTGGGTTTTTAGGGTTTAGGGTTTTGTGTTTAGGGTTAGGGTTTAGGGTTTGGGTTTAAGGTTTAGAGTTGAAGATTTGAGTTTTATACTTTAGGGTTTAGGGTTTGGGGTTTTGGGTTTTGGGTTTAGGGTTTAGGGTTTAGGGTTTTAGGGTTTGGGGGTTTAGGGTTTAGGGTTTTGGGTTTTTAGGGTTTAGGGTTTTTGTGTTTAGGGTTAGGGTTTAGGATTTGGGGTTTTTAAGGGCTCGGGGGTTTTAGGGTTTAGGGTTTAGGGGTTGGGGTCTTAGGGCTTAGGGTTTATTTTTTTAGGTTTTATGGTTTAAGGGTTTAGGATTTTGGGATTTATAGTTTGGGTTTAGAGTTTTGGGGTTTTGTACTTAGGGTTTAGGGTTTAGGGTTTAGGATTTCAACGTTGGGTTTTAGGTTTTTCCATGTTAGGGTTTTATGGTTTTTAAATTTTAGGGTTTAGGGCTTGGGGTTTTAGGGATCGGGGTTTAGGGTTTAGGGTTTGGGGTTTTGGTTTAGAGTTTATTTTCTTAGTTTTTTAGGGTTTAGGGTCTAAGATTTCAGGTTTTATTGCTTAGGGTTTAGGGTTTTGTGTTAAGGATTTGGGGTTAAGGGTTTAGGGTTTTATGGTTTACTGTTTGGGGTTTAGGGTTTAGGATTTTAGGTTTTTGGTTTTAGGGTTTAGGGTTTAGGGGTCAGGGTTTAGGGTCTAGGGTTTAGGGTTTATATTTTTCGGTTTTAGGGTTTAGAGTTGAAGATTTCAGGTTTTATACTTTAGGGTTTAGGGTTTACGGTTTAGGGTTTTAGGGTTTAGTGTTTAGGGTTTAGGGTTTTATGGTTTATTGTTTGGGGTTTAGGGTTTAGGATTTTAGGTTTTAAGTTTTAGGGTTTAGGGTTTAGGGGTCAGGGTTTAGGGTTTAGGGTTTTATGGTTTATTGTTTGGGGTTTAGGGTTTAGGGTCTAGGGTTTTAGGGTTTAGGGTTTATATTTTTCGGTTTTAGGGTTTAGAGTTGCAGATTTCAGGTTTTATACTTTAGGGTTTAGGGTTTAGTGTTTAGGGTTTTAGGGTTTAGGGTATAGGGTTTTGGGTTTTAGGGTTTAGGGTTTAGGGTTTTGGGTTCTAGGGTTTAGGGTTTAGGGTTTTGTGTTTAGGGTTCGGGTTTAGGGTTTAGGGTTTAGGGTTTAGGGTTTAGGGTTTTAGGGTTTGGGGTTTAGGGTTTAGGGTTTCGGGTTTTAGGGTTTAGGGTTTTGTGTTTAGGGTTAGGGTTTAGGATTTGGGGTTTTTAAGGGCTCAGGGTTTTAGGGTTTAGGGTTTAGGGGTTGGGGTCTTAGGGCTTAGGGTTTATTTTTTTAGGTTTTATGGTTTAAGGGTTTAGGATTTTGGGATTTATAGTTTGGGTTTAGAGTTTTGGGTTTTGTACTTAGGGTTTAGGGTTTAGGTTTTAGGGTTTAGGGTTTTGGGTTTAGGGTTAGGGTTTAGGATTTGGGGTTTTTAAGGGCTCAGGGTTTTTGGGTTTAGGGTTTGGGGTTTTGGTTTAGAGTTTATTTTCTTAGTTTTTAGGGTTTAGGGTCTAAGATTTCAGGTTTTATTGCTTAGGGTTTGGGGTTTTGTGTTAAGGATTTGGGGTTAAGGGTTTAGGGTTTTATGGTTTACTGTTTGGGGTTTAGGGTTTAGGATTTTAGGTTTTTGGTTTTAGGGTTTAGGGTTTAGGGGTCAGGGTTTAGGGTCTAGGGTTTAGGGTTTATATTTTTCGGTTTTAGGGTTTAGAGTTGAAGATTTCAGGTTTTATACTTTAGGGTTTAGGGTTTAGGGTTTAGGGTTTACGGTTTAGGGTTTTAGGGTTTAGTGTTTAGGGTTTAGGGTTTTATGGTTTATTGTTTGGGGTTTAGGGTTTAGGATTTTAGGTTTTAAGTTTTAGGGTTTAGGGTTTAGGGGTCAGGGTTTAGGGTTTAGGGTCTAGGGTTTTAGGGTTTAGGGTTTATATTTTTCGGTTTTAGGGTTTAGAGTTGCAGATTTCAGGTTTTATACTTTAGGGTTTAGGGTTTAGTGTTTAAGGTTTAGAGTTGAAGATTTCAGGTTTTATACTTTAGGGTTTAGGGTTTGGGGTTTTGGGTTTTGGGTTTAGGGTTTAGGGTTTATGGTTTTAGGGTTTGGGGTTTAGGGTTTAGGGTTTTGGGTTTTAGGGTTTAGGGTTTTGTGTTTAGGGTTAGGGTTTAGGGTTTGGGTTTAAGGTTTAGAGTTGAAGATTTCAGGTTTTATACTTTAGGGTTTAGGGTTTGGGGTTTTGGGTTTTGGGTTTAGGGTTTAGGGTTTAGGGTTTTAGGGTTTGGGGTTTAGGGTTTAGGGTTTTGGGTTTTAGGGTTTAGGGTTTTGTGTTTAGGGTTAGGGTTTAGGATTTGGGGTTTTTAAGGGCTCAGGGTTTTAGGGTTTAGGGTTTAGGGGTTGGGGTCTTAGGGCTTAGGGTTTATTTTTTTAGGTTTTATGGTTTAAGGGTTTAGGATTTTGGGATTTATAGTTTGGGTTTAGAGTTTTGGGTTTTGTACTTAGGGTTTAGGGTTTAGGGTTTAGGATTTCAACGTTGGGTTTTAGGTTTTCCATGTTAGGGTTTTATGGTTTTAAATTTTAGGGTTTAGGGCTTGGGGTTTTAGGGATCAGGGTTTAGGGTTTAGGGTTTGGGGTTTTGGTTTAGAGTTTATTTTCTTAGTTTTTAGGGTTTAGGGTCTAAGATTTCAGGTTTTATTGCTTAGGGTTTAGGGTTTTGTGTTAAGGATTTGGGGTTAAGGGTTTAGGGTTTTATGGTTTACTGTTTGGGGTTTAGGGTTTAGGATTTTAGGTTTTTGGTTTTAGGGTTTAGGGTTTAGGGGTCAGGGTTTAGGGTCTAGGGTTTAGGGTTTATATTTTTCGGTTTTAGGGTTTAGAGTTGAAGATTTCAGGTTTTATACTTTAGGGTTTAGGGTTTACGGTTTAGGGTTTTAGGGTTTAGTGTTTAGGGTTTAGGGTTTTATGGTTTATTGTTTGGGGTTTAGGGTTTAGGATTTTAGGTTTTAAGTTTTAGGGTTTAGGGTTTAGGGGTCAGGGTTTAGGGTTTAGGGGTTTTATGGTTTATTGTTTGGGGTTTAGGGTTTAGGGTCTAGGGTTTTAGGGTTTAGGGTTTATATTTTTCGGTTTTAGGGTTTAGAGTTGCAGATTTCAGGTTTTATACTTTAGGGTTTAGGGTTTAGTGTTTAGGGTTTTAGGGTTTAGGGTATAGGGTTTTGGGTTTTAGGGTTTTAGGGTTTAGGGTTTTGGGTTCTAGGGTTTAGGGTTTAGATTTTTGTGTTTAGGGTTAGGGTTTTGGGTTTAGGGGTCAGGGTTTAGGGTTTAGGGTCTAGGGTTTATATTTTTCAGTTTTAGGGTTTAGAGTTGAAGATTTCAGGTTTTATGCTTTAGGGTTTAGGGTTTTTGGTTTAGGGTTTAGGCTTTAGGGTTTTAGGGTTTAGGGTTTAGGGTTTAGGGTTTTGGGTTATAGGGTTTAGGGTTTTGTGCTTAGGGTTAGGGTTTAGAATTTGGGGTTTAAGGGTTCAGGGTTTTAGGGTTTAGGGTTTAGGGTTTTAGGGTTTAGGGTTTGAGTTTTGGATTTAGTATTTAGGGTTTGGGGTTTCAACGTTAGGGTTTTAGGTTTTCCATGTTAGGGTTTTAGGGTTTAACATTTTAGGGTTTAGGGCTTGGGGTTTTAGGGATCAGGGTTTAGGGTTTAGGGTTTGGGGTTTTGGTTTAGAGTTTATTTTCTTAGGTTTTAGGGTTTAGGGTCTAAGATTTCAGGTTTTATTGCTTAGGGTTTAGGGTTTTGTGTTAAGGATTTGGGGTTAAGGGTTTAGGGGTTTATGGTTTACTGTTTGGAGTTTAGGGTTTAGGATGTTAGGTTTTAGGTTTTGGGGTTTAGGGTTTAGGGGTCAGGGTTTAGGGTTTAGGGTCTAGGGTTTTAGGGTTTAGGGTTTTCGGTTTTAGGGTTTAGAGTTGAAGATTTCAGGTTTTATACTTTAGGGTTTAGGGTTTCGGGTTTAGGGTTTAGGGTTTAGGGTTTAGGGTTTTAGGGTTTGGGGTTTAGGGTTTAGGGTTTTGGGTTTTAGGGTTTAGGGTTTTGTGTTTAGGGTTAGGGTTTAGGATTTGGGGTTTTTAAGGGTTCAGGGTTTTAGGGTTTAGGGTTTAGGGTTTGGGGTCTTAGGGCTTAGGGTTTATTTTTTTAGGTTTTATGGTTTAAGGGTTTAGGATTTTGGGTTTTATAGTTTGGGTTTAGAGTTTTGGGTTTTGTACTTAGGTTTTAGGGTTTAGGGTCTAAGATTTCGGGGTTTTATTGCTTAGGGTTTAGGGTTTTGTGTTAAGGAATTGGGGGTTAAGGGTTTAGGGGTTTATGGTTTTCTTGTTTGGGGGTTTAGGGTTTTTGATTTTAGGTTTTAGGTTTTGGGGTTTAGGGTTTAGGGGTCAGGGTTTAGGGTTTAGGGTCTAGGGTTTTAGGGTTTAGGGTTTTCGGTTTTAGGGTTTAGAGTTGAAGATTTCAGGTTTTATACTTTAGGGTTTAGGGTTTCTGGTTTAGGGTTTAGAGTTTAGGGTTTAGGGTTTTAGGGTTTGGGGTTTAGGGTTTAGGGTTTTGGGTTTTAGGGTTTAGGGTTTTGTGTTTAGGGTTAGGGTTTAGGATTTGGGGTTTTTAAGGGTTCAGGGTTTTAGGGTTTAGGGTTTAGGGTTTGGGGTCTTAGGGCTTAGGGTTTATTTTTTTAGGTTTTATGGTTTAAGGGTTTAGGATTTTGGGTTTTATAGTTTGGGTTTAGAGTTTTGGGTTTTGTACTTAGGGTTTAGGGTTTAGGATTTCAACGTTGGGTTTTAGGTTTTCCATGTTAGGGTTTTATGGTTTTACATTTTAGGGTTTAGGGCTTGGGGTTTTAGGGATCAGGGTTTAGGGTTTAGGGTTTGGGGTTTTGGTTTAGAGTTTATTTTCTTAGTTTTTTGGGTTTAGGGTCTAAGATTTCAGGTTTTATTGCTTAGGGTTTAGGGTTTTGTGTTAAGGATTTGGGGTTAAGGGTTTAGGGTTTTATGGTTTACTGTTTGGGGTTTAGGGTTTAGGATTTTAGGTTTTAGGTTTTAGGGTTTAGGGTTTAGGGGTCAGGGTTTAGGGTTTAGGGTCTAGGGTTTAGGGTTTATATTTTACGGTTTTAGGGTTTAGAGTTGAAGATTTCAGGTTTTATACTTTAGGGTTTAGGGTTTAGGGTTTAGGGTTTTAGGGTTTAGGGTTTAGGGTTTAGGGTTTTATGGTTTATTGTTTGGGGTTTAGGGTTTAGGATTTTAGGTTTTAAGTTTTAGGGTTTAGGGTTTAGGGGTTTAGGGTTTAGAATTTTTAGGTTTTTAGGTTTTAGGGTTTAGGGTTTAGGGGAGTCGGGGGTTTAGGGTTTAGGGTCTAGGGTTTTAGGGTTTAGGGTTTATATTTTTCGGTTTTAGGGTTTAGAGTTGCAGATTTCAGGTTTTATACTTTAGGGTTTAGGGTTTAGGGTTTAGGGTTTTAGGGTTTAGGGTTGAGGGTTTTGGGTTTTTAGGGTTTAGGGTTTAGGGTTTTGGGTTCTAGGGTTTAGGGTTTAGGGTTTTTTGTGTTTAGGGTTAGGGTTTAGGGTTTAGGGGTCAGGGTTTAGGGTTTAGGGTCTAGGGTTTATATTTTTCAGTTTTAGGGTTTAGAGTTGAAGATTTCAGGTTTTATACTTTAGGGTTTAGGGTTTTTGGTTTAGGGTTTAGGGTTTAGGGTTTTTAGGGTTTAGGGTTTAGGGTTTTTGGGTTATAGGGTTTAGGGTTTTGTGTTTAGGGTTAGGGTTTAGGATTTGGGGTTTAAGGGTTCAGGGTTTTAGGGTTTAGGGTTTAGGGTTTTAGGGTTTAGGGTTTGAGTTTTGGATTTAGTATTTAATGTTTTAGGGTTTAACATTTTAGGGTTTAGGGCTTGGGATTTTAGGGATCAGGGTTCAGGGTTTAGGGTTTGGGGTTTTGGTTTAGAGTTTATTTTCTTAGGTTTTAGGGTTTAGGGTCTAAGATTTCAGGTTTTATTGCTTAGGGTTTAGGGTTTTGTGTTAAGGAATTGGGGTTAAGGGTTTAGGGGTTTATGGTTTACTGTTTGGGGTTTAGGGTTTTTGATTTTAGGTTTTAGGTTTTGGGGTTTAGGGTTTAGGGGGTCGGGGGTTTAGGGTTTAGGGTCTAGGGTTTTAGGGTTTAGGGTTTTTCGGTTTTAGGGTTTAGAGTTGAAGATTTCGGGTTTTATACTTTAGGGTTTAGGGTTTAGGGTTTAGGGGTTTAGAGTTTAGGGTTTAGGGTTTTTAGGGTTTGGGGTTTAGGGTTTAGGGTTTTGGGTTTTAGGGTTTAGGGTTTTGTGTTTAGGGTTAGGGTTTAGGATTTGGGGTTTTTAAGGGTTCAGGGTTTTAGGGTTTAGGGTTTAGGGTTTGGGGTCTTAGGGCTTAGGGTTTATTTTTTAGGTTTTATGGTTTTAAGGGTTTAGGATTTTGGGTTTTATAGTTTGGGTTTAGAGTTTTGGGTTTTGTACTTAGGGTTTAGGGTTTAGGATTTCAACGTTGGGTTTTAGGTTTTCCATGTTAGGGTTTTATGGTTTTACATTTTAGGGTTTAGGGCTTGGGGTTTTAGGGATCAGGGTTTAGGGTTTAGGGTTTGGGGTTTTGGTTTAGAGTTTATTTTCTTAGTTTTTTGGGTTTAGGGTCTAAGATTTCAGGTTTTATTGCTTAGGGTTTAGGGTTTTGTGTTAAGGATTTGGGGTTAAGGGTTTAGGGTTTTATGGTTTACTGTTTGGGGTTTAGGGTTTAGGATTTTAGGTTTTAGGTTTTAGGGTTTAGGGTTTAGGGGTCAGGGTTTAGGGTTTAGGGTCTAGGGTTTAGGGTTTATATTTTACGGTTTTAGGGTTTAGAGTTGAAGATTTCAGGTTTTATACTTTAGGGTTTAGGGTTTAGGGTTTTAGGGTTTAGGGTTTAGGGTTTAGGGTTTTATGGTTTATTGTTTGGGGTTTAGGGTTTAGGATTTTAGGTTTTAAGTTTTAGGGTTTAGGGTTTAGGGGTTTAGGGTTTAGGATTTTAGGTTTTAGGTTTTAGGGTTTAGGGTTTAGGGGTCAGGGTTTAGGGTTTAGGGTCTAGGGTTTTAGGGTTTAGGGTTTATATTTTTCGGTTTTAGGGTTTAGAGTTGCAGATTTCAGGTTTTATACTTTAGGGTTTAGGGTTTAGGGTTTAGGGTTTTAGGGTTTAGGGTTGAGGGTTTTGGGTTTTAGGGTTTAGGGTTTAGGGTTTTGGGTTCTAGGGTTTAGGGTTTAGGGTTTTGTGTTTAGGGTTAGGGTTTAGGGTTTAGGGGTCAGGGTTTAGGGTTTAGGGTCTAGGGTTTATATTTTTTCGAGTTTTAGGGTTTAGAGTTGAAGATTTCGGGGTTTTTATACTTTAGGGTTTAGGGTTTTTTGGTTTAGGGTTTAGGGTTTAGGGTTTTAGGGTTTAGGGTTTAGGGTTTTGGGTTATAGGGTTTAGGGTTTTGTGTTTAGGGTTAGGGTTTAGGATTTGGGGTTTAAGGGTTCGGGGGTTTTAGGGTTTAGGGTTTAGGGTTTTAGGGTTTAGGGTTTGAGTTTTGGATTTAGTATTTAATGTTTTAGGGTTTAACATTTTAGGGTTTAGGGCTTGGGATTTTAGGGATCGGGGTTCGGGGGTTTAGGGTTTGGGGGTTTTGGTTTAGAGTTTATTTTCTTAGGTTTTTAGGGTTTAGGGTCTAAGATTTCGGGTTTTATTGCTTAGGGTTTAGGGTTTTGTGTTAAGGAATTGGGGTTAAGGGTTTAGGGGGTTTATGGTTTCTTGTTTGGGGTTTAGGGTTTTTGATTTTAGGTTTTTAGGTTTTGGGGTTTAGGGTTTAGGGGGTCGGGGTTTAGGGTTTAGGGTCTAGGGTTTTAGGGTTTAGGGGTTTTTCGGTTTTAGGGTTTAGAGTTGAAGATTTCGGGTTTTATACTTTAGGGTTTAGGGTTTACGGTTTAGGGTTTAGAGTTTAGGGTTTAGGGTTTTAGGGTTTGGGGGTTTAGGGTTTAGGGTTTTGGGTTTTAGGGTTTAGGGTTTTGTGTTTAGGGTTAGGGTTTAGGATTTGGGGTTTTTAAGGGTTCGGGGGTTTTAGGGTTTAGGGTTTAGGGTTTGGGGTCTTAGGGCTTAGGGTTTATTTTTTTAGGTTTTATGGTTTTAAGGGTTTAGGATTTTGGGTTTTATAGTTTGGGTTTAGAGTTTTGGGTTTTGTACTTAGGGTTTAGGGTTTAGGATTTCAACGTTGGGTTTTAGGTTTTCCATGTTAGGGTTTTATGGTTTTTACATTTTTAGGGTTTAGGGCTTGGGGTTTTAGGGATCGGGGGTTTAGGGTTTAGGGTTTGGGGGTTTTGGTTTAGAGTTTATTTTCTTAGTTTTTTGGGTTTAGGGTCTAAGATTTCAGGTTTTATTGCTTAGGGTTTAGGGTTTTGTGTTAAGGATTTGGGGTTAAGGGTTTAGGGTTTTATGGTTTACTGTTTGGGGTTTAGGGTTTAGGATTTTAGGTTTTAGGTTTTAGGGTTTAGGGTTTAGGGGTCAGGGTTTAGGGTTTAGGGTCTAGGGTTTAGGGTTTATATTTTACGGTTTTAGGGTTTAGAGTTGAAGATTTCAGGTTTTATACTTTAGGGTTTAGGGTTTAGGGTTTAGGGTTTTAGGGTTTAGGGTTTAGGGTTTAGGGTTTTATGGTTTATTGTTTGGGGTTTAGGGTTTAGGATTTTAGGTTTTAAGTTTTAGGGTTTAGGGTTTAGGGGTTTAGGGTTTAGGATTTTAGGTTTTAGGTTTTAGGGTTTAGGGTTTAGGGGTCAGGGTTTAGGGTTTAGGGTCTAGGGTTTTAGGGTTTAGGGTTTATATTTTTCGGTTTTAGGGTTTAGAGTTGCAGATTTCAGGTTTTATACTTTAGGGTTTAGGGTTTAGGGTTTAGGGTTTAGGGTTTAGGGTTGAGGGTTTTGGGTTTAGGGTTTTAGGGTTTGGGGTTTAGGGTTTAGGGTTTTGGGTTTTAGGGTTTAGGGTTTTGTGTTTAGGGTTAGGGTTTAGGATTTGGGGTTTTTAAGGGTTCAGGGTTTTAGGGTTTAGGGTTTAGGGTTTGGGGTCTTAGGGCTTAGGGTTTATTTTTTTAGGTTTATGGTTTAAGGGTTTAGGATTTTGGGTTTTATAGTTTGGGTTTAGAGTTTTGGGTTTTGTACTTAGTATTTAGGGTTTAGGGTTTCAACGTTAGGGTTTTAGGTTTTCCATGTTAGGGTTTTATGGTTTTTACATTTTAGGGTTTAGGGCTTCGGGTTTTAGGGATCAGGGTTTAGGGTTTAGGGTTTGGGGCTTTGGTTTAGAGTTTATTTTCTTAGGTTTTAGGGTTTAGGGTCTAAGATTTCAGGTTTTATTGCTTAGGGTTTAGGGTTTTGTGTTAAGGATTTGGGGTTAAGGGTTTAGGGGTTTATGGTTTACTGTTTGGAGTTTAGGGTTTAGGATGTTAGGTTTTAGGTTTTGGGGTTTAGGGTTTAGGGGGTCGGGGGTTTAGGGTTTAGGGTCTAGGGTTTTAGGGTTTAGGGTTTTCGGTTTTAGGGTTTAGAGTTGAAGATTTCAGGTTTTATACTTTAGGGTTTAGGGTTTCGGGTTTAGGGTTTAGGGTTTAGGGTTTAGGGTTTTAGGGTTTGGGGTTTAGGGTTTAGGGTTTTGGGTTTTAGGGTTTAGGGTTTTGTGTTTAGGGTTAGGGTTTAGGATTTGGGGTTTTTAAGGGTTCAGGGTTTTAGGGTTTAGGGTTTAGGGTTTGGGGTCTTAGGGGCTTAGGGTTTATTTTTTTAGGTTTATGGTTTTAAGGGTTTAGGATTTTGGGTTTTTATAGTTTGGGTTTAGAGTTTTGGGTTTTGTACTTAGGGTTTAGGGTTTAGGATTTCAACGTTGGGTTTTAGGTTTTCCATGTTAGGGTTTTATGGTTTTTACATTTTAGGGTTTAGGAGCTTGGGGGTTTTAGGGATCGGGGTTTAGGGTTTAGGGTTTGGGGTTTTGGTTTAGAGTTTATTTTCTTAGTTTTTTGGGTTTAGGATCTAAGATTTCGGGGTTTTATTGCTTAGGGTTTAGGGTTTTGTGTTAAGGATTTGGGGTTAAGGGTTTAGGGTTTTATGGTTTTCTTGTTTGGGGTTTAGGGTTTAGGATTTTTAGGTTTTAGGTTTTAGGGTTTAGGGTTTAGGGGGTCGGGGGTTTAGGGTTTAGGGTCTAGGGTTTAGGGTTTATATTTTACGGTTTTAGGGTTTAGAGTTGAAGATTTCAGGTTTTATACTTTAGGGTTTAGGGTTTAGGGTTTAGGGTTTTAGGGTTTAGGGTTTAGGGTTTAGGGTTTAGGATTTTAGGTTTTAAGTTTTAGGGTTTAGGGTTTAGGGGTTTAGGGTTTAGGATTTTAGGTTTTAGGTTTTAGGGTTTAGGGTTTAGGGGTCAGGGTTTAGGGTTTAGGGTCTAGGGTTTTAGGGTTTAGGGTTTATATTTTTCGGTTTTAGGGTTTAGAGTTGCAGATTTCAGGTTTTATACTTTAGGGTTTAGGGTTTAGGGTTTAGGGTTTTAGGGTTTAGGGTTGAGGGTTTTGGGTTTTAGGGTTTAGGGTTTAGGGTTTTGGGTTCTAGGGTTTAGGGTTTAGGGTTTTGTGTTTAGGGTTAGGGTTTAGGGTTTAGGGGGTCAGGGTTTAGGGTTTAGGGTCTAGGGTTTATATTTTTTCGAGTTTTAGGGTTTAGAGTTGAAGATTTGGGTTTTATACTTTAGGGTTTAGGGTTTTTGGTTTAGGGTTTAGGGTTTAGGGTTTTAGGGTTTAGGGTTTAGGGTTTTGGGTTATAGGGTTTAGGGTTTTGTGTTTAGGGTTAGGGTTTAGGATTTGGGGTTTAAGGGTTCAGGGTTTTAGGGTTTAGGGTTTAGGGTTTTAGGGTTTAGGGTTTGAGTTTTGGATTTAGTATTTAATGTTTTAGGGTTTAACATTTTAGGGTTTAGGGCTTGGGATTTTAGGGATCAGGGTTCAGGGTTTAGGGTTTGGGGTTTTGGTTTAGAGTTTATTTTCTTAGGTTTTAGGGTTTAGGGTCTAAGATTTCAGGTTTTATTGCTTAGGGTTTAGGGTTTTGTGTTAAGGAATTGGGGTTAAGGGTTTAGGGGTTTATGGTTTACTGTTTGGGGTTTAGGGTTTTTGATTTTAGGTTTTAGGTTTTGGGGTTTAGGGTTTAGGGGTCAGGGTTTAGGGTTTAGGGTCTAGGGTTTTAGGGTTTAGGGTTTTCGGTTTTAGGGTTTAGAGTTGAAGATTTCAGGTTTTATACTTTAGGGTTTAGGGTTTTAGGTTTAGGGTTTAGGGTTTAGGGTTTAGGGTTTAGGGTTTTAGAGTTTGGGGGTTTAGGGTTTAGGGTTTAGGGTTTTTGGGTTTTTAGGGTTTAGGGTTTTGTGTTCAGGGTTAGGGTTTAGGATTTGGGGTTTTTAAGGGTTCAGGGTTTTAGGGTTTAGGGTTTAGGGTTTGGGTTCTTAGGGCTTAGGATTTATTTTTTTAGGTATTATGGTTTAAGGGTTTAGGATTTCGGGTTTTATAGTTTGGGTTTAGAGTTTTGGGTTTTGTACTTAGGGTTTAGGGTTTAGGGTTTAGGATTTCAACGTTGGGTTTTAGATTTTCCATGTTAGGGTTTTATGGTTTTACATTTTAGGGTTTAGGGCTTGGGGGTTTTAGGGATCGGGGGTTTAGGGTTTAGGGTTTGGGGGTTTTGGTTTAGAGTTTATTTTCTTAGTTTTTTAGGGTTTAGGGTCTAAGATTTCAGGTTTTATTTCTTAGGGTTTAGGGTTTTGTGTTAAGGATTTGGGGTTAAGGGTTTAGGGTTTTATGGTTTACTGTTTGGGGTTTAGGGTTTAGGATTTTAGGTTTTAGGTTTTAGGGTTTAGGGTTTAGGGTTCAGGGTGTAGGGTTTAGGGTCTGGGGTTTAGGGTTTATATTTTTTCGGTTTTTAGGGTTTAGAGTTGAAGATTTCGGGGTTTTATACCTTAGGGTTTAGGGTTTAGGGTTTAGGGTTTTAGGGTTTAGGGTTTAGGGTTTTGGGTTTTGGGTTTTGGGTTTTAGGGTTTTGTGTTTAGGGGTTGGGTTTAGGATTTGGGGTTTAAGGGTTCGGGGTTTTAGGGTTTAGGGTTTAGGGTTTGGGGTCTTAGGGCTTAGGGGTTTGGGTTTTAGGGTTTAGGGTTTAGGGTTTGGGGTCTTAGGGCTTAGGGGTTTGGGTTTTAGGGTTTAGGGTTTAGGGTTTTGGATTTCAACGTTAGGGTTTTAGGTTTTCCATGTTAGGGTCTTAGGGTTTTTCATTTTAGGGTTTAGGGCTTGGGATTTTAGGGATCAGGGTTTAGGGTTTGAGGTTTTGGTTTAGAGTTTATTTTCTTCGGTTTTAGGGTTTAGGGTCTAAGATTTCAGGTTTTATTGCTTAGGGTTTAGGGTTTTGTGTTAAGGATTTGGGGTTAAGGTTTAGGGTTTTATGGTTTAGGGTTTAGAGTTTATGGTTTTGGGTTTTAGGGTTTTGGGATTTGTGTTTAGGGTTAGGGTTTAGGATTTGGGGTTTTTAAGGGTTCAGGGTTTTAGAGTTTAGGGTTTAGGGTTTGGGGTCTTAGGGCTTGGGGTTTATTTTTTTAGGTTTTATGGTTTGGGATTTTGGGTTTTATAGTTTGGGTTTAGAGTTTTGGATTTTGTACTTAGGGTTTGGGGTTTGGGATTTCAACGTTAGGGTTTTAGGTTTTCCATGTTAGGTTTTTGGGGTTTTGCATTTTAGGGTTTAGGGCTTGGGGTTTTGGGGATCAGGGTTTAGGGTTTAGGGTTTGGGGTTTTTGTTTAGGGTTTATTTTCTTAGGTTTTAGGGTTTAGGGTCTAAGATTTCAGGTTTTATTGCTTAGGGTTTAAGGTTTTGTGTTAAGGATTTGGGGTTAAGGGTTTAGGGTTTTATGGTTTACTGTTTGGGGTTTAGGGTTTAGGATTTTAGGTTTTAGGTTTTAGGGTTTAGGGTTTAGGGGTCAGGGTTTAGGGTTTAGGGTCTTCGGTTTTAGGGTTTAGGGTTTATATTTTTCGGTTTTAGGGTTTAGAGTTGCAGATTTCAGGTTTTATACTTTAGGGTTTAGGGTTTAGGGTTTTAGGGTTTAGGGTTTAGGGTTTTGGGTTTTAGGGTTTAGGGTTTAGGGTTTTGGGTTCTAGGGTTTAGGGTTTAGGGTTTTGTGTTTAGGGTTCGGGTTTAGGGTTTAGGGTTTAGGGTTTAGGGTTTAGGGTTTTGGGTTATAGGGATTAGGGTTTTGTGTTTAGGGTTAGGGTTTAGGATTTGGGGTTTAAGGGTTCGGGGGTTTTTCGGGTTTAGGGTTTTAGGATTTTGGGTTTGTGTTTTGGACTTAGTATTTAGGGTTTAGGGTTTCAACGTTAGGGTTTTAGGTTTTCCATGTTAGGGTTTTATGGTTTTTACATTTTAGGGTTTAGGGCTTCGGGTTTTAGGGATCGGGGGTTTAGGGTTTAGGGTTTGGGGCTTTGGTTTAGAGTTTATTTTCTTAGGTTTTAGGGTTTAGGGTCTAAGATTTCGGGGTTTTATTGCTTAGGGTTTAGGGTTTTGTGTTAAGGATTTGGGGTTAAGGGTTTAGGGGTTTATGGTTTCCTGTTTGGAGTTTAGGGTTTAGGATGTTAGGTTTTAGGTTTTGGGGTTTAGGGTTTAGGGGTCGGGGGTTTAGGGTTTAGGGTCTAGGGTTTAGGGTTTATATTTTACGGTTTTAGGGTTTAGAGTTGAAGATTTCAGGTTTTATACTTTAGGGTTTAGGGTTTAGGGTTTAGGGTTTTAGGGTTTAGGGTTTAGGGTTTAGGGTTTAGGGTTTAGGGTTTAGGGTTTAGGGTTTAGGGTTTAGGGTTTAGGGTCTAGGGTTTTAGGGTTTAGGGTTTAGAGTTGAAGATTTCAGGTTTTATACTTTAGGGTTTAGGGTTTCGGGTTTAGGGTTTAGAGTTTAGGGTTTAGGGTTTTAGGGTTTGGGGTTTAGGGTTTAGGGTTTTGGGTTTTAGGGTTTAGGGTTTTGTGTTTAGGGTTAGGGTTTAGGATTTGGGGTTTTTAAGGGTTCAGGGTTTTAGGGTTTAGGGTTTAGGGTTTGGGGTCTTAGGGCTTAGGGTTTATTTTTTTAGGTTTTATGGTTTAAGGGTTTAGGATTTTGGGTTTTATAGTTTGGGTTTAGAGTTTTGGGTTTTGTACTTAGGGTTTAGGGTTTAGGATTTCAACGTTGGGTTTTAGGTTTTTCCATGTTAGGGTTTTATGGTTTTACATTTTAGGGTTTAGGGCTTGGGGTTTTAGGGATCAGGGTTTAGGGTTTAGGGTTTGGGGTTTTGGTTTAGAGTTTATTTTCTTAGTTTTTTGGGTTTAGGGTCTAAGATTTCGGGTTTTATTGCTTAGGGTTTAGGGGTTTTGTGTTAAGGATTTGGGGTTAAGGGTTTAGGGTTTTATGGTTTCTTGTTTGGGGTTTAGGGTTTAGGATTTTTAGGTTTTAGGTTTTAGGGTTTAGGGTTTAGGGAGTCGGGGGTTTAGGGTTTAGGGTCTAGGGTTTAGGGTTTATATTTTACGGTTTTAGGGTTTAGAGTTGAAGATTTCGGGGTTTTATACTTTAGGGTTTAGGGTTTAGGGTTTAGGGTTTTAGGGTTTAGGGTTTAGGGTTTAGGGTTTTATGGTTTATTGTTTGGGGTTTAGGGTTTAGGATTTTAGGTTTTAAGTTTTAGGGTTTAGGGTTTAGGGGTTTAGGGTTTAGGATTTTAGGTTTTTAGGTTTTAGGGTTTAGGGTTTAGGGGGTCGGGGGTTTAGGGTTTAGGGTCTAGGGTTTTAGGGTTTAGGGTTTATATTTTTTCGGTTTTAGGGTTTAGAGTTACGGATTTCGGGTTTTATACTTTAGGGTTTAGGGTTTAGGGTTTAGGGTTTTAGGGTTTAGGGTTGAGGGTTTTGGGTTTTTAGGGTTTAGGGTTTAGGGTTTTGGGTTCTAGGGTTTAGGGTTTAGGGTTTTGTGTTTAGGGTTAGGGTTTAGGGTTTAGGGGGTCGGGGGTTTAGGGTTTAGGGTCTAGGGTTTATATTTTTCAGTTTTAGGGTTTAGAGTTGAAGATTTCAGGTTTTATACTTTAGGGTTTAGGGTTTTTGGTTTAGGGTTTAGGGTTTAGGGTTTTAGGGTTTAGGGTTTAGGGTTTTGGGTTATAGGGTTTAGGGTTTTGTGTTTAGGGTTAGGGTTTAGGATTTGGGGTTTAAGGGTTCAGGGTTTTAGGGTTTAGGGTTTAGGGTTTTAGGGTTTAGGGTTTGAGTTTTGGATTTAGTATTTAATGTTTTAGGGTTTAACATTTTAGGGTTTAGGGCTTGGGATTTTAGGGATCAGGGTTCAGGGTTTAGGGTTTGGGGTTTTGGTTTAGAGTTTATTTTCTTAGGTTTTTAGGGTTTAGGGTCTAAGATTTCGGGGTTTTATTGCTTAGGGTTTAGGGTTTTGTGTTAAGGAATTGGGGTTAAGGGTTTAGGGGTTTATGGTTTACTGTTTGGGGTTTAGGGTTTTTGATTTTAGGTTTTAGGTTTTGGGGTTTAGGGTTTAGGGGTCAGGGTTTAGGGTTTAGGGTCTAGGGTTTTAGGGTTTAGGGTTTTCGGTTTTAGGGTTTAGAGTTGAAGATTTCAGGTTTTATACTTTAGGGTTTAGGGTTTCTGGTTTAGGGTTTAGAGTTTAGGGTTTAGGGTTTTTAGGGTTTGGGGTTTAGGGTTTAGGGTTTTGGGTTTTTAGGGTTTAGGGTTTTGTGTTTAGGGTTAGGGTTTAGGATTTGGGGTTTTTAAGGGTTCGGGGTTTTAGGGTTTAGGGTTTAGGGTTTGGGGTCTTAGGGGCTTAGGGTTTATTTTTTAGGTTTTATGGTTTAAGGGTTTAGGATTTTTGGGTTTTATAGTTTGGGTTTAGAGTTTTGGGTTTTGTACTTAGGGTTTAGGGTTTAGGATTTCAACGTTGGGTTTTAGGTTTTCCATGTTAGGGTTTTATGGTTTTTACATTTTTAGGGTTTAGGGCTTGGGGTTTTAGGGATCAGGGTTTAGGGTTTAGGGTTTGGGGTTTTGGTTTAGAGTTTATTTTCTTAGTTTTTGGGTTTAGGGTCTAAGATTTCAGGTTTTATTGCTTAGGGTTTAGGGTTTTGTGTTAAGGATTTGGGGTTAAGGGTTTAGGGTTTTATGGTTTACTGTTTGGGGTTTAGGGTTTAGGATTTTAGGTTTTAGGTTTTAGGGTTTAGGGTTTAGGGGGTCGGGGGTTTAGGGTTTAGGGTCTAGGGTTTAGGGTTTATATTTTACGGTTTTAGGGTTTAGAGTTGAAGATTTCAGGTTTTATACTTTAGGGTTTAGGGTTTAGGGTTTAGGGTTTTAGGGTTTAGGGTTTAGGGTTTAGGGTTTTATGGTTTATTGTTTGGGGTTTAGGGTTTAGGATTTTAGGTTTTAAGTTTTAGGGTTTAGGGTTTAGGGGTTTAGGGTTTAGGATTTTTAGGTTTTAGGTTTTTAGGGTTTAGGGTTTAGGGGGTCGGGGTTTAGGGTTTAGGGTCTAGGGTTTTAGGGTTTAGGGTTTATATTTTTCGGTTTTAGGGTTTAGAGTTGCAGATTTCAGGTTTTATACTTTAGGGTTTAGGGTTTAGGGTTTAGGGTTTAGGGTTTAGGGTTGAGGGTTTTGGGTTTAGGGTTTTAGGGTTTGGGGTTTAGGGTTTAGGGTTTTGGGTTTTAGGGTTTAGGGTTTTGTGTTTAGGGTTAGGGTTTAGGATTTGGGGTTTTTAAGGGTTCGGGGGTTTTAGGGTTTAGGGTTTAGGGTTTGGGGTCTTAGGGCTTAGGGTTTATTTTTTAGGTTTATGGTTTTAAGGGTTTAGGATTTTGGGTTTTATAGTTTGGGTTTAGAGTTTTGGGTTTTGTACTTAGTATTTAGGGTTTAGGGTTTCAACGTTAGGGTTTTAGGTTTTCCATGTTAGGGTTTTATGGTTTTACATTTTAGGGTTTAGGGCTTCGGGTTTTAGGGATCAGGGTTTAGGGTTTAGGGTTTGGGGCTTTGGTTTAGAGTTTATTTTCTTAGGTTTTAGGGTTTAGGGTCTAAGATTTCAGGTTTTATTGCTTAGGGTTTAGGGTTTTGTGTTAAGGATTTGGGGTTAAGGGTTTAGGGGTTTATGGTTTACTGTTTGGAGTTTAGGGTTTAGGATGTTAGGTTTTAGGTTTTGGGGTTTAGGGTTTAGGGGTCAGGGTTTAGGGTTTAGGGTCTAGGGTTTTAGGGTTTAGGGTTTTCGGTTTTAGGGTTTAGAGTTGAAGATTTCAGGTTTTATACTTTAGGGTTTAGGGTTTCGGGTTTAGGGTTTAGGGTTTAGGGTTTAGGGTTTTAGGGTTTGGGGTTTAGGGTTTAGGGTTTTGGGTTTTAGGGTTTAGGGTTTTGTGTTTAGGGTTAGGGTTTAGGATTTGGGGTTTTTAAGGGTTCAGGGTTTTAGGGTTTAGGGTTTAGGGTTTGGGGTCTTAGGGCTTAGGGTTTATTTTTTTAGGTTTATGGTTTAAGGGTTTAGGATTTTGGGTTTTATAGTTTGGGTTTAGAGTTTTGGGTTTTGTACTTAGGGTTTAGGGTTTAGGATTTCAACGTTGGGTTTTAGGTTTTCCATGTTAGGGTTTTATGGTTTTACATTTTAGGGTTTAGGGCTTGGGGTTTTAGGGATCAGGGTTTAGGGTTTAGGGTTTGGGGTTTTGGTTTAGAGTTTATTTTCTTAGTTTTTTGGGTTTAGGATCTAAGATTTCAGGTTTTATTGCTTAGGGTTTAGGGTTTTGTGTTAAGGATTTGGGGTTAAGGGTTTAGGGTTTTATGGTTTACTGTTTGGGGTTTAGGGTTTAGGATTTTAGGTTTTAGGTTTTAGGGTTTAGGGTTTAGGGGAGTCGGGGGTTTAGGGTTTAGGGGTCTAGGGTTTAGGGTTTATATTTTACGGTTTTAGGGTTTAGAGTTGAAGATTTCAGGTTTTATACTTTAGGGTTTAGGGTTTAGGGTTTAGGGTTTTTAGGGTTTAGGGTTTAGGGTTTAGGGTTTAGGATTTTTAGGGTTTTTAAGTTTTAGGGTTTAGGGTTTAGGGGTTTAGGGTTTAGGATTTTAGGTTTTAGGTTTTAGGGTTTAGGGTTTAGGGGTCAGGGTTTAGGGTTTAGGGTCTAGGGTTTTAGGGTTTAGGGTTTATATTTTTCGGTTTTAGGGTTTAGAGTTGCAGATTTCAGGTTTTATACTTTAGGGTTTAGGGTTTAGGGTTTAGGGTTTTAGGGTTTAGGGTTGAGGGTTTTGGGTTTTAGGGTTTAGGGTTTAGGGTTTTGGGTTCTAGGGTTTAGGGTTTAGGGTTTTGTGTTTAGGGTTAGGGTTTAGGGTTTAGGGGTCAGGGTTTAGGGTTTAGGGTCTAGGGTTTATATTTTTCAGTTTTAGGGTTTAGAGTTGAAGATTTCAGGTTTTATACTTTAGGGTTTAGGGTTTTTGGTTTAGGGTTTAGGGTTTAGGGTTTTAGGGTTTAGGGTTTAGGGTTTTGGGTTATAGGGTTTAGGGTTTTGTGTTTAGGGTTAGGGTTTAGGATTTGGGGTTTAAGGGTTCAGGGTTTTAGGGTTTAGGGTTTAGGGTTTTAGGGTTTAGGGTTTGAGTTTTGGATTTAGTATTTAATGTTTTAGGGTTTAACATTTTAGGGTTTAGGGCTTGGGATTTTAGGGATCAGGGTTCAGGGTTTAGGGTTTGGGGTTTTGGTTTAGAGTTTATTTTCTTAGGTTTTAGGGTTTAGGGTCTAAGATTTCAGGTTTTATTGCTTAGGGTTTAGGGTTTTGTGTTAAGGAATTGGGGTTAAGGGTTTAGGGGTTTATGGTTTACTGTTTGGGGTTTAGGGTTTTTGATTTTAGGTTTTAGGTTTTGGGGTTTAGGGTTTAGGGGTCAGGGTTTAGGGTTTAGGGTCTAGGGTTTTAGGGTTTAGGGTTTTCGGTTTTAGGGTTTAGAGTTGAAGATTTCAGGTTTTATACTTTAGGGTTTAGGGTTTTAGGTTTAGGGTTTAGGGTTTAGGGTTTAGGGTTTAGGGTTTTAGAGTTTGGGGTTTAGGGTTTAGGGTTTAGGGTTTTGGGTTTTAGGGTTTAGGGTTTTGTGTTCAGGGTTAGGGTTTAGGATTTGGGGTTTTTAAGGGTTCAGGGTTTTAGGGTTTAGGGTTTAGGGTTTGGGTTCTTAGGGCTTAGGATTTATTTTTTTAGGTATTATGGTTTAAGGGTTTAGGATTTCGGGTTTTATAGTTTGGGTTTAGAGTTTTGGGTTTTGTACTTAGGGTTTAGGGTTTAGGGTTTAGGATTTCAACGTTGGGTTTTAGATTTTCCATGTTAGGGTTTTATGGTTTTACATTTTAGGGTTTAGGGCTTGGGGTTTTAGGGATCAGGGTTTAGGGTTTAGGGTTTGGGGTTTTGGTTTAGAGTTTATTTTCTTAGTTTTTAGGGTTTAGGGTCTAAGATTTCAGGTTTTATTTCTTAGGGTTTAGGGTTTTGTGTTAAGGATTTGGGGTTAAGGGTTTAGGGTTTTATGGTTTACTGTTTGGGGTTTAGGGTTTAGGATTTTAGGTTTTAGGTTTTAGGGTTTAGGGTTTAGGGTTCAGGGTGTAGGGTTTAGGGTCTGGGGTTTAGGGTTTATATTTTTCGGTTTTAGGGTTTAGAGTTGAAGATTTCAGGTTTTATACCTTAGGGTTTAGGGTTTAGGGTTTAGGGTTTTAGGGTTTTGGGTTATAGGGTTTAGGGTTTTGTGTTTAGGGTTAGGGTTTAGGATTTGGGGTTTAAGGGTTCAGGGTTTTAGGGTTTAGGGTTTTAGGGTTTAGGGTTTGAGTTTTGGATTTAGTATTTAGGGTTTTAGGGTTTAACATTTTAGGGTTTAGGGCTTGGGATTTTAGGGATCAGGGTTCAGGGTTTAGGGTTTGGGGTTTTGGTTTAGAGTTTATTTTCTTAGGTTTTAGGGTTTAGGGTCTAAGATTTCAGGTTTTATTGCTTAGGGTTTAGGGTTTTGTGTTAAGGAATTGGGGTTAAGGGTTTAGGGGTTTATGGTTTACTGTTTGGGGTTTAGGGTTTTTGATTTTAGCTTTTAGGTTTTGGGGTTTAGGGTTTAGGGGTCAGGGTTTAGGGTTTAGGGTCTAGGGTTTTAGGGTTTAGGGTTTTCGGTTTTAGGGTTTAGAGTTGAAGATTTTAGGTTTTATACTTTAGGGTTTAGGGTTTTAGGTTTAGGGTTTAGGGTTTAGGGTTTAGGGTTTTAGAGTTTGGGGTTTAGGGTTTAGGGTTTAGGGTTTTGGGTTTTAGGGTTTAGGGTTTTGTGTTCAGGGTTAGGGTTTAGGATTTGGGGTTTTTAAGGGTTCAGGGTTTTAGGGTTTAGGGTTTAGGGTTTGGGTTCTTAGGGCTTAGGATTTATTTTTTTAGGTATTATGGTTTAAGGGTTTAGGATTTCGGGTTTTATAGTTTAGGGTTTAGAGTTTTGGGTTTTGTACTTAGGGTTTAGGGTTTAGGATTTCAACGTTGGGTTTTAGATTTTCCATGTTAGGGTTTTATGGTTTTTACATTTTAGGGTTTAGGGCTTGGGGGTTTTAGGGATCGGGGTTTAGGGTTTAGGGTTTGGGGGTTTTGGTTTAGAGTTTATTTTCTTAGTTTTTAGGGTTTAGGGTCTAAGATTTGGGTTTTATTTCTTAGGGTTTAGGGTTTTGTGTTAAGGATTTGGGGTTAAGGGTTTAGGGTTTTATGGTTTACTGTTTGGGGTTTAGGGTTTAGGATTTTAGGTTTTAGGTTTTAGGGTTTAGGGTTTAGGGTTCAGGGTGTAGGGTTTAGGGTCTGGGGTTTAGGGTTTATATTTTTCGGTTTTAGGGTTTAGAGTTGAAGATTTCAGGTTTTATACCTTAGGGTTTAGGGTTTAGGGTTTAGGGTTTTTAGGGTTTAGGGTTTAGGGTTTACGGGTTTTGGGTTTTGGGTTTTTGGGTTTTGTGTTTAGGGGTTGGGTTTAGGATTTGGGGTTTAAGGGTTCGGGGTTTTAGGGTTTAGGGTTTAGGGTTTGGGGTCTTAGGGCTTAGGGGTTTGGGTTTTAGGGTTTAGGGTTTAGGGTTTGGGGTCTTAGGGCTTAGGGGTTTGGGTTTTAGGGTTTAGGGTTTTGGATTTCAACGTTAGGGTTTTAGGTTTTTCCATGTTAGGGTTTTAGGGTTTTTCATTTTAGGGTTTAGGGCTTGGGATTTTAGGGATCAGGGTTTAGGGTTTGAGGTTTTGGTTTAGAGTTTATTTTCTTCGGTTTTAGGGTTTAGGGTCTAAGATTTCAGGTTTTATTGCTTAGGGTTTAGGGTTTTGTGTTAAGGATTTGGGGTTAAGGGTTTAGGGTTTTATGGTTTAGGGTTTAGAGTTTATGGTTTTGGGTTTTAGGGTTTAGGGTTTTGTGTTTAGGGTTAGGGTTTAGGATTTGGGGTTTTTAAGGGTTCAGGGTTTTAGAGTTTAGGGTTTAGGGTTTGGGGTCTTAGGGCTTGGGGTTTATTTTTTTAGGTTTTATGGTTTAAGGGTTTGGGATTTTGGGTTTTATAGTTTGGGTTTAGAGTTTTGGATTTTGTACTTAGGGTTTGGGGTTTGGGATTTCAACGTTAGGGCTTTAGGTTTTCCATGTTAGGTTTTTGGGGTTTTACATTTTAGGGTTTAGGGCTTGGGGTTTTGGGGATCAGGGTTTAGGGTTTAGGGTTTGGGGTTTTTGTTTAGGGTTTATTTTCTTAGGTTTTAGGGTTTAGGGTCTAAGATTTCAGGTTTTATTGCTTAGGGTTTAAGGTTTTGTGTTAAGGATTTGGGGTTAAGGGTTTAGGGTTTTATGGTTTACTGTTTGGGGTTTAGGGTTTAGGATTTTAGGTTTTAGGTTTTAGGGTTTAGGGTTTAGGGGTCAGGGTTTAGGGTTTAGGGTCTTCGGTTTTAGGGTTTAGGGTTTATATTTTTCGGTTTTAGGGTTTAGAGTTGCAGATTTCAGGTTTTATACTTTAGGGTTTAGGGTTTAGGGTTTTAGGGTTTAGGGTTTAGGGTTTTGGGTTTTAGGGTTTAGGGTTTAGGGTTTTGGGTTCTAGGGTTTAGGGTTTAGGGTTTTGTGTTTAGGGTTCGGGTTTAGGGTTTAGGGTTTAGGGTTTAGGGTTTAGGGTTTAGGGTTTAGGGTTTTGGGTTATAGGGATTAGGGTTTTGTGTTTAGGGTTAGGGTTTAGGATTTGGGGGTTTAAGGGTTCAGGGTTTTAGGGTTTAGGGTTTTAGGATTTTGGGTTTGTGTTTTGGACTTAGTATTTAGGGTTTAGGGTTTCAACGTTAGGGTTTTAGGTTTTCCATGTTAGGGTTTTAGGGTTTAGGGCTTGGGGTTTTAGGGATCGGGGGTTTAGGGTTTAGGGTTTGGGGGCTTTGGTTTAGAGTTTATTTTCTTAGGTTTTTAGGGTTTAGGGTCTAAGATTTCGGGTTTTATTGCTTAGGGTTTAGGGTTTTGTGTTAAGGATTTGGGGTTAAGGGCTTAGGGGGTTTATGGTTTCTTGTTTGGGGTTTAGGGTTTAGGATTTTTAGGTTTTAGGTTTTAGGGTTTAGGGTTTAGGGTTTAAGGTTTAGGGTTTAGGGTTTTAGGGTTTGGGGTTTAGGGTTTAGGGTTTTGGGTTTTAGTGTTTGGGGTTTAGGGTTTAGGGTTTTGGGTTTTAGGGTTTAGGGTTTTGTGTTTAGGGTTAGGGTTTAGGATTTGTGGTTTTTATGGGTTCGGGGGTTTTAGGGTTTAGGGTCTTAGGGGTTTTAGGGTTTAGGGTTTTCGGTTTTAAGGTTTAGAGTTGAAGATTTCGGGTTTTATACTTTAGGGTTTAGGGTTTGGGGTTTTGGGTTTTGGGTTTAGGGTTTAGGGTTTAGGGTTTTAGGGTTTGGGGGTTTAGGGTTTGGGGTTTTGGGTTTTAGGGTTTAGGGTTTTGTGTTTAGGGTTAGGGTTTAGGATTTGGGGTTTTTAAGGGCTCAGGGTTTTAGGGTTTAGGGTTTAGGGGTTGGGGTCTTAGGGCTTAGGGTTTATTTTTTTAGGTTTTATGGTTTAAGGGTTTAGGATTTTGGGATTTATAGTTTGGGTTTAGAGTTTTGGGTTTTTGTACTTAGGGTTTAGGGTTTAGGGTTTAGGATTTCAACATTGGGTTTTAGGTTTTCCATGTTAGGGTTTTATGGTTTTACATTTTAGGGTTTAGGGCTTGGGGTTTTGGGGATCAGGGTTTAGGGTTTAGGGTTTGGGGTTTTGGTTTAGGGTTTATTTTCTTAGGTTTTAGGGTTTAGGGTCTAAGATTTCAGGTTTTATTGCTTAGGGTTTAAGGTTTTGTGTTAAGGATTTGGGCTTAAGGGTTTAGGGTTTTATGGTTTACTGTTTGGGGTTTAGGGTTTAGGATTTTAGGTTTTTAGGTTTTAGGGTTTAGGGTTTAGGGGGTCGGGGGTTTAGGGTTTAGAGTCTGTGGTTTTAGGGTTTATATTTTTCGGTTTTAGGGTTTAGAGTTGGAGATTTCAGGTTTTATACTTTAGGGTTTGGGGTTTAGGGTTTAGGGTTTTGGGTTTTAGGGTTTAGGGTTTAGGGTTTTGGGTTCTAGGGTTTTGGGTTTAGGGTTTTGTGTTTAGGGTTCGGGTTTAGAGTTTAGGGTTTAGGGTTTAGGGATTAGGGTTTAGGGTTTAGGGTTTTGGGTTATAGGGATTAGGGTTTTGTGTTTAGGGTTAGGGTTTAGGATTTGGGGGTTTAAGGGTTCAGGGTTTTAGGGTTTAGGGTTTTAGGGTTTTGGGTTTGTGTTTTGGACTTAGTATTTAGGGTTTAGGGTTTCAACGGTAGGGTTTTAGGTTTTCCATGTTAGGGTTTTATGGTTTTACATTTTAGGGTTTAGGGCTTGGGGTTTTAGGGATCAGGGTTTAGGGTTTGGGGTTTTAGGGATCAGGGTTTAGGGTTTGGTGCTTTGGTTTAGAGTTTATTTTCTTAGGTTTTAGGGTTTAGGGTCTAAGATTTCAGGTTTTATTGCTTAGGGTTTAGGGTTTTGTGTTAAGGATTTGGGGTTAAGGGTTTAGGGGTTTATGGTTTACTGTTTGGGGTTTAGGGTTTAGGATTTTAGGTTTTAGGTTTTAGGGTTTAGGGTTTAGGGTTTAGGGTTTAGGGTTTAGGGTTTAGGGTTTTAGGGTTTGGGGGTTTATGGTTTAGGGTTTTGGGTTTTAGGGTTTGGGGTTTAGGGTTTAGGGTTTTGGGTTTTTAGGGTTTAGGGTTTTGTGTTTAGGGTTAGGGTTTAGGATTTGGGGTTTTTAAGGGTTCGGGGGTTTTAGGGTTTAGGGTTTTAGGGTTTTAGGGTTTAGGGGTTTTTCGGTTTTAGGGTTTAGAGTTGAAGATTTCAGGTTTTATACTTTAGGGTTTAGGGTTTTGGGTTTTGGGTTTAAGGTTTAGGGTTTAGGGTTTAGGGTCTAGGGTTTTAGGGTTTGGGGTTTAGGGTTTAGGGTTTTGGGTTTTAGGGTTTAGGGTTTAGGGTTTAGGGTTAGGGTTTAGGATTTGGGGTTTTAAAGGGCTCAGGGTTTTAGGGTTTAGGGTTTAGGGTTTGGGGTCTTAGGGCTTAGGGTTTATTTTTTTAGGTTTTATGGTTTAAGGGTTTAGGATTTTGGGTTTTATAGTTTGGGTTTAGAGTTTTGGGTTTTGTACTTAGGGTTTAGGGTTTAGGGTTTAGGATTTCAACGTTGGGTTTTAGGTTTTCCATGTTAGGGGTTTTATGGTTTTACATTTTAGGGTTTAAGGTTCGTGGTTTTTAGGGATCGGGGGTTTAGGGTTTAGGGTTTGGGGTTTTGGTTTAGAGTTTATTTTTCTTAGTTTTTAGGGTTTGGGGTCTAAGATTTCGAGTTTTATTGCTTAGGGTATAGGGTTTTGTGTTAACGATTTGGGGTTAAGGGTTTAGGGTTTTATGGTTTACTGTTTGGGGTTTAGGGTTTAGGATTTTAGGTTTTAGGTTTTAGGGTTTAGGGTTTAGGGGTCAGGGTTTAGGGTTTAGGGTCTAGGGTTTAGGGTTTATATTTTACGGTTTTAGCGTTTAGAGTTGAAGATTTCAGGTTTTATACTTTAGGGTTTAGGGTTTAGGGTTTTAGGGTTTAGGGTTTAGGGTTTAGGGTTTTATGGTTTAGGGTCTTAGGGTTTTAGGGTTTAGGGTTTTCGGTTTTAAGGTTTAGAGTTGAAGATTTCAGGTTTTATACTTTAGGGTTTAGGGTTTGGGGTTTTGGGTTTTGGGTTTAGGGTTTAGGGTTTAGGGTTTTAGGGTTTGGGGTTTAGGGTTTAGGGTTTTGGGTTTTAGGGTTTTGTGTTTAGGGTTAGGGTTTAGGATTTGGGGTTTTTAAGGGCTCAGGGTTTTAGGGTTTAGGGTTTAGGGGTTGGGGTCTTAGGGCTTAGGGTTTATTTTTTTAGGTTTTATGGTTTAAGGGTTTAGGATTTTGGGATTTATAGTTTGGGTTTAGAGTTTTGGGTTTTGTACTTAGGGTTTAGGGTTTAGGGTTTAGGATTTCAACGTTGGGTTTTAGGTTTTCCATGTTAGGGTTTTATGGTTTTACATTTTAGGGTTTAGGGCTTGGGGTTTTGGGGATCAGGGTTTAGGGTTTAGGGTTTGGGGTTTTGGTTTAGGGTTTATTTTCTTAGGTTTTAGGGTTTAGGGTCTAAGATTTCAGGTTTTATTGCTTAGGGTTTAAGGTTTTGTGTTAAGGATTTGGGCTTAAGGGTTTAGGGTTTTATGGTTTACTGTTTGGGGTTTAGGGTTTAGGATTTTAGGTTTTAGGTTTTAGGGTTTAGGGTTTAGGGGTCAGGGTTTAGGGTTTAGGGTCTGTGGTTTTAGGGTTTATATTTTTCGGTTTTAGGGTTTAGAGTTGGAGATTTCAGGTTTTATACTTTAGGGTTTGGGGTTTAGGGTTTAGGGTTTTGGGTTTTAGGGTTTAGGGTTTAGGGTTTTGGGTTCTAGGGTTTTGGGTTTAGGGTTTTGTGTTTAGGGTTCGGGTTTAGAGTTTAGGGTTTAGGGTTTAGGGTTTAGGGTTTAGGGTTTAGGGTTTAGGGTTTTGGGTTATAGGGATTAGGGTTTTGTGTTTAGGGTTAGGGTTTAGGATTTGGGGTTTAAGGGTTCAGGGTTTTAGGGTTTAGGGTTTTAGGGTTTTGGGTTTGTGTTTTGGACTTAGTATTTAGGGTTTAGGGTTTCAACGGTAGGGTTTTAGGTTTTTCCATGTTAGGGTTTTATGGTTTTTACATTTTAGGGTTTAGGGCTTGGGGTTTTTAGGGATCGGGGTTTAGGGTTTGGGGTTTTAGGGATCGGGGGTTTAGGGTTTGGTGCTTTGGTTTAGAGTTTATTTTCTTAGGTTTTAGGGTTTAGGGTCTAAGATTTCAGGTTTTATTGCTTAGGGTTTTAGGGTTTTGTGTTAAGGATTTGGGGTTAAGGGTTTAGGGGTTTATGGTTTACTGTTTGGGGTTTAGGGTTTAGGATTTTAGGTTTTAGGTTTTAGGGTTTAGGGTTTAGGGTTTAGGGTTTAGGGTTTAGGGTTTAGGGTTTAGGGTTTTAGGGTTTGGGGTTTATGGTTTAGGGTTTTGGGTTTTAGGGTTTGGGGTTTAGGGTTTTGGGTTTTAGGGTTTAGGGTTTTGTGTTTAAGGTTAGGGTTTAGGATTTGGGGGTTTTTAAGGGTTCGGGGTTTTAGGGTTTAGGGTTTTTAGGGTTTTTAGGGTTTAGGGTTTTCGGTTTTAGGGTTTAGAGTTGAAGATTTCAGGTTTTATACTTTAGGGTTTAGGGTTTTGGGTTTTGGGTTTAGGGTTTAGGGTTTAGGGTTCGGGGGTTTAGGGTTTTAGGGTTTGGGGTTTAGGGTTTAGGGTTTTGGGTTTTAGGGTTTAGGGTTTTGTGTTTAGGGTTAGGGTTTAGGATTTGGGGTTTTAAAGGGCTCGGGGGTTTTTAGGGTTTAGGGTTTAGGGTTTGGGGTCTTAGGGCTTAGGATTTATTTTTTAGGTTTTATGGTTTAAGGGCTTAGGATTTTGGGTTTTATAGTTTGGGTTTAGAGTTTTGGGTTTTGTACTTAGGGTTTAGGGTTTAGGGTTTAGGATTTCAACGTTGGGTTTTAGGTTTTCCATGTTAGGGTTTTATGGTTTTACATTTTAGGGTTTAAGGCTTGTGGTTTTAGGGATCGGGGGTTTAGGGTTTAGGGTTTGGGGTTTTGGTTTAGAGTTTATTTTCTTAGTTTTTAGGGTTTGGGGTCTAAGATTTGGGTTTTATTGCTTAGGGTATAGGGTTTTGTGTGAAGGATTTGGGGTTAAGGGTTTAGGGTTTTATGGTTTCTTGTTTGGGGTTTAGGGTTTAGGATTTTAGGTTTTAGGTTTTAGGGTTTAGGGAGTCGGGGTTTAGGGTCTAGGGTCTAGGGGTTTAGGGTTTATATTTTACGGTTTTAGGGTTTAGAGTTGAAGATTTCGGGGTTTTATACTTTAGGGTTTAGGGTTTAGGGTTTTAGGGTTTAGGGTTTAGGGTTTAGGGTTTTATGGTTTTATTGTTTGGGGTTTAGGGTTTAGGATTTTTAGGTTTTTAAGTTTTAGGGTTTAGGGAGTCGGGGTTTAGGGTTTAGGGTCTAGGGTTTTAGGGTTTAGGGTTTATATTTTTTCGGTTTTAGGGTTTAGAGTTACGGGATTTCGGGGTTTTATAGTTTAGGGTTTAGGGTTTAGGGTTTAGGGTTTTAGGGTTTAGGGTTTAGGGTTTAGGATTTCAACGTTGGGTTTTAGGTTTTCCATGTTAGGTTTTTGGGGTTTTGCATTTTAGGGTTTAGGGCTTGGGGTTTTGGGGATCAGGGTTTAGGGTTTAGGGTTTGGGGTTTTTGTTTAGGGTTTATTTTCTTAGGTTTTAGGGTTTAGGGTCTAAGATTTCAGGTTTTATTGCTTAGGGTTTAAGGTTTTGTGTTAAGGATTTGGGGTTAAGGGTTTAGGGTTTTATGGTTTACTGTTTGGGGTTTAGGGTTTAGGATTTTAGGTTTTAGGTTTTAGGGTTTAGGGTTTAGGGGTCAGGGTTTAGGGTTTAGGGTCTTCGGTTTTAGGGTTTAGGGTTTATATTTTTCGGTTTTAGGGTTTAGAGTTGCAAATTTCAGGTTTTATACTTTAGGGTTTAGGGTTTAGGGTTTTAGGGTTTAGGGTTTTGGGTTTTAGGGTTTAGGGTTTAGGGTTTTGGGTTCTAGGGTTTAGGGTTTAGGGTTTTGTGTTTAGGGTTCGGGTTTAGGGTTTAGGGGTTTAGGGTTTAGGGTTTAGGGTTTAGGGTTTAGGGTTTTGGGTTATAGGGATTAGGGTTTTGTGTTTAGGGTTAGGGTTTAGGATTTGGGGTTTAAGGGTTCAGGGTTTTAGGGTTTAGGGTTTTAGGATTTTGGGTTTGTGTTTTGGACTTAGTATTTAGGGTTTAGGGTTTCAACGTTAGGGTTTTAGGTTTTCCATGTTAGGGTTTTATGGTTTTACATTTTAGGGTTTAGGGCTTGGGGTTTTAGGGATCAGGGTTTAGGGTTTAGGGTTTGGGGCTTTGGTTTAGAGTTTATTTTCTTAGGTTTTAGGGTTTAGGGTCTAAGATTTCAGGTTTTATTGCTTAGGGTTTAGGGTTTTGTGTTAAGGATTTGGGGTTAAGGGTTTAGGGGTTTATGGTTTACTGTTTGGGGTTTAGGGTTTAGGATTTTAGGTTTTAGGTTTTAGGGTTTAGGGTTTAGGGTTTAGGGTTTAGGGTTTAGGGTTTTAGGGTTTGGGGTTTAGGGTTTAGGGTTTTGGGTTTTAGTGTTTGGGGTTTAGGGTTTAGGGTTTTGGGTTTTAGGGTTTAGGGTTTTGTGTTTAGGGTTAGGGTTTAGGATTTGGGGTTTTTATGGGTTCAGGGTTTTAGGGTTTAGGGTCTTAGGGTTTTAGGGTTTAGGGTTTTCGGTTTTAAGGTTTAGAGTTGAAGATTTCAGGTTTTATACTTTAGGGTTTAGGGTTTGGGGTTTTGGGTTTTGGGTTTAGGGTTTAGGGTTTAGGGTTTTAGGGGTTTGGGGTTTAGGGTTTAGGGTTTTGGGTTTTAGGGTTTTGTGTTTAGGGTTAGGGTTTAGGATTTGGGGGTTTTTAAGGGCTCGGGGGTTTTAGGGTTTAGGGTTTAGGGGTTGGGGGTCTTAGGGCTTAGGGTTTATTTTTTTAGGTTTTATGGTTTTAAGGGTTTAGGATTTTGGGAATTATAGTTTGGGTTTAGAGTTTTGGGTTTTGTACTTAGGGTTTAGGGTTTAGGGTTTAGGATTTCAACGTTGGGTTTTAGGTTTTCCATGTTAGGGTTTTATGGTTTTACATTTTAGGGTTTAGGGCTTGGGGTTTTGGGGATCAGGGTTTAGGGTTTAGGGTTTGGGGTTTTGGTTTAGGGTTTATTTTCTTAGGTTTTAGGGTTTAGGGTCTAAGATTTCAGGTTTTATTGCTTAGGGTTTAAGGTTTTGTGTTAAGGATTTGGGCTTAAGGGTTTAGGGTTTTATGGTTTCTTGTTTGGGGGTTTAGGGTTTAGGATTTTAGGTTTTAGGTTTTAGGGTTTAGGGTTTAGGGAGTGCGGGGTTTAGGGTTTAGAGTCTGTGGTTTTAGGGTTTTATATTTTTTCGGTTTTAGGGTTTAGAGTTGGAGATTTCGGGTTTTATACTTTAGGGTTTGGGGGTTTAGGGTTTAGGGTTTTGGGTTTTTAGGGTTTAGGGTTTTGGGTTCTAGGGTTTTGGGTTTAGGGTTTTGTGTTTAGGGTTCGGGTTTAGAGTTTAGGGTTTAGGGTTTAGGGTTTAGGGTTTAGGGTTTAGGGTTTTGGGTTATAGGGATTAGGGTTTTGTGTTTAGGGTTAGGGTTTAGGATTTGGGGTTTAAGGGTTCAGGGTTTTAGGGTTTAGGGTTTTAGGGTTTTGGGTTTGTGTTTTGGACTTAGTATTTAGGTTTAGGGTTTCAACGGTAGGGTTTTATGGTTTTACATTTTAGGGTTTAGGGCATGGGGTTTTAGGGATCAGGGTTTAGGGTTTGGGGTTTTAGGGATCAGGGTTTAGGGTTTGGGGCTTTGGTTTAGAGTTTATTTTCTTAGGTTTTAGGGTTTAGGGTCTAAGATTTCAGGTTTTATTGCTTAGGGTTTAGGGTTTTGTGTTAAGGATTTGGGGTTAAGGGTTTAGGGGTTTATGGTTTACTGTTTGGGGTTTAGGGTTTAGGATTTTAGGTTTTAGGTTTTAGGGTTTAGGGTTTAGGGTTTAGGGTTTAGGGTTTAGGGTTTTAGGGTTTGGGGTTTATGGTTTAGGGTTTTGGGTTTTAGGGTTTGGGGTTTAGGGTTTAGGGTTTTGGGTTTTAGGGTTTAGGGTTTTGTGTTTAGGGTTAGGGTTTAGGATTTGGGGTTTTTAAGGGTTCAGGGTTTTAGGGTTTAGGGTTTTAGGGTTTTAGGGTTTAGGGTTTTCGGTTTTAGGGTTTAGAGTTGAAGATTTCAGGTTTTATACTTTAGGGTTTAGGGTTTTGGGTTTTGGGTTTTAAGGTTTAGGGTTTAGGGTTTAGGGTCTAGGGTTTTAGGGTTTGGGGTTTAGGGTTTAGGGTTTTGGGTTTTAGGGTTTAGGGTTTAGGGTTTGGGGTCTTAGGGCTTAGGGTTTATTTTTTTAGGTTTTATGGTTTAAGGGTTTAGGATTTTGGGTTTTATAGTTTGGGTTTAGAGTTTTGGGTTTTGTACTTAGGGTTTAGGGTTTAGGGTTTAGGATTTCAACGTTGGGTTTTAGGTTTTCCATGTTAGGGTTTTATGGTTTTACATTTTAGGGTTTAAGGCTTGTGGTTTTAGGGATCAGGGTTTAGGGTTTAGGGTTTGGGGTTTTGGTTTAGAGTTTATTTTCTTAGTTTTTAGGGTTTGGGGTCTAAGATTTCAGGTTTTATTGCTTAGGGTATAGGGTTTTGTGTTAACGATTTGGGGTTAAGGGTTTAGGGTTTTATGGTTTACTGTTTGGGGTTTAGGGTTTAGGATTTTAGGTTTTAGGTTTTAGGGTTTAGGGTTTAGGGGTCAGGGTTTAGGGTTTAGGGTCTAGGGTTTAGGGTTTATATTTTACGGTTTTAGGGTTTAGAGTTGAAGATTTCAGGTTTTATACTTTAGGGTTTAGGGTTTAGGGTTTTAGAGTTTAGGGTTTAGGGTTTAGGGTTTTATGGTTTATTGTTTGGGGTTTAGGGTTTAGGATTTTAGGTTTTAAGTTTTAGGGTTTAGGGTTTAGGGGTCAGGGTTTAGGGTTTAGGGTCTAGGGTTTTAGGGTTTAGGGTTTATATTTTTCGGTTTTAGGGTTTAGAGTTGCAGATTTCAGGTTTTATAGTTTAGGGTTTAGGGTTTAGGATTTAGGGTTTAGGATTTCAACGTTGGGTTTTAGGTTTTCCATGTTAGGTTTTTGGGGGTTTTTGCATTTTAGGGTTTAGGGCTTGGGGTTTTGGGGATCGGGGTTTAGGGTTTAGGGTTTGGGGGTTTTTGTTTAGGGTTTATTTTCTTAGGTTTTAGGGTTTAGGGTCTAAGATTTGAGTTTTATTGCTTAGGGTTTAAGGTTTTGTGTTAAGGATTTGGGGTTAAGGGTTTAGGGGTTTATGGTTTCTTGTTTGGGGTTTAGGGTTTAGGATTTTTAGGTTTTTAGGTTTTAGGGTTTAGGGTTTAGGGTTTAGGGTTTAGGGTTTAGGGTTTTAGGGTTTGGGGTTTAGGGTTTAGGGTTTTGGGTTTTAGTGTTTGGGGTTTAGGGTTTAGGGTTTTGGGTTTTAGGGTTTAGGGTTTTGTGTTTAGGGTTAGGGTTTAGGATTTGGGGTTTTTATGGGTTCGGGGTTTTAGGGTTTAGGGTCTTAGGGTTTTTAGGGTTTAGGGTTTTCGGTTTTAAGGTTTAGAGTTGAAGATTTCGGGGTTTTATACTTTAGGGTTTAGGGTTTGGGGTTTTGGGTTTTGGGTTTAGGGTTTAGGGTTTAGGGTTTAAGGGTTTGGGGGTTTAGGGTTTAGGGTTTTGGGTTTTAGGGTTTTGTGTTTAGGGTTAGGGTTTAGGATTTGGGGTTTTTAAGGGCTCAGGGTTTTAGGGTTTAGGGTTTAGGGGTTGGGGTCTTAGGGCTTAGGGTTTATTTTTTAGGTTTTATGGTTTAAGGGTTTAGGATTTTGGGATTTATAGTTTGGGTTTAGAGTTTTGGGTTTTTGTACTTAGGGTTTAGGGTTTAGGGTTTAGGATTTCAACGTTGGGTTTTAGGTTTTCCATGTTAGGGTTTTATGGTTTTTACATTTTAGGGTTTAGGGCTTGGGGTTTTGGGGATCGGGGGTTTAGGGTTTAGGGTTTGGGGTTTTGGTTTAGGGTTTATTTTCTTAGGTTTTAGGGTTTAGGGTCTAAGATTTCGGGTTTTATTGCTTAGGGTTTAAGGTTTTGTGTTAAGGATTTGGGCTTAAGGGTTTAGGGGTTTTATGGTTTTCTCTTGTTTGGGGTTTAGGGTTTAGGATTTTAGGTTTTAGGTTTTAGGGTTTAGGGTTTAGGGGAGTCGGGGGTTTAGGGTTTAGAGTGCTGTGGTTTTAGGGTTTATATTTTTTCGGTTTTAGGGTTTAGAGTTGGAGATTTCGGGTTTTATACTTTAGGGTTTGGGGTTTAGGGTTTAGGGTTTTGGGTTTTTAGGGTTTAGGGTTTAGGGTTTTTGGGTTCTAGGGTTTTGGGTTTAGGGTTTTGTGTTTAGGGTTCGGGTTTAGAGTTTAGAGTTTAGGGTTTAGGGTTTAGGGTTTAGGGTTTAGGGTTTTGGGTTATAGGGATTAGGGTTTTGTGTTTAGGGTTAGGGTTTAGGATTTGGGGTTTAAGGGTTCAGGGTTTTAGGGTTTAGGGTTTTAGGGTTTTGGGTTTGTGTTTTGGACTTAGTATTTAGGGTTTAGGGTTTCAACGGTAGGGTTTTAGGTTTTCCATGTTAGGGTTTTATGGTTTTACATTTTAGGGTTTAGGGCTTGGGGTTTTAGGGATCAGGGTTTAGGGTTTGGGGTTTTAGGGATCAGGGTTTAGGGTTTGGTGCTTTGGTTTAGAGTTTATTTTCTTAGGTTTTAGGGTTTAGGGTCTAAGATTTCAGGTTTTATTGCTTAGGGTTTAGGGTTTTGTGTTAAGGATTTGGGGTTAAGGGTTTAGGGGTTTATGGTTTACTGTTTGGGGTTTAGGGTTTAGGATTTTAGGTTTTAGGTTTTAGGGTTTAGGGTTTAGGGTTTAGGGTTTAGGGTTTAGGGTTTAGGGTTTTAGGGTTTGGGGTTTATGGTTTTAGGGTTTTGGGTTTTAGGGTTTGGGGTTTAGGGTTTAGGGTTTTGGGTTTTAGGGTTTAGGGTTTTGTGTTTAGGGTTAGGGTTTAGGATTTGGGGTTTTTAAGGGTTCAGGGTTTTAGGGTTTAGGGTTTTAGGGTTTTAGGGTTTAGGGTTTTCGGTTTTAGGGTTTAGAGTTGAAGATTTCAGGTTTTATACTTTAGGGTTTAGGGTTTTGGGTTTTGGGTTTAAGGTTTAGGGTTTAGGGTTTAGGGTCTAGGGTTTTAGGGTTTGGGGTTTAGGGTTTAGGGTTTTGGGTTTTAGGGTTTAGGGTTTTGTGTTTAGGGTTAGGGTTTAGGATTTGGGGTTTTAAAGGGCTCGGGGGTTTTAGGGTTTAGGGTTTAGGGTTTGGGGTCTTAGGGGCTTAGGGGTTTATTTTTTTTAGGTTTTATGGTTTAAGGGTTTAGGATTTCGGGGTTTTATAGTTTGGGTTTAGAGTTTTGGGTTTTTGTACTTAGGGTTTAGGGTTTAGGGTTTAGGATTTCAACGTTGGGTTTTAGGTTTTCCATGTTAGGGGTTTTATGGTTTTACATTTTAGGGTTTAAGGTTTGTGGTTTTAGGGATCAGGGTTTAGGGTTTAGGGTTTGGGGTTTTGGTTTAGAGTTTATTTTCTTAGTTTTTAGGGTTTGGGGTCTAAGATTTCGAGTTTTATTGCTTAGGGTTTAAGGTTTTGTGTTAAGGATTTGGGGTTAAGGGTTTAGGGTTTTATGGTTTCTTGTTTGGGGGTTTAGGGTTTAGGATTTTAGGTTTTAGGTTTTAGGGTTTAGGGTTTAGGGGAGTCGGGGTTTAGGGGTTTAGAGTGCTGTGGTTTTAGGGTTTATATTTTTTCGGTTTTAGGGTTTAGAGTTGGAGATTTCGGGGTTTTATACTTTAGGGTTTGGGGGTTTAGGGTTTAGGGTTTTGGGTTTTAGGGTTTAGGGTTTAGGGTTTTGGGTTCTAGGGTTTTGGGTTTAGGGTTTTGTGTTTAGGGTTCGGGTTTAGAGTTTAGAGTTTAGGGTTTAGGGTTTAGGGTTTAGGGGTTTAGGGTTTTGGGTTATAGGGATTAGGGTTTTGTGTTTAGGGTTAGGGTTTAGGATTTGGGGTTTAAGGGTTCGGGGGTTTTAGGGTTTAGGGTTTTAGGGTTTTGGGTTTGTGTTTTGGACTTAGTATTTAGGGTTTAGGGTTTCAACGGTAGGGTTTTAGGTTTTCCATGTTAGGGTTTTATGGTTTTACATTTTAGGGTTTAGGGCTTGGGGTTTTAGGGATCAGGGTTTAGGGTTTGGGGTTTTAGGGATCAGGGTTTAGGGTTTGGTGCTTTGGTTTAGAGTTTATTTTCTTAGGTTTTAGGGTTTAGGGTCTAAGATTTCGAGTTTTATTGCTTAGGGTTTAGGGGTTTTGTGTTAAGGATTTGGGGGTTAAGGGTTTAGGGGGTTTATGGTTTCTTGTTTGGGGTTTAGGGTTTAGGATTTTAGGTTTTAGGTTTTTAGGGTTTAGGGTTTAGGGTTTAGGGTTTAGGGTTTAGGGTTTAGGGTTTTAGGGTTTGGGGTTTATGGTTTTAGGGTTTTGGGTTTTAGGGTTTGGGGGTTTAGGGTTTAGGGTTTTGGGTTTTAGGGTTTAGGGGTTTTGTGTTTAGGGTTAGGGTTTAGGATTTGGGGGTTTTTAAGGGTTCGGGGTTTTAGAGTTTAGGGTTTTAGGGTTTTAGGGTTTAGGGTTTTCGGTTTTAGGGTTTAGAGTTGAAGATTTCAGGTTTTATACTTTAGGGTTTAGGGTTTTGGGTTTTGGGTTTAAGGTTTAGGGTTTAGGGTTTAGGGTCTAGGGTTTTAGGGTTTGGGGTTTAGGGTTTAGGGTTTTGGGTTTTAGGGTTTAGGGTTTTGTGTTTAGGGTTAGGGTTTAGGATTTGGGGTTTTAAAGGGCTCAGGGTTTTAGGGTTTAGGGTTTAGGGTTTGGGGTCTTAGGGCTTAGGGTTTATTTTTTTAGGTTTTATGGTTTAAGGGTTTAGGATTTTGGGTTTTATAGTTTGGGTTTAGAGTTTTGGGTTTTGTACTTAGGGTTTAGGGTTTAGGGTTTAGGATTTCAACGTTGGGTTTTAGGTTTTCCATGTTAGGGTTTTATGGTTTTACATTTTAGGGTTTAAGGCTTGTGGTTTTAGGGATCAGGGTTTAGGGTTTAGGGTTTGGGGTTTTGGTTTAGAGTTTATTTTCTTAGTTTTTAGGGTTTGGGGTCTAAGATTTCAGGTTTTATTGCTTAGGGTATAGGGTTTTGTGTTAAGGATTTGGGGTTAAGGGTTTAGGGTTTTATGGTTTACTGTTTGGGGTTTAGGGTTTAGGATTTTAGGTTTTAGGTTTTAGGGTTTAGGGTTTAGGGGTCAGGGTTTAGGGTTTAGGGTCTAGGGTTTAGGGTTTATATTTTACGGTTTTAGCGTTTAGAGTTGAAGATTTCAGGTTTTATACTTTAGGGTTTAGGGTTTAGGGTTTTTAGGGTTTAGGGTTTAGGGTTTAGGGTTTTATGGTTTATTGTTTGGGGTTTAGGGTTTAGGATTTTAGGTTTTAAGTTTTAGGGTTTAGGGTTTAGGGGTCAGGGTTTAGGGTTTAGGGTCTAGGGTTTTAGGGTTTAGGGTTTATATTTTTCGGTTTTAGGGTTTAGAGTTGCAGATTTCAGGTTTTATAGTTTAGGGTTTAGGGTTTAGGGTTTAGGGTTTTAGGGTTTAGGGTTTAGGATTTCAACGTTGGGTTTTAGGTTTTCCATGTTAGGTTTTTGGGGTTTTGCATTTTAGGGTTTAGGGCTTGGGGTTTTGGGGATCAGGGTTTAGGGTTTAGGGTTTGGGGTTTTTGTTTAGGGTTTATTTTCTTAGGTTTTAGGGTTTAGGGTCTAAGATTTCAGGTTTTATTGCTTAGGGTTTAAGGTTTTGTGTTAAGGATTTGGGGTTAAGGGTTTAGGGGTTTATGGTTTACTGTTTGGGGTTTAGGGTTTAGGATTTTAGGTTTTAGGTTTTAGGGTTTAGGGTTTAGGGTTTAGGGTTTAGGGTTTAGGGTTTTAGGGTTTGGGGTTTAGGGTTTAGGGTTTTGGGTTTTAGTGTTTGGGGTTTAGGGTTTAGGGTTTTGGGTTTTAGGGTTTAGGGTTTTGTGTTTAGGGTTAGGGTTTAGGATTTGGGGGTTTTTATGGGTTCAGGGTTTTAGGGTTTAGGGTCTTAGGGTTTTAGGGTTTAGGGTTTTCGGTTTTAAGGTTTAGAGTTGAAGATTTCAGGTTTTATACTTTAGGGTTTAGGGTTTGGGGTTTTGGGTTTTGGGTTTAGGGTTTAGGGTTTAGGGGTTTTAGGGTTTGGGGTTTAGGGTTTACGGGTTTTGGGTTTTAGGGTTTTGTGTTTAGGGTTAGGGTTTAGGATTTGGGGTTTTTAAGGGCTCGGGGGTTTTAGGGTTTAGGGTTTAGGGGTTGGGGTCTTAGGGCTTAGGGTTTATTTTTTTAGGTTTTATGGTTTTAAGGGTTTAGGATTTGGGATTTATAGTTTGGGTTTAGAGTTTTGGGTTTTGTACTTAGGGTTTAGGGTTTAGGGTTTAGGATTTCAACGTTGGGTTTTAGGTTTTCCATGTTAGGGTTTTATGGTTTTACATTTTAGGGTTTAGGGCTTGGGGTTTTGGGGATCAGGGTTTAGGGTTTAGGGTTTGGGGTTTTGGTTTAGGGTTTATTTTCTTAGGTTTTAGGGTTTAGGGTCTAAGATTTCGAGTTTTATTGCTTAGGGTTTAAGGTTTTGTGTTAAGGATTTGGGCTTAAGGGTTTAGGGTTTTATGGTTTACTGTTTGGGGTTTAGGGTTTAGGATTTTAGGTTTTAGGTTTTAGGGTTTAGGGTTTAGGGGTCAGGGTTTAGGGTTTAGGGTCTGTGGTTTTAGGGTTTATATTTTTCGGTTTTAGGGTTTAGAGTTGGAGATTTCAGGTTTTATACTTTAGGGTTTGGGGTTTAGGGTTTAGGGTTTTGGGTTTTAGGGTTTAGGGTTTAGGGTTTTGGGTTCTAGGGTTTTGGGTTTAGGGTTTTGTGTTTAGGGTTCGGGTTTAGAGTTTAGGGTTTAGGGTTTAGGGTTTAGGGTTTAGGGTTTAGGGTTTTGGGTTATAGGGATTAGGGTTTTGTGTTTAGGGTTAGGGTTTAGGATTTGGGGTTTAAGGGTTCAGGGTTTTAGGGTTTAGGGTTTTAGGGTTTTGGGTTTGTGTTTTGGACTTAGTATTTAGGGTTTAGGGTTTCAACGGTAGGGTTTTAGGTTTTCCATGTTAGGGTTTTATGGTTTTACATTTTAGGGTTTAGGGCTTGGGGTTTTAGGGATCAGGGTTTAGGGTTTGGGGTTTTAGGGATCAGGGTTTAGGGTTTGGGGCTTTGGTTTAGAGTTTATTTTCTTAGGTTTTAGGGTTTAGGGTCTAAGATTTGGGTTTTATTGCTTAGGGTTTAGGGTTTTGTGTTAAGGATTTGGGGGTTAAGGGTTTAGGGGGTTTATGGTTTCTTTGTTTGGGGGTTTAGGGTTTAGGATTTTAGGTTTTAGGTTTTAGGGTTTAGGGTTTAGGGTTTAGGGTTTAGGGTTTAGGGTTTAGGGTTTTAGGGTTTGGGGTTTATGGTTTAGGGTTTTGGGTTTTAGGGTTTGGGGTTTAGGGTTTAGGGTTTTGGGTTTTAGGGTTTAGGGTTTTGTGTTTAGGGTTAGGGTTTAGGATTTGGGGTTTTTAAGGGTTCAGGGTTTTAGGGTTTAGGGTTTTAGGGTTTTAGGGTTTAGGGTTTTCGGTTTTAGGGTTTAGAGTTGAAGATTTCAGGTTTTATACTTTAGGGTTTAGGGTTTTGGGTTTTGGGTTTAAGGTTTAGGGTTTAGGGTTTAGGGTCTAGGGTTTTAGGGTTTGGGGTTTAGGGTTTAGGGTTTTGGGTTTTAGGGTTTAGGGTTTTGTGTTTAGGGTTAGGGTTTAGGATTTGGGGTTTTAAAGGGCTCAGGGTTTTAGGGTTTAGGGTTTAGGGTTTGGGGTCTTAGGGCTTAGGGTTTATTTTTTTAGGTTTTATGGTTTAAGGGTTTAGGATTTTGGGTTTTATAGTTTGGGTTTTAGAGTTTTGGGGTTTTGTACTTAGGGTTTAGGGTTTAGGGTTTAGGATTTCAACGTTGGGTTTTAGGTTTTCCATGTTAGGGTTTTATGGTTTTACATTTTAGGGTTTAAGGTTTGTGGTTTTAGGGATCAGGGTTTAGGGTTTAGGGTTTGGGGTTTTGGTTTAGAGTTTATTTTCTTAGTTTTTAGGGTTTGGGGTCTAAGATTTCAGGTTTTATTGCTTAGGGTATAGGGTTTTGTGTTAACGATTTGGGGTTAAGGGTTTAGGGTTTTATGGTTTACTGTTTGGGGTTTAGGGTTTAGGATTTTAGGTTTTAGGTTTTAGGGTTTAGGGTTTAGGGGTCAGGGTTTAGGGTTTAGGGTCTAGGGTTTAGGGTTTATATTTTACGGTTTTAGGGTTTAGAGTTGAAGATTTCAAGTTTTATACTTTAGGGTTTAGGGTTTAGGGTTTAGGGTTTTAGGGTTTAGGGTTTAGGGTTTAGGGTTTTATGGTTTATTGTTTGGGGTTTAGGGTTTAGGATTTTAGGTTTTAAGTTTTAGGGTTTAGGGTTTAGGGTTTAGGGGTTTAGGGTTTAGGATTTTAGGTTTTAGGTTTTAGGGTTTAGGGTTTAGGGGGTCGGGGGTTTAGGGTTTAGGGTCTAGGGTTTTAGGGGTTTAGGGTTTATATTTTTCGGTTTTAGGGTTTAGAGTTGCGAGTTTGGGTTTTATACTTTAGGGTTTAGGGTTTAGGGTTTAGGGTTTTAGGGTTTAGGGTTGAGGGTTTTGGGTTTTAGGGTTTAGGGTTTAGGGTTTTGGGTTCTAGGGTTTAGGGTTTAGGGTTTTGTGTTTAGGGTTAGGGTTTAGGGTTTAGGGGAGTCGGGGTTTAGGGGTTTAGGGTCTAGGGTTTATATTTTTTCGATTTTAGGGTTTAGAGTTGAAGATTTGGGTTTTATACTTTAGGGTTTAGGGTTTTTGGTTTAGGGTTTAGGGTTTAGGGTTTTAGGGTTTAGGGTTTAGGGTTTTTGGGTTATAGGGTTTAGGGTTTTGTGTTTAGGGTTAGGGTTTAGGATTTGGGGTTTAAGGGTTCGGGGGTTTTAGGGTTTAGGGTTTAGGGTTTTAGGGTTTAGGGTTTGAGTTTTGGATTTAGTATTTAATGTTTTAGGGTTTAATATTTTTAGGGTTTAGGGCTTGGGATTTTAGGGATCAGGGTTCAGGGTTTAGGGTTTGGGGTTTTGGTTTAGAGTTTATTTTCTTAGGTTTTAGGGTTTAGGGTCTAAGATTTCAGGTTTTATTGCTTAGGGTTTAGGGTTTTGTGTTAAGGAATTGGGGTTAAGGGTTTAGGGGTTTATGGTTTACTGTTTGGGGTTTAGGGTTTTTGATTTTAGGTTTTAGGTTTTGGGGTTTAGGGTTTAGGGGTCAGGGTTTAGGGTTTAGGGTCTAGGGTTTTAGGGTTTAGGGTTTTCGGTTTTAGGGTTTAGAGTTGAAGATTTCAGGTTTTATACTTTAGGGTTTAGGGTTTTAGGTTTAGGGTTTAGGGTTTAGGGTTTAGGGTTTAGGGTTTTAGAGTTTGGGGTTTAGGGTTTAGGGTTTAGGGTTTTGGGTTTTAGGGTTTAGGGTTTTGTGTTCGGGGGTTAGGGTTTAGGATTTGGGGTTTTTAAGGGTTCGGGGGTTTTAGGGTTTAGGGTTTAGGGTTTGGGTTCTTAGGGCTTAGGATTTATTTTTTTAGGTATTATGGTTTAAGGGTTTAGGATTTCGGGTTTTATAGTTTGGGTTTAGAGTTTTGGGTTTTGTACTTAGGGTTTAGGGTTTAGGGTTTAGGATTTCAACGTTGGGTTTTAGATTTTCCATGTTAGGGTTTTATGGTTTTACATTTTAGGGTTTAGGGCTTGGGGGTTTTAGGGATCGGGGGTTTAGGGTTTAGGGTTTGGGGTTTTGGTTTAGAGTTTATTTTCTTAGTTTTTAGGGTTTAGGGTCTAAGATTTCAGGTTTTATTTCTTAGGGTTTAGGGTTTTGTGTTAAGGATTTGGGGTTAAGGGTTTAGGGGTTTATGGTTTACTGTTTGGGGTTTAGGGTTTAGGATTTTAGGTTTTAGGTTTTAGGGTTTAGGGTTTAGGGTTTAGGGTTTAGGGTTTAGGGTTTTAGGGTTTGGGGTTTAGGGTTTAGGGTTTTGGGTTTTAGTGTTTGGGGTTTAGGGTTTAGGGTTTTGGGTTTTAGGGTTTAGGGTTTTGTGTTTAGGGTTAGGGGTTTAGGATTTGGGGGTTTTTATGGGTTCGGGGGTTTTAGGGTTTAGGGTCTTAGGGTTTTAGGGTTTAGGGTTTTCGGTTTTAAGGTTTAGAGTTGAAGATTTCAGGTTTTATACTTTAGGGTTTAGGGTTTGGGGTTTTGGGTTTTGGGTTTAGGGTTTAGGGTTTAGGGTTTTAGGGTTTGGGGTTTAGGGTTTAGGGTTTTGGGTTTTAGGGTTTTGTGTTTAGGGTTAGGGTTTAGGATTTGGGGTTTTTAAGGGCTCAGGGTTTTAGGGTTTAGGGTTTAGGGGTTGGGGTCTTAGGGCTTAGGGTTTATTTTTTTAGGTTTTATGGTTTAAGGGTTTAGGATTTTGGGATTTATAGTTTGGGTTTAGAGTTTTGGGTTTTGTACTTAGGGTTTAGGGTTTAGGGTTTAGGATTTCAACGTTGGGTTTTAGGTTTTCCATGTTAGGGTTTTATGGTTTTACATTTTAGGGTTTAGGGGCTTGGGGTTTTGGGGATCGGGGGTTTAGGGTTTAGGGTTTGGGGGTTTTGGTTTAGGGTTTATTTTCTTAGGTTTTAGGGTTTAGGGTCTAAGATTTCGGGGTTTTATTGCTTAGGGTTTAAGGTTTTGTGTTAAGGATTTGGGCTTAAGGGTTTAGGGTTTTATGGTTTCTTGTTTGGGGGTTTAGGGTTTAGGATTTTAGGTTTTAGGTTTTAGGGTTTAGGGTTTAGGGGTCAGGGTTTAGGGTTTAGGGTCTGTGGTTTTAGGGTTTATATTTTTCGGTTTTAGGGTTTAGAGTTGGAGATTTCAGGTTTTATACTTTAGGGTTTGGGGTTTAGGGTTTAGGGTTTTGGGTTTTAGGGTTTAGGGTTTAGGGTTTTGGGTTCTAGGGTTTTGGGTTTTGGGGTTTTGTGTTTAGGGTTCGGGTTTAGAGTTTAGGGTTTAGGGTTTAGGGTTTAGGGTTTAGGGTTTAGGGTTTTGGGTTATAGGGATTAGGGTTTTGTGTTTAGGGTTAGGGTTTAGGATTTGGGGTTTAAGGGTTCAGGGTTTTAGGGTTTAGGGTTTTAGGGTTTTGGGTTTGTGTTTTGGACTTAGTATTTAGGGTTTAGGGTTTCAACGGTAGGGTTTTAGGTTTTCCATGTAGGGTTTTATGGTTTTACATTTTAGGGTTTAGGGCTTGGGGTTTTAGGGATCAGGGTTTAGGGTTTGGGGTTTTAGGGATCAGGGTTTAGGGTTTGGGGCTTTGGTTTAGAGTTTATTTTCTTAGGTTTTAGCGTTTAGGGTCTAAGATTTCAGGTTTTATTGCTTAGGGTTTAGGGGTTTTGTGTTAAGGATTTGGGGGTTAAGGGTTTAGGGGTTTATGGTTTACTGTTTGGGGTTTAGGGTTTAGGATTTTAGGTTTTAGGTTTTAGGGTTTAGGGTTTAGGGTTTAGGGTTTAGGGTTTAGGGTTTAGGGTTTTAGGGTTTGGGGTTTATGGTTTAGGGTTTTGGGTTTTAGGGTTTGGGGGTTTAGGGTTTAGGGTTTTGGGTTTTAGGGTTTAGGGGTTTTGTGTTTAGGGTTAGGGTTTAGGATTTGGGGGGTTTTTAAGGGTTCGGGGGTTTTAGGGTTTAGGGTTTTAGGGTTTTAGGGTTTAGGGTTTTTCGGCTTTAGGGTTTAGGGTTTTGGGTTTTGGGTTTTAAGGTTTAGGGTTTAGGGTTTAGGGTCTAGGGTTTTAGGGTTTGGGGGTTTAGGGTTTAGGGTTTTGGGTTTTAGGGTTTAGGGTTTTGTGTTTAGGGTTAGGGGTTTAGGATTTGGGGGTTTTAAAGGGCTCGGGGTTTTAGGGTTTAGGGTTTAGGGTTTGGGGTCTTAGGAGCTTAGGGTTTATTTTTTTAGGTTTTATGGTTTAAGGGTTTAGGATTTTGGGTTTTATAGTTTGGGTTTAGAGATTTGGGTTTTGTACTTAGGGTTTAGGGTTTAGGGTTTAGGATTTCAACGTTGGGTTTTAGGTTTTCCATGTTAGGGTTTTATGGTTTTTACATTTTAGGGGTTTAAGGTTTGTGGTTTTAGGGATCGGGGGTTTAGGGTTTAGGGTTTGGGGGTTTTGGTTTAGAGTTTATTTTCTTAGTTTTTAGGGTTTGGGGTCTAAGATTTGAGTTTTATTGCTTAGGGTATAGGGTTTTGTGTTAACGATTTGGGGTTAAGGGTTTAGGGGTTTTATGGTTTCTTGTTTGGGGGTTTAGGGTTTAGGATTTTAGGTTTTAGGTTTTAGGGTTTAGGGGTCAGGGTTTAGGGTCTAGGGTCTAGGGTTTAGGGTTTATATTTTACGGTTTTAGGGTTTAGAGTTGAAGATTTCAGGTTTTATACTTTAGGGTTTAGGGTTTAGGGTTTTAGGGTTTAGGGTTTAGGGTTTAGGGTTTTATGGTTTATTGTTTGGGGTTTAGGGTTTAGGATTTTAGGTTTTAAGTTTTAGGGTTTAGGGGTCAGGGTTTAGGGTTTAGGGTCTAGGGTTTTAGGGTTTAGGGTTTATATTTTTCGGTTTTAGGGTTTAGAGTTGCAGATTTCAGGTTTTATAGTTTAGGGTTTAGGGTTTAGGGTTTAGGGTTTTAGGGTTTAGGGTTTAGGGTTTAGGATTTCAACGTTGGGTTTTAGGTTTTCCATGTTAGGTTTTTGGGGTTTTGCATTTTAGGGTTTAGGGCTTGGGGTTTTGGGGATCAGGGTTTAGGGTTTAGGGTTTGGGGTTTTTGTTTAGGGTTTATTTTCTTAGGTTTTAGGGTTTAGGGTCTAAGATTTCAGGTTTTATTGCTTAGGGTTTAAGGTTTTGTGTTAAGGATTTGGGGTTAAGGGTTTAGGGGTTTTATGGTTTCTTGTTTGGGGGTTTAGGGTTTAGGATTTTAGGTTTTAGGTTTTAGGGTTTAGGGTCTTCGGTTTTAGGGTTTAGGGTTTATATTTTTCGGTTTTAGGGTTTAGAGTTACGGGATTTGAGTTTTATACTTTAGGGTTTAGGGTTTAGGGTTTTAGGGTTTAGGGTTTAGGGTTTTTGGGTTTTAGGGTTTAGGGTTTAGGGTTTTGTGTTTAGGGTTCGGGTTTAGGGTTTAGGGTTTAGGGTTTAGGGTTTTGGGTTATAGGGATTAGGGTTTTGTGTTTAGGGTTAGGGTTTAGGATTTGGGGTTTAAGGGTTCAGGGTTTTAGGGTTTAGGGTTTTAGGATTTTGGGTTTTAGTGTTTGGGGGTTTAGGGTTTAGGGTTTTTGGGTTTTTAGGGTTTAGGGTTTTGTGTTTAGGGTTAGGGTTTAGGATTTGGGGTTTTTATGGGTTCGGGGGTTTTAGGGTTTAGGGTCTTAGGGTTTTAGGGTTTAGGGTTTTCGGTTTTAAGGTTTAGAGTTGAAGATTTCAGGTTTTATACTTTAGGGTTTAGGGTTTGGGGTTTTGGGTTTTGGGTTTAGGGTTTAGGGTTTAGGGTTTTAGGGTTTGGGGGTTTAGGGTTTAGGGTTTTGGGTTTTTAGGGTTTAGGGTTTTGTGTTTAGGGTTAGGGTTTAGGATTTGGGGGTTTTTAAGGGCTCGGGGGTTTTTAGGGTTTAGGGGTTGGGGTCTTAGGGCTTAGGGTTTATTTTTTAGGTTTTATGGTTTAAGGGTTTAGGATTTTGGGATTTATAGTTTGGGTTTAGAGTTTTGGGTTTTGTACTTAGGGTTTAGGGTTTAGGGTTTAGGATTTCAACGTTGGGTTTTAGGTTTTTCCATGTTAGGGGTTTTATGGTTTTACATTTTAGGGTTTAGGGCTTGGGGTTTTGGGGATCAGGGTTTAGGGTTTAGGGTTTGGGGTTTTGGTTTAGGGTTTATTTTCTTAGGTTTTAGGGTTTAGGGTCTAAGATTTCAGGTTTTATTGCTTAGGGTTTAAGGTTTTGTGTTAAGGATTTGGGCTTAAGGGTTTAGGGTTTTATGGTTTACTGTTTGGGGTTTAGGGTTTAGGATTTTAGGTTTTAGGTTTTAGGGTTTAGGGTTTAGGGGTCAGGGTTTAGGGTTTAGGGTCTGTGGTTTTAGGGTTTATATTTTTCGGTTTTAGGGTTTAGAGTTGGAGATTTCAGGTTTTATACTTTAGGGTTTGGGGTTTAGGGTTTAGGGTTTTGGGTTTTAGGGTTTAGGGTTTAGGGTTTTGGGTTCTAGGGTTTTGGGTTTAGGGTTTTGTGTTTAGGGTTCGGGTTTAGAGTTTAGGGTTTAGGGTTTAGGGTTTAGGGTTTAGGGTTTAGGGTTTTGGGTTATAGGGATTAGGGTTTTGTGTTTAGGGTTAGGGTTTAGGATTTGGGGTTTAAGGGTTCAGGGTTTTAGGGTTTAGGGTTTTAGGGTTTTGGGTTTGTGTTTTGGACTTAGTATTTAGGGATTTAGGGTTTCAACGGTAGGGTTTTAGGTTTTCCATGTTAGGGTTTTATGGTTTTACATTTTAGGGTTTAGGGCTTGGGGTTTTAGGGATCAGGGTTTAGGGTTTGGGGCTTTGGTTTAGAGTTTATTTTCTTAGGTTTTAGGGTTTAGGGTCTAAGATTTCGGGGTTTTATTGCTTAGGGTTTAGGGTTTTGTGTTAAGGATTTGGGGTTAAGGGTTTAGGGGTTTATGGTTTACTGTTTGGGGTTTAGGGTTTAGGATTTTAGGTTTTAGGTTTTAGGGTTTAGGGTTTAGGGTTTAGGGTTTAGGGTTTAGGGTTTAGGGTTTTAGGGTTTGGGGTTTATGGTTTAGGGTTTTTGGGTTTTAGGGTTTGGGGTTTAGGGTTTTGGGTTTTAGGGTTTAGGGTTTTGTGTTTAGGGTTAGGGTTTAGGATTTGGGGTTTTTAAGGGTTCAGGGTTTTAGGGTTTAGGGTTTTAGGGTTTTAGGGTTTAGGGTTTTCGGTTTTAGGGTTTAGAGTTGAAGATTTCAGGTTTTATACTTTAGGGTTTAGGGTTTTGGGTTTTGGGTTTAGGGTTTAGGGTTTAGGGTTTAGGGTTTAGGGTTTTAGGGTTTGGGGTTTAGGGTTTAGGGTTTTGTGTTTAGGGTTAGGGTTTAGGATTTGGGGTTTTAAAGGGCTCAGGGTTTTAGGGTTTAGGGTTTAGGGTTTGGGGTCTTAGGGCTTAGGGTTTATTTTTTTAGGTTTTATGGTTTAAGGGTTTAGGATTTTGGGTTTTATAGTTTGGGTTTAGAGTTTTGGGTTTTGTACTTAGGGTTTAGGGTTTAGGGTTTAGGATTTCAACGTTGGGTTTTAGGTTTTCCATGTTAGGGTTTTATGGTTTTACATTTTAGGGTTTAGGGCTTGGGGTTTTAGGGATCAGGGTTTAGGGTTTAGGGTTTGGGGTTTTGGTTTAGAGTTTATTTTCTTAGTTTTTAGGGTTTGGGGTCTAAGATTTCAGGTTTTATTGCTTAGGGTATAGGGTTTTGTGTTAAGGATTTGGGGTTAAGGGTTTAGGGTTTTATGGTTTACTGTTTGGGGTTTAGGGTTTAGGATTTTAGGTTTTAGGTTTTAGGGTTTAGGGTTTAGGGGTCAGGGTTTAGGGTTTAGGGTCTAGGGTTTAGGGTTTATATTTTACGGTTTTAGGGTTTAGAGTTGAAGATTTCAGGTTTTATACTTTAGGGTTTAGGGTTTAGGGTTTAGGGTTTAGGGTTTTAGGGTTTAGGGTTTAGGGTTTAGGGTTTAATGGTTTATTGTTTGGGGTTTAGGGTTTAGGATTTTAGGTTTTAAGTTTTAGGGTTTAGGGTTTAGGGGTCAGGGTTTAGGGTTTAGGGTCTAGGGTTTTAGGGTTTAGGGTTTATATTTTTCGGTTTTAGGGTTTAGAGTTGCAGATTTCAGGTTTTATACTTTAGGGTTTAGGGTTTAGGGTTTAGGGTTTTAGGGTTTACGGTTTAGGGTTTTGGGTTTTAGGGTTTAGGGTTTAGGGTTTGGGGTCTTAGGGCTTAGGATTTATTTTTTTAGGTTTTATGGTTTAAGGGTTTAGGATTTCGGGTTTTATAGTTTGGGTTTTGAGTTTTGGGTTTTGTACTTAGGGTTTAGGGTTTAGGGTTTAGGATTTCAACGTTGGGTTTTAGGTTTTCCATATTAGGGTTTTATGGTTTTACATTTTAGGGTTTAGGGCTTGGGGTTTTGGGGATCAGGGTTTAGGGTTTAGGGTTTGGGGTTTTGGTTTAGGGTTTATTTTCTTAGGTTTTAGGGTTTAGGGTCTAAGATTTCAGGTTTTATTGCTTAGGGTTTAAGGTTTTGTGTTAAGGATTTGGGCTTAAGGGTTTAGGGTTTTATGGTTTACTGTTTGGGGTTTAGGGTTTAGGATTTTAGGTTTTAGGGTTTAGGGTTTAGGGGTCAGGGTTTAGGGTTTAGGGTCTGTGGTTTTAGGGTTTATATTTTTCGGTTTTAGGGTTTAGAGTTGGAGATTTCAGGTTTTATACTTTAGGGTTTGGGGTTTAGGGTTTTAGGGTTTAGGGTTTAGGGTTTTGGGTTTTAGGGTTTAGGGTTTAGGGTTTTGGGTTCTAGGGTTTTGGGTTTAGGGTTTTGTGTTTAGGGTTCGGGTTTAGAGTTTAGGGTTTAGGGTTTAGGGTTTTGGGTTATAGGGATTAGGGTTTTGTGTTTAGGGTTAGGGTTTAGGATTTGGGGTTTAAGGGTTCAGGGTTTCAGGGTTTAGGGTTTTAGGGTTTTGGGTTTGTGTTTTGGACTTAGTATTTAGGGTTTAGGGTTTCAACGTTAGGGTTTTAGGTTTTCCATGTTAGGGTTTTATGGTTTTACATTTTAGGGTTTAGGGCTTGGGGTTTTAGGGATCAGGGTTTAGGGTTTAGGGTTTGGGGCTTTGGTTTAGAGTTTATTTTCTTAGGTTTTAGGGTTTAGGGTCTAAGATTTCAGGTTTTATTGCTTAGGGTTTAGGGTTTTGTGTTAAGGATTTGGGGTTAAGGGTTTAGGGGTTTATGGTTTACTGTTTGGGGTTTAGGGTTTAGGATTTTAGGTTTTAGGTTTTAGGGTTTAGGGTTTAGGGTTTAGGGTTTAGGGTTTAGGGTTTTAGGGTTTGGGGTTTAGGGTTTTGGGTTTTAGGGTTTGGGGTTTAGGGTTTAGGGTTTTGGGTTTTAGGGTTTAGGGTTTTGTGTTTAGGGTTAGGGTTTAGGATTTGGGGTTTTTAAGGGTTCAGGGTTTTAGGGTTTAGGGTTTTAGGGTTTTAGGGTTTAGGGTTTTCGGTTTTAGGGTTTAGAGTTGAAGATTTCAGGTTTTATACTTTAGGGTTTAGGGTTTTGGGTTTTGGGTTTAGGGTTTAGGGTTTAGGGTTTTAGGGTTTGGGGTTTAGGGTTTAGGGTTTTGGGTTTTAGGGTTTAGGGTTTTGTGTTTAGGGTTAGGGTTTAGGATTTGGGGTTTTAAAGGGCTCGGGGGTTTTAGGGTTTAGGGGCTTAGGGTTTGGGGTCTTAGGGCTTAGGGTTTATTTTTTTAGGTTTTATGGTTTAAGGGTTTAGGATTTTGGGTTTTATAGTTTGGGTTTAGAGTTTTGGGTTTTGTACTTAGGGTTTAGGGTTTAGGGTTTAGGATTTCAACGTTGGGTTTTAGGTTTTCCATGTTAGGGTTTTATGGTTTTACATTTTAGGGTTTAAGGCTTGTGGTTTTAGGGATCAGGGTTTAGGGTTTAGGGTTTGGGGTTTTGGTTTAGAGTTTATTTTCTTAGTTTTTAGGGTTTGGGGTCTAAGATTTCAGGTTTTATTGCTTAGGGTATAGGGTTTTGTGTTAAGGATTTGGGGTTAAGGGTTTAGGGTTTTATGGTTTACTGTTTGGGGTTTAGGGTTTAGGATTTTAGGTTTTAGGTTTTAGGGTTTAGGGTTTAGGGGTCAGGGTTTAGGGTTTAGGGTCTAGGGTTTAGGGTTTATATTTTACGGTTTTAGGGTTTAGAGTTGAAGATTTCAGGTTTTATACTTTAGGGTTTAGGGTTTAGGGTTTAGGGTTTAGGGTTTTAGGGTTTAGGGTTTAGGGTTTAGGGTTTTATGGTTTATTGTTTGGGGTTTAGGGTTTAGGATTTTAGGTTTTAAGTTTTAGGGTTTAGGGTTTAGGGGTCAGGGTTTAGGGTTTAGGGTCTAGGGTTTTAGGGTTTAGGGTTTATATTTTTCGGTTTTAGGGTTTAGAGTTGCAGATTTCAGGTTTTATAGTTTAGGGTTTAGGGTTTAGGGTTTAGGGTTTTAGGGTTTACGGTTTAGGGTTTTGGGTTTTAGGGTTTAGGGTTTAGGGTTTTGGGTTTTAGGGTTTAGGGTTTAGGGTTTTGGGTTTTAGGGTTTAGGGTTTTGTGTTTAGGGTTAGGGTTTAGGGTTTAGTGGTCAGGGTTTTAGGGTTTAGGGTCTAGGGTTTTAGGGTCTTGGGTTTATATTTTTCGGTTTTAGGGTTTAGAGTTGAAGATTTCAGGTTTTATACTTTAGGGTTTAGGGTTTTGGGTTTAGGGTTTAGGGTTTAGGGTTTAGGGTTTAGGGTTTAGGGTTTAGGGTTTTAGGGTTTAGGGTTTAGGGTTTAGGGTTTAGGGTTTTGGGTTATAGGGTTAAGGGTTTTGTGTTTAGGGTTAGGGTTTAGGATTTGGGGTTTAAGGGTTCAGGGTTTTAGGGTTTTAGGGTTTAGGGTTTGTGTGTGGATTTAGTATTTAGTGTTTAGGGTTTAGGGTTTTGGGTTTTAGGGTTTAGGGTTTAGGGTTTTGGGTTCTAGGGTTTAGGGTTTAGGGTTTTGTGTTTAGGGTTAGGGTTGAGGGTTTAGGGTTTAGGGTCTAGGGTTTATATTTTTCAGTTTTAGGGTTTAGAGTTGAAGATTTCAGGTTTTATACTTTAGGGTTTAGGGTTTTTGGTTTAGGGTTTAGGGTTTAGGGTTTAGGGTTTAGGGTTTAGGGTTTTGGGTTATAGGGTTTAGGGTTTTGTGTTTTGGGTTAGGATTTAGGCTTTGGGGTTTAAGGGTTCAGGGTTTTAGGGTTTAGGGTTTAGGGTTTTAGGGTTTAGGGTTTGAGTTTTGGATTTAGTATTTAGGGTTTTAGGTTTTCCATGTTAGGGTTTTAGGGTTTAACATTTTAGGGTTTAGGGCTTGGGGTTTTAGGGATCAGGGTTCAGGGTTTAGGGTTTGGGGTTTTGGTTTAGAGTTTATTTTCTTAGGTTTTAGGGTTTAGGGTCTAAGATTTCAGGTTTTATTGCTTAAGGTTTAGGGTTTTGTGTTAAGGATTTGGGGTTAAGGGTTTAGGGGTTTATGGTTTACTGTTTGGGGTTTAGGGTTTTGGATTTTAGGTTTTAGGTTTTAGGGTTTAGTGTTTAGGGTTCAGGGTTTTAGGGTTTGGGGTTTAGGGTTTAGGGTTTTGGGTTTTAGGGTTTGGGGTTTAGGGTTTAGGGTTTTGGGTTTTAGGGTTTAGGGTTTAGGGTTTAGGGTTTTAGGGTTTGGGGTTTAGGGTTTAGGGTTTTGGGTTTTAGGGTTTGGGGTTTAGGGTTTAGGGTTTTGGGTTTTAGGGTTTAGGGTTTTGTGTTTAGGGTTAGGGTTTAGGATTTGGGGTTTTTAAGGGTTCAGGGTTTTAGGGTTTAGGGTTTTAGGGTTTTAGGGTTTAGGGTTTTCGGTTTTAGGGTTTAGAGTTGAAGATTTCAGGTTTTATACTTTAGGGTTTAGGGTTTTGGGTTTTGGGTTTAGGGTTTAGGGTTTAGGGTTTAGGGTTTAGGGTTTAGGGTTTTAGGGTTTGGGGTTTAGGGTTTAGGGTTTTGGGTTTTAGGGTTTAGGGTTTTTTGTTTAGGGTTAGGGTTTAGGATTTGGGGTTTTTAAGGGCTCAGGGTTTTAGGGTTTAGGGTTTAGGGTTTGGGGTCTTAGGGCTTAGGATTTATTTTTTTAGGTTTTATGGTTTAAGGGTTTAGGATTTCGGGTTTTATAGTTTGGGTTTAGAGTTTTGGGTTTTGTACTTAGGGTTTAGGGTTTAGGGTTTAGGATTTCAAGGTTGGGTTTTAGGTTTTCCATGTTAGGGTTTTATGGTTTTACATTTTAGGGTTTAGGGCTTGGGGTTTTAGGGATCAGGGTTTAGGGTTTAGGGTTTGGGGTTTTGGTTTAGAGTTTATTTTCTTAGTTTTTAGGGTTTAGGGTCTAAGATTTAGGTTTTATTTCTTAGGGTTTAGGGTTTTGTGTTAAGGATTTGGGGTTAAGGGTTTAGGGTTTTATGGTTTACTGTTTGGGGTTTAGGGTTTAGGATTTTAGGTTTTAGGTTTTAGGGTTTAGGGTTTAGGGTTCAGGGTGTAGGGTTTAGGGTCTGGGGTTTAGGGTTTATATCTTTCGGTTTTAGGGTTTAGAGTTGAAGATTTCAGGTTTTATACCTTAGGGTTTAGGGTTTAGGGTTTTAGGGTTTAGGGTTTAGGGTTTAGGGTTTTGGGTTTTGGGTTCTAGGGTTTTGTGTTTAGGGGTTGGGTTTAGGATTTGGGGTTAGGGCTTAGGGGTTTGGGTTTTAGGGTTTAGGGTTTAGGGTTTGGGGTCTTAGGGCTTAGGGGTTTGGGCTTTAGGGTTTAGGGTTTAGGGTTTTGGATTTCAACGTTAGGGTTTTAGGTTTTCCATGTTAGGGTTTTAGGGTTTTTCATTTTAGGGTTTAGGGCTTGGGGTTTTAGGGATCAGGGTTTAGGGTTTTAGGATTTTGGGTTTGTGTTTTGGACTTAGTATTTAGGGTTTAGGGTTTCAACGTTAGGGTTTTAGGTTTTCCATGTTAGGGTTTAGGGGTTTAGGATTTTAGGTTTTAGGTTTTAGGGTTTAGGGTTTAGGGGTCAGGGTTTAGGGTTTAGGGTCTAGGGTTTTAGGGTTTAGGGTTTATATTTTTCGGTTTTAGGGTTTAGAGTTGCAGATTTCAGGTTTTATACTTTAGGGTTTAGGGTTTAGGGTTTTAGGGTTTAGGGTTTAGGGTTTTGGGTTTTAGGGTTTAGGGTTTAGGGTTTTGGGTTCTAGGGTTTAGGGTTTAGGGTTTTGTGTTTAGGGTTAGGGTTTAGGGTTTAGGGGTCAGGGTTTAGGGTTTAGGGTCTAGGGTTTATATTTTTCAGTTTTAGGGTTTAGAGTTGAAGATTTCAGGTTTTATACTTTAGGGTTTAGGGTTTTTGGTTTAGGGTTTAGGGTTTAGGGTTTTAGGGTTTAGGGTTTAGGGTTTTGGGTTATAGGGTTTAGGGTTTTGTGTTTAGGGTTAGGGTTTAGGATTTGGGGTTTAAGGGTTCAGGGTTTTAGGGTTTAGGGTTTAGGGTTTTAGGGTTTAGGGTTTGAGTTTTGGATTTAGTATTTAGGGTTTTAGGGTTTAACATTTTAGGGTTTAGCGCTTGGGATTTTAGGGATCAGGGTTCAGGGTTTAGGGTTTGGGGTTTTGGTTTAGAGTTTATTTTCTTAGGTTTTAGGGTTTAGGGTCTAAGATTTCAGGTTTTATTGCTTAGGGTTTAGGGTTTTGTGTTAAGGAATTGGGGTTAAGGGTTTAGGGGTTTATGGTTTACTGTTTGGGGTTTAGGGTTTTTGATTTTAGGTTTTAGGTTTTGGGGTTTAGGGTTTAGGGGTCAGGGTTTAGGGTTTAGGGTCTAGGGTTTTAGGGTTTAGGGTTTTCGGTTTTAGGGTTTAGAGTTGAAGATTTCAGGTTTTATACTTTAGGGTTTAGGGTTTTAGGTTTAGGGTTTAGGGTTTAGGGTTTAGGGTTTAGGGTTTTAGGGTTTGGGGTTTAGGGTTTAGGGTTTAGGGTTTTGGGTTTTAGGGTTTAGGGTTTTGTGTTCAGGGTTAGGGTTTAGGATTTGGGGTTTTTAAGGGTTCAGGGTTTTAGGGTTTAGGGTTTAGGGTTTGGGTTCTTAGGGCTTAGGATTTATTTTTTAGGTATTATGGTTTAAGGGTTTAGGATTTCGGGTTTTATAGTTTGGGTTTAGAGTTTTGGGTTTTGTACTTAGGGTTTAGGGTTTAGGGTTTAGGATTTCAACGTTGGGTTTTAGATTTTCCATGTTAGGGTTTTATGGTTTTACATTTTAGGGTTTAGGGCTTGGGGTTTTAGGGATCAGGGTTTAGGGTTTAGGGTTTGGGGTTTTGGTTTAGAGTTTATTTTCTTAGTTTTTAGGGTTTAGGGTCTAAGATTTCAGGTTTTATTTCTTAGGGTTTAGGGTTTTGTGTTAAGGATTTGGGGTTAAGGGTTTAGGGTTTTATGGTTTACTGTTTGGGGTTTAGGGTTTAGGATTTTAGGTTTTAGGTTTTAGGGTTTAGGGTTTAGGGTTCAGGGTGTAGGGTTTAGGAGTGCAGGATTTAGGGTTTATATTTTTCGGTTTTAGGGTTTAGAGTTGAAGATTTCAGGTTTTATACCTTAGGGTTTAGGGTTTAGGGTTTAGGGTTTTAGGGTTTAGGGTTTAGGGTTTAGGGTTTTGGGTTTTGGGTTTTAGGGTTTTGTGTTTAGGGGTTGGGTTTAGGATTTGGGGTTTAAGGGTTCGGGGTTTTAGGGTTTAGGGTTTAGGGTTTGGGGTCTTAGGGCTTAGGGGTTTGGGTTTTAGGGTTTAGGGTTTAGGGTTTGGGGTCTTAGGGGCTTAGGGGTTTGGGTTTTAGGGTTTAGGGTTTAGGGTTTTGGATTTCAACGTTAGGGTTTTAGGTTTTCCATGTTAGGGTTTTAGGGTTTTTCATTTTTAGGGTTTAGGGCTTGGGATTTTTAGGGATCGGGGGTTTTAGGGTTTGAGGTTTTGGTTTAGAGTTTATTTTCTTCGGTTTTAGGGTTTAGGGTCTAAGATTTCAGGTTTTATTGCTTAGGGTTTAGGGTTTTGTGTTAAGGATTTGGGGTTAAGGGTTTAGGGTTTTATGGTTTAGGGTTTAGAGTTTAGGGTTTTGGGTTTTAGGGTTTAGGGTTTTGTGTTTAGGGTTAGGGTTTAGGATTTGGGGTTTTTAAGGGTTCAGGGTTTTAGAGTTTAGGGTTTAGGGTTTGGGGTCTTAGGGCTTGGGGTTTATTTTTTTAGGTTTTATGGTTTAAGGGTTTGGGATTTTGGGTTTTATAGTTTGGGTTTAGAGTTTTGGATTTTGTACTTAGGGTTTGGGGTTTGGGATTTCAACGTTAGGGTTTTAGGTTTTCCATGTTAGGTTTTTGGGGTTTTGCATTTTAGGGTTTAGGGCTTGGGGTTTTGGGGATCAGGGTTTAGGGTTTAGGGTTTGGGGTTTTTGTTTAGGGTTTATTTTCTTAGGTTTTAGGGTTTAGGGTCTAAGATTTCAGGTTTTATTGCTTAGGGTTTAAGGTTTTGTGTTAAGGATTTGGGGTTAAGGGTTTAGGGTTTTATGGTTTACTGTTTGGGGTTTAGGGTTTAGGATTTTAGGTTTTAGGTTTTAGGGTTTAGGGTTTAGGGGTCAGGGTTTAGGGTTTAGGGTCTTCGGTTTTAGGGTTTAGGGTTTATATTTTTCGGTTTTAGGGTTTAGAGTTGCAGATTTCAGGTTTTATACTTTAGGGTTTAGGGTTTAGGGTTTTAGGGTTTAGGGTTTAGGGTTTTGGGTTTTAGGGTTTAGGGTTTAGGGTTTTGGGTTCTAGGGTTTAGGGTTTAGGGTTTTGTGTTTAGGGTTCGGGTTTAGGGTTTAGGGTTTAGGGTTTAGGGTTTAGGGTTTAGGGTTTAGGGTTTTGGGTTATAGGGATTAGGGTTTTGTGTTTAGGGTTAGGGTTTAGGATTTGGGGTTTAAGGGTTCAGGGTTTTAGGGTTTAGGGTTTTAGGATTTTGGGTTTGTGTTTTGGACTTAGTATTTAGGGTTTAGGGTTTCAACGTTAGGGTTTTAGGTTTTCCATGTTAGGGTTTTATGGTTTTACATTTTAGGGTTTAGGGCTTGGGGTTTTAGGGATCAGGGTTTAGGGTTTAGGGTTTGGGGCTTTGGTTTAGAGTTTATTTTCTTAGGTTTTAGGGTTTAGGGTCTAAGATTTCAGGTTTTATTGCTTAGGGTTAAGGGTTTTGTGTTAAGGATTTGGGGTTAAGGGTTTAGGGGTTTATGGTTTACTGTTTGGGGTTTAGGGTTTAGGATTTTAGGTTTTAGGTTTTAGGGTTTAGGGTTTAGGGTTTAGGGTTTAGGGTTTTAGGGTTTGGGGTTTAGGGTTTAGGGTTTTGGGTTTTAGTGTTTGGGGTTTAGGGTTTAGGGTTTTGGGTTTTAGGGTTTAGGGTTTTTGTGTTTAGGGTTAGGGTTTAGGATTTGGGGTTTTTATGGGTTCAGGGTTTTAGGGTTTAGGGTCTTAGGGTTTTAGGGTTTAGGGTTTTCGGTTTTAAGGTTTAGAGTTGAAGATTTCAGGTTTTATACTTTAGGGTTTAGGGTTTGGGGTTTTGGGTTTTGGGTTTAGGGTTTAGGGTTTAGGGTTTTAGGGTTTGGGGTTTAGGGTTTAGGGTTTTGGGTTTTAGGGTTTAGGGTTTTGTGTTTAGGGTTAGGGTTTAGGATTTGGGGTTTTTAAGGGCTCAGGGTTTTAGGGTTTAGGGTTTAGGGGTTGGGGTCTTAGGGCTTAGGGTTTATTTTTTTAGGTTTTATGGTTTAAGGGTTTAGGATTTTGGGATTTATAGTTTGGGTTTAGAGTTTTGGGTTTTGTACTTAGGGTTTAGGGTTTAGGGTTTAGGATTTCAACGTTGGGTTTTAGGTTTTCCATGTTAGGGTTTTATGGTTTTACATTTTAGGGTTTAGGGCTTGGGGTTTTGGGGATCAGGGTTTAGGGTTTAGGGTTTGGGGTTTTGGTTTAGGGTTTATTTTCTTAGGTTTTAGGGTTTAGGGTCTAAGATTTCAGGTTTTATTGCTTAGGGTTTAAGGTTTTGTGTTAAGGATTTGGGCTTAAGGGTTTAGGGGTTTTATGGTTTCTTGTTTGGGGGTTTAGGGTTTAGGATTTTAGGTTTTAGGTTTTAGGGTTTAGGGTTTAGGGGTCAGGGTTTAGGGTTTAGGGTCTGTGGTTTTAGGGTTTATATTTTTCGGTTTTAGGGTTTAGAGTTGGAGATTTCAGGTTTTATACTTTAGGGTTTGGGGTTTAGGGTTTAGGGTTTTGGGTTTTAGGGTTTAGGGTTTAGGGTTTTGGGTTCTAGGGTTTTGGGTTTAGGGTTTTGTGTTTAGGGTTCGGGTTTAGAGTTTAGGGTTTAGGGTTTAGGGTTTAGGGTTTAGGGTTTTGGGTTATAGGGATTAGGGTTTTGTGTTTAGGGTTAGGGTTTAGGATTTGGGGTTTAAGGGTTCAGGGTTTTAGGGTTTAGGGTTTTAGGGTTTTGGGTTTGTGTTTTGGACTTAGTATTTAGGGTTTAGGGTTTCAACGGTAGGGTTTTAGGTTTTCCATGTTAGGGTTTTATGGTTTTACATTTTAGGGTTTAGGGCTTGGGGTTTTAGGGATCAGGGTTTAGGGTTTGGGGCTTTGGTTTAGAGTTTATTTTCTTAGGTTTTAGGGTTTAGGGTCTAAGATTTCAGGTTTTATTGCTTAGGGTTTAGGGTTTTGTGTTAAGGATTTGGGGTTAAGGGTTTAGGGGTTTATGGTTTACTGTTTGGGGTTTAGGGTTTAGGATTTTAGGTTTTAGGTTTTAGGGTTTAGGGTTTAGGGTTTAGGGTTTAGGGTTTAGGGTTTAGGGTTTTAGGGTTTGGGGTTTATGGTTTAGGGTTTTGGGTTTTAGGGTTTGGGGTTTAGGGTTTAGGGGTTTGGGTTTTAGGGTTTAGGGTTTTGTGTTTAGGGTTAGGGTTTAGGATTTGGGGGTTTTTAAGGGTTCGGGAGTTTTAGGGTTCAGGGTTTTAGGGTTTTAGGGTTTAGGGTTTTCGGTTTTAGGGTTTAGAGTTGAAGATTTCAGGTTTTATACTTTAGGGTTTAGGGTTTTGGGTTTTGGGTTTAGGGTTTAGGGTTTAGGGTTTAGGGTTTTAGGGTTTGGGGTTTAGGGTTTAGGGTTTTGGGTTTTAGGGTTTAGGGTTTTGTGTTTAGGGTTAGGGTTTAGGATTTGGGGTTTTAAAGGGCTCAGGGTTTTAGGGTTTAGGGTTTAGGGTTTGGGGTCTTAGGGCTTAGGGTTTATTTTTTTAGGTTTTATGGTTTAAGGGTTTAGGATTTTGGGTTTTATAGTTTGGGTTTAGAGTTTTGGGTTTTGTACTTAGGGTTTAGGGTTTAGGGTTTAGGATTTCAACGTTGGGTTTTAGGTTTTCCATGTTAGGGTTTTATGGTTTTACATTTTAGGGTTTAGGGCTTGGGGTTTTAGGGATCAGGGTTTAGGGTTTAGGGTTTGGGGTTTTGGTTTAGAGTTTATTTTCTTAGATTTTAGGGTTTGGGGTCTAAGATTTCAGGTTTTATTGCTTAGGGTATAGGGTTTTGTGTTAAGGATTTGGGGTTAAGGGTTTAGGGTTTTATGGTTTACTGTTTGGGGTTTAGGGTTTAGGATTTTAGGTTTTAGGTTTTAGGGTTTAGGGTTTAGGGGTCAGGGTTTAGGGTTTAGGGTCTAGGGTTTAGGGTTTATATTTTACGGTTTTAGGGTTTAGAGTTGAAGATTTCAGGTTTTATACTTTAGGGTTTAGGGTTTAGGGTTTAGGGTTTTAGGGTTTAGGGTTTAGGGTTTAGGGTTTTATGGTTTATTGTTTGGGGTTTAGGGTTTAGGATTTTAGGTTTTAAGTTTTAGGGTTTAGGGTTTAGGGGTCAGGGTTTAGGGTTTAGGGTCTAGGGTTTTAGGGTTTAGGGTTTATATTTTTCGGTTTTAGGGTTTAGAGTTGCAGATTTCAGGTTTTATAGTTTAGGGTTTAGGGTTTAGGGTTTAGGGTTTTAGGGTTTACGGTTTAGGGTTTTGGGTTTTAGGGTTTAGGGTTTAGGGTTTTGGGTTTTAGGGTTTAGGGTTTAGGGTTTTGGGTTTTAGGGTTTAGGGTTTAGGGTTTAGGGTTTAGGGTTTAGGGTTTAGGGTTTAGGGTTTTAGGGTTTAGGGTTTTAGGGTTTAGGGTTTTGGGTTTTAGGGTTTAGGGTTTAGGGTTTTGGGTTTTAGGGTTTAGGGTTTAGGGTTTTGGGTTTTAGGGTTTAGGGTTTTGTGTTTAGGGTTAGGGTTTAGGGTTTAGTGGTCAGGGTTTTAGGGTTTAGGGTCTAGGGTTTTAGGGTCCTGGGTTTATATTTTTCGGTTTTAGGGTTTAGAGTTGAAGATTTCAGGTTTTATACTTTAGGGTTTAGGGTTTTGGGTTTAGGGTTTAGGGTTTAGGGTTTAGGGTTTAGGGTTTTAGGGTTTAGGGTTTAGGGTTTAGGGTTTAGGGTTTTGGGTTATAGGGTTAAGGGTTTTGTGTTTAGGGTTAGGGTTTAGGATTTGGGGTTTAAGGGTTCAGGGTTTTAGGGTTTAGGGTTTAGGGTTTTAGGGTTTAGGGTTTAGGGTTTTGTGTTTAGGGTTAGGGTTGAGGGTTTAGGGGTCAGGGTTTAGGGTTTAGGGTCTAGGGTTTATATTTTTCAGTTTTAGGGTTTAGAGTTGAAGATTTCAGGTTTTATACTTTAGGGTTTAGGGTTTTTGGTTTAGGGTTTAGGGTTTAGGGTTTAGGGTTTAGGGTTTTGGGTTATAGGGTTTAGGGTTTTGTGTTTTGGGTTAGGGTTTAGGATTTGGGGTTTAAGGGTTCAGGGTTTTAGGGTTTAGGGTTTAGGGTTTTAGGGTTTAGGGTTTGAGTTTTGGATTTAGTATTTAGGGTTTTAGGTTTTCCATGTTAGGGTTTTAGGGTTTAACATTTTAGGGTTTAGGGCTTGGGGTTTTAGGGATCAGGGTTCAGGGTTTAGGGTTTGGGGTTTTGGTTTAGAGTTTATTTTCTTAGGTTTTAGGGTTTAGGGTCTAAGATTTCAGGTTTTATTGCTTAGGGTTTAGGGTTTTGTGTTAAGGATTTGGGGGTTAAGGGTTTAGGGAGTTTATGGTTTCTTGTTTGGGGTTTAGGGTTTAGGATTTTAGGTTTTAGGTTTTAGGGTTTAGGGTTTAGGGTTTAGGGTTTAGGGTTTAGGGTTTTAGGGTTTGGGGTTTATGGTTTAGGGTTTTGGGTTTTAGGGTTTGGGGTTTAGGGTTTAGGGTTTGGGTTTTAGGGTTTAGGGTTTTGTGTTTAGGGTTAGGGTTTAGGATTTGGGGTTTTTAAGGGTTCAGGGTTTTAGGGTTCAGGGTTTTAGGGTTTTAGGGTTTAGGGTTTTCGGTTTTAGGGTTTAGAGTTGAAGATTTCAGGTTTTATACTTTAGGGTTTAGGGTTTTGGGTTTTGGGTTTAGGGTTTAGGGTTTAGGGTTTAGGGTTTTAGGGTTTGGGGTTTAGGGTTTAGGGTTTTGGGTTTTAGGGTTTAGGGTTTTGTGTTTAGGGTTAGGGTTTAGGATTTGGGGTTTTAAAGGGCTCAGGGTTTTAGGGTTTAGGGTTTAGGGTTTAGGGTTTGGGGTCTTAGGGCTTAGGGTTTATTTTTTTAGGTTTTATGGTTTTAAGGGTTTAGGATTTTGGGTTTTATAGTTTGGGTTTTAGAGTTTTGGGTTTTGTACTTAGGGTTTAGGGTTTAGGGTTTAGGATTTCAACGTTGGGTTTTAGGTTTTCCATGTTAGGGTTTTATGGTTTTACATTTTAGGGGTTTAGGAGCTTGGGGTTTTTAGGGATCGGGGTTTAGGGTTTAGGGTTTGGGGTTTTGGTTTTAGAGTTTATTTTCTTGGATTTTAGGGTTTGGGGTCTAAGATTTGG
>JAPQWS010000018.1:0-267500 GCA_028651295.1 Catharanthus roseus
TCAGCAATTAATGCCAAGATTCGTATTACTAATCATCACATTTTACAGAAATTTAGGTCAGGAAAAAAATTCTCCTAAAAGCTGAGTGAAAGCGATTATAGATGTTTTTCAGTAATTTGACACTAGACAGAATTTCATTCCGTAATACCTGAATTCGTGTGAAAATTAGTCATCACATTTTACAAAATTTAGGTAAGGAAAAAAATTCTATAAAAAGTACTCAAGCGACTCTGAATGTTTTTAGTATTGTTTAAATGCTGAGACTAATTTCCTTACCAATAATCTTTGTGAGTGCATTATACTAATCATCACATTTCAAAATTTATGCTCCAGGAGTCTCTAAAAACTGCAAGAAGCGACTGCGGAGTGTTTTTATGTTATTCAATACAGAAAAATTACTACATTCCATTCACTTAAATTCGTGTACCTAAATCATCACATTTTTACAAAATTTGGGGCTGGAAAAAAATTCTCTAAGTGCTCAAAACGGCCTACCAGATATTTTTATATTGTTTTATTGCACCGAGACTAATTTCCACATTCCATTTAATGCCGAATTCGATGTATTACTAATCATCACGTTTTTCACAATTAGTCAGAAAACAATTCCTAAAAAACTTCCTAAACCTAAACCCTGGGCCTGGGCCTGGGCCCTGGGCCTCGGGCCTGGGCCCTAGGGCCCTGGGCCTGGGCCCTGGGCCTGGGCCTGGGCCTGGGCCCTAGGCCTGGGCCCTGAGCCTGGGCCCTGGGCCTGGGCCTAGGGCCTGGGCCTGGGCCTAGGGCCCTGGGCCTAGGCCCTGGGCCCTGGGCCTGGGCCTGGGCCCTGGGCCTGGGCCCTAGGGCCCTGGGCCCTGGGCCCTGGGCCTAGGGCCTGGGCCCTGGGCCTGGGCCCTGGGCCCTAGGGCCTGGGGCCCTGGGCCCTAGGGCCTGGGCCTGGGCCCTGGGCCCTGGGCCCTGGGGCCTGGGCCTAGGCCCTGGGAGCCCTGGGCCTGGGCCCTGGGCCCTGGGAGCCTAGGGCCCTGGGCCCTGGGCCCTGGGCCCTAGGGCCTGGGCCCTGGGCCTGGGCCCTGGGCCCTAGGCCTGGGCCTGAGGCCTGGGCCCTGGGCCTGGGGCCCTGGGCCCTGAGGCCTGGGCCCTGGGCCCTGGGCCTGAGGCCTGGGCCCTGGGCCTGAGGCCCTGAGGCCTGGGCCCTGGGCCTGGGCCCTGGGCCTGGGCCTGGGCCTGGGCCCTGGGCCCTGGGCCTGGGCCCTGGGCCTGGGCCCTGGGCCTAGGGCCTGGGCCTGGGCCTGGGCCCTGGGCCTAGGGCCCTGGGCCCTGGGCCTGGGCCCTAGGGCCTGGGCCTGGGCCTGGGCCTGGGCCTGGGCCCTGGGCCTGGGCCTAGGCCTGGGCCCTGGGCCTGGGCCCTGGGCCTGGGCCTGGGCCCTGGGCCTGGGCCTGGGCCCTGGGCCCTGGGCCCTAGGGCCTGGGCCCTAGGGCCTGGGCCTGGGCCTAGGGCCTGGAGGCCTGGGCCCTGGGCCCTGGGCCTGAGGCCTGGGCCTGGGCCCTGGGCCTAGGCCCTGGGCCTGGGCCCTGGGCCTGGGCCCTGGGCCTGGGCCCTGGGCCCTGGGCCCTGGGCCTGGGCCCTGGGCCTGGGCCTGGGCCTGGGCCTGGGCCTGGGCCCTGGGCCTGGGCCCTAGGCCCTAGGCCTAGAGGCCTAGGCCCTAGGCCTGGGCCTAGGCCTGAGGCCTAAGGGCCTGAGGCCTAGGGCCCTAGGGCCTAGGCCCTGAGGGCCTAAGCCCTAGGCCCTGAGCCTAAAGCCCTAAAGCCTAAACCTAAAGCCCTAAACCCTAAACCCTAAACCTAAACCCTATAACCCTAAACCTAAACCCTAAACCCTAAACCCCTTAAACCCTCCACGAAACCCATAGCTTGAACCGGAATCAAATAAACCGGAAAGGCGAACCGGAATCCACCTAAAAATGACCCGAACATAGGGCCCAATCAGCCCAAGGCCCAACTTCACAGTAAGGCCTACTAACACCCAAACAAAGGAAAATAAAACTGCAAAAAAAATTTATAATAAACTTGAAAGAGGAAAGAAATGTCACTGCCTTCAATAATTTCTCAGTGAAAATTGCCAATCAAAGATTAACTTCGAGAGGAGGAAAAAAAATCTCACTCCATTCAAAAATTTCAAACTGAAAATTGCCCCCAAAAAAAATCAAAGATGCACTTCAAAGGAGAAGAAAGAAGGAAAAAAGAGCAACATAATTACCAAGCTTGCTTTCTGTTGGGATTTACGCTTCGACTTTCTCCGCCAAACCTTTTGCCATTTCCTTCCTTGTCTTCTCCTCTCCTTCAAACAGACATTTTCATTATCACCTCTTTCGTCCTTGTCGATTGCTTTCAACTACTCTTTCAATGTCTTCCCTGCATATGTGGAACATTTTCTTAAACAACTAAAAGTTTTCACTTTCATTCCTAGCTTTTCTCCAATTTTTCCCCTTCTTTTCCATGAGAGCTAGACCAAAAACAACTCTTCTTTGTCTTACCTTTGTTAATTCACTCCAACCGATACTTGCTTTCTAGTTCCAGTACAAGCTTGTACTTTATACAACGATTCTCGAAATTATATAGATATGACATCATACAAAAAATCTTAAAAAAAACTATCAAAATCACTCTTCTCCATGAATTCACGAGTCTTCCATATACTGACACAAACGAGTTAAAAGCCAAGTAAATGGAAAAGGATGCGGGGACGGGGTTACATGCACAAATTTAATTCAATTCAATATCAAATTTACGAGATATAGAAAGACGAGTCACAATAGAAAACGAGAGGAGCGAGAATTTAGTTTACCAAATTCAAAAAGCTGGAGTAACAGAAACTCAAGAGCAAGCCCCCGATCAACTCCTCCAACACAAAAACTAACTCAAGAACTTTCGGTATTCATTCCCCCTGGAAAAACAACGCCGATAAACTGTCATTTCTCAATTCAAACATCGAGTTAAAAAAAATTGTAACAAAATTAACAATCAACAAGCTGTTCAATTTAGAATAACGGAAGTATGAGTAAAATTAGCGATATGAACGGCTCCGTAGACTCGATTTGAGATGGAATCACTCACCAACAAAACCCGAATATGCTCTTCTTCCCTCTATTTGGAAAGGGAGCAACAAAACCCGAATATGCTCTTCTTCCCTCTCTTTGGAAAGGGAGCAACAAACCCCAGAATATGCTCTTCTTCTTTGGAATGGGAGAAAAAAACCCCCGGAATATGCATTCTTCTTCCCTTTCCCTGACGAACCCCGCGGAAAACCACCAAAACCGGTCGGGAATCGTCCACAATCCGCCTCCGGCTACGGATTCGACTTCGACTTCACAAAGAAAATGCGGAGAGATTCGAAGACGAAGAAAGAGAATAGAGAGTGAGGGAGAATAAACAACTTACCTCGGTTCGTCGGACCCAGCGTGACTGGAGCGGGGGCTCGAGCCCTAGCGAGAGAATATTCGGGGCGAACCGGATGAGGCGGCGACTGTAGCGACATAAAACCAAATATGTGGATACTTATTGGAAAAAAAAGGTCATTGGATTGACCGCTTAGAGATATTCATAAGGAAATCTATTTGAGTGCTAATAGAATTAATCTCTATATGATGGTAATATAGAATAAAAGTATCCTTTGACTTGAGGTCATAAGAGTATCTAAAGTGTGAAATATTATACTTTTACTCTTTTGGTACTTAACTTTAATTAGTTATGTGTGCTTTAAGAGTTGGCTACATTAGGAAACATTGATGAATAGGTTATGATGAATAAATGATTCACAACCTCTAATAGAAAGAAGAGTAATTTGTTGGAATTTGACTCCAAAAGTGTTTGTGCAAGCTAAAAGTGATTTTAGAAAATATTCTAAATTCGACTTACAGGGAGTCATATTTGCGAACAAGAAAATATATAATTAGTTATGTAAGAGTTTATACAAATCTTTACTATTGAATTAATTGGGATATAATATGGTGAAAGGCTAATAATTAGGGAATCTTGTTCATCAAAAGGTGAAGTTGATCATATAACTTTTCTGACGACTCGTTGATCATGATGCTTGACTAGAGGTCAATTTTAATCAGTAAATATAAGTTTTAATTCTAAGACCTTACGAGCTATTTGACTTTACTCTAAGTAGGAGTGTTGATTTTATATCCTAAAGTCAATTGACTTAGGATGATCATTTATATTTATTTCCAACGTGTTTAGGAACATAAATGGCCACATAATGAGTTATTATTAAATAAGCTATTGAGTTATTAGATCTTTTTTCCAAACCTATTAGATAACTTATTATAAGACTTCAAAACTCCATTATATATTGGAACCCTACGATTAGAAGAATCAGCTAGTCATTAATCGGTGATTGATATCTAATAACTATTCATGTGAATACTTGTTAGAGGTTGATACTTGTGCAACTCGTAATCGAAATTACCTACTATGTCACAAGTCGACCACAAAGGTAACATAGCTGTTGCTTTGTTTATATTATTTATAAATTATAAAGTGATTATAACATGAAATCAATCTATCTTTTTATTACGCTACGTATAAATTGATTTACTTAAAATTATGCCCAAACCAAAAGTTTTAACATAATATCGAGCCAAATTGTTGAACCTCCTATAGATGATATCTTGCATAACTTTACGTAAGCGAATGTGTTGAGAATCTCATGTCGATTAATTAAAAAAATTAATAAACCTCTTATATACCCGGACAATCTAGCCAATACAATAGATAACAAACTTATATGCGAACCCAGACTGGTACAAGTTTGTTACTACAGTTTGTCTATCATAATATCTACAGATTTAGTTCAAGGACAAAGAGGAGCAGGTTAAATTTCAATTGAATATGACATCATCTGCAAATATGAACAAAAGTTGACAGCTAAAGACTGTAACTGGATATTGTGTATATGGTCCGGAGCCGCCAGTATTACATTACACAGGTTTAACATCTCAGGAGCGAAACTTAAGGAGGCGGAGAAACTTGTTTTTATTTTATTTTAGGACACATCGTATTAAGATTGACAACAAGTATTGAGATGCTAATATGCTGGGGAACCTCTAGAAAAGCCAATGCTTCTTCTTGCGCGGTCTGGCAGGGACCTCTACAAGTATTACAGGAGATAAAACAACCAACAAGTCCATATCAGTCTCTATATCCATGTATATATGCTAAGAAATCAAGAACTTCAGAGAATATAGAATCACTAAAACAGGATTGTTACCTCCAGTTTCATACAGTGAATTGTAGTGTACTTCACTCCAAAAGCTCAGCCATAACTCTGACAATACAACGCAGTTCCAGAATAGGAGATATATGAGTCATATATAGGAATGAGGCCTAGACAAAAGCAAAATCAACTTTCCCGGAAAGAATTTGATTCCCCTCCAGTTTAATGAACAAATAAATACATGAGCTTAATAATAGGAATATATGCAGCTGTACGGGCAGGAAGTGTTTCTACCATCACATCAATCAATTATAGCCAAGTGCAGCGTTACAGCTCAAAAGTTTTGTGCTCTCTCACCGGTAAAAGAAACAGTTATTTTTTTCCCTTAAGACTCCTCAGTCGTAGGCTTTTCACCTTTCATTGGTTCCTCCATAGCATTTATTATTAGGTTGCGACCATAATAGTAGTATAGATATTGCTTCCGAAAATACATGAGAACCAGCTTTTTTTCTCACTTACGTAGCTTCATTTAGCAAATCAATAGCCAAAATAAATCGTAGTTCACAGTCCCCAAGAGCTTTATTACCACAGTGTTTTACTTTCTTGGACATATCAGACGTAAAAAAAGCCCAAAAGTGCTTCTAAGATGAGCATGTATTTGCAGTACCATATTTTCTTGGTCAATATAGGGTAAAACTTCTATTGTACAAAATTTTTTCCAATGATCATTACAAGAAAGCAGAAGTTAGGAAGACTGCTGATAGTATTTGGTACCTCTGGAAGGACTTTGCTCCTTGGGAAGTATTTCAATGTAGCTTGTATCCCGAAAAGAAGTCACTAAACATATCTTTGCAACAAACTGCAATGAGATTGAGAAGACAAATCTTTTAAGAGTATCAAATGAAAGTCCAGAACCAACCCTGAGGAAATGGAATAGAATTTCCCTCCAAAAGCAAAAAAGCAACCACATTATATATCAAGGAACAATGAAACTTTCAGTCCTGAAAAAGTTTTCCCCATATAAAAAAAATCAGGAGTATATCATGAACATTTCAAGATATGTGTAACTCAATTGACAGTTTTTTAAAAGAGAAATCAGAACAGAGCTTCCACCCATTAAGTACTTTAATTTGCGATAATGTCATTCATCAAATAGCATCGAACTTTTGAACAGCATAAGACCTGATGAAATATCTTGAGATTTATTTGAATTGTACGCAGTCTTGTAGTTAGCTTCATTTCCAGCAGAGTCAATTCATTTAATTAAGGAAACAATTGGCTTCCACTTGGAAAACTCCTTGCATCTTGACCAGAACTGTATGTCGGTAAATTCTTTAGTTCGGGGATTCTCAATCCAGGTGTATGTTTTAGACTTAAGTTACTCTACTTAATAGTTAGCCCCACTTGAAGTGTGACAACTGCAATACATGCAGAAATTATATGTACAGCACAGAAGAGATCCAAATAATGTTTTTTGAAGTTCATTGAGAAAAAAATGTTGCACATGAGCAGGAAACTTATTGTTCAGCAGTGAACTATAATTGACATGGTGTCACTTTGAGACAAAAAGGGCCAGACCACTTCAGTGGCCAGCCATAAATCCTACTAAATTTGATGCATATGGAGGTACTCTGCAAGATATTGATCCATTCAGATTCAATGAAATAATCATATTTAACTTCTTTCGAAAACCTGCCATATACCAAAAAATTGAGAGGTTTAGGAAGAAGATGGAAGCTGCAGAAATGATGAATTTTCTGAAGGCCACATTAGGCCACCAAGGTTCAGGGTACATCTATATAATTGACTCATTTCAAGTATTGGCTCAAAAGATGAGGTTTACGTATCCCTTGATGTGCATATTTAAGCTGACAATAAAAAAAAATTCAATGCCTCCATCCAAAATTGATGTCCCCTTAAAAACTGAATGTCCACTTTAAAAAAAATAAAATAAAAAAATTTTAATTTCAAAATACTACCCTTCAGTTTGGCTAATTGTCAATTTAGTACTACAAGTTTGACAATTGTCAATAGAGTACCAATTTCACTCAAGTTTTTTTTGTTCTCTAATCAAATCATTTTGACTAAAACAGTAAAATGACTAATTCCTTTATACCCTCTCATTACTGAAACATATCTTTCTCTTTTTTTAATCTCCCTTTTTTGCTTTCAACTAATATATCTAAATATAAATGCATTCTAAAAAAAAGATATTTTTATTCATTTTCTCCCCCCCTCCTTCCTCCTCCCAATACCACTGCTACACTTTTCCCCTATCCTCTTTAAAATATCAACAAAAGGTATGAGAATTGAGAAGGAGTGTAATTACTCAATCCTCTGTTGTACAATGGCCATAGCGATAGAATATATCTTTTACAATTCAAGGAGCAATACTAATCTAATTAGGAAGCTTTGAGCAATACTAATATGAGAGAGAGAGAGAGAGAGAGAGAGAGAGAGAGAGAGATGAAAAAAATTAAAAAAAATAACTACTCCCACGTGGGGCTAGGAAGTATGCCCCACACATAAAAAATAAAGTTTCACCAAAAAGACATCTTTAGCCTTAAGTGTTAGCCACTTTCCAAATTTTGTCACCCAATTGACAATTGTAAAACAACGGGTACTAAATTGACAATTGGCCAAACTTAAGGGTAGTGTTTTGGAGTTAACCTTATAAAAAATAAGTGTAATTTAATCTAAACTTCAAAAACTAGTTTCTTACCAATGACGTCTTTAATTAATGAGGGCAAGGCGATCATTAGTCTATAATCAAATGCTCTCCTAAATCTATGTGCTGAGTAAGAGTAGGGCATTCAGTTTTTTTGAGGTGAGACAAGCATTTGAAGTGATCCCACGTTTGAATTATATGCAGAAACTAGTATATTACTTACTTCAGCCACAAATTGCTTGTAATATTGCATTCATTGAAGCTAGAATTCTTACCACTACATATGTCAGCAAATCCAATCTAGCTTTATTTTAATGAGAAGCTCTTTTTTCTCATTGTGCCATCGTCACTTCCTTTCAGCCTCTAACCTGGAAAATAAACTTATTCCCCCCTTACTTTTGCCTTCAGAAGTACCTTTTAAAGAAGCTTTCAGAAACCAACTTTTGCTCATGAAAAACTTTTAGGATGAACTCACACTTTCAAAACTTCAATCAATTCTCAGCCTAATCTTATTTGCTTGTCAGCAGCCTTAGAAAATATAGACAAGTAGGAACAAGAAACATGACAATTATACAGTGTTGAAGTCATGTCTCTCATGTGGCAAGGTAGTGGCTCAGTGGTAGAGGTAATCCCTACTTTTGAATTATATGCAGAAACTAGCATATTACTTACTTCAGCCACAAATTGCTTGTAATATTGCATTCATTGAAGCTATAATTCTTACCACTACATATGTCAGCAAATCCAATCTAGCTTTATTTTAATGAGAAGCTCTTTTTTCACATTGTGTTATCGTCACTTCCAGCCTCTAACCCGGAAATGAACTTTTTGCCCCTTACTTTTTCCTTCAGAAGTACCTTTTAATAAAGCTTTCAGAAGCCCATTTTAGGATGAACTCACACTTTCAAAACTTCAAACAATTCTCAACATAATCTTATTTCTTGTCAGCAGCCTTAGAAAATATATAAAAGTACAAACAAGAAGAACAAGAAACATGACAATTATACAGTGTTGAAGTCATCATGCCTCTCATGTGGCAAGGTAGTAACTCAGTGGTAGAAGTAACCCCTACTTTTGAATTATATCAGGATCTAGTATATTACTTACTTCAGCCACAAATTGCTTGTAATATTGCACTCATTGAGGCCAGAATTCTGACCACTACATATGTCAGCAAGTCCAATGTAGCTTTATTTTAATGAGAAGCTCTTTTTTCACATTGTGTCATCGTCACTTCCTTCCAGCCTCTAACCCAGAAATAAATTTTTTTCCCTTTTTCCTTCAGAAGTACCTTTTCAAAAAAGCTTTAAGAACCAACTTTTGCTCATGAAAAACTTTTATGATGAACTCACACTTTTCAAAACTTCAAACAATTCTCAACATAATCTTATTTTCTTGTCAGCAGCCTTAGAAAATATATATATATATATATAACTACAAGCAAGAAGAATAAGAACCATGACAATCATGAAGTGTTGAAGTCATGCCTCTCATGTGGCAAGGTAGTAGCTCAGCGGTAGAAGCACTCCTTACCGGACCGGGAGATCCTAGGTTCGAACCACATTCCCCACCCCACCCCCACCCCACCCCCCCCCCAATGTATAAAAAAAAGAAAAAAAATAAGGCATGCCTCATAATCTACGAAGCAATAATAATTCAGTAAATTATATTTTATGCATTTGTTACTGAATCAGAATACCTCACTCCATATAGCTTCAAATATCATAGTGTTCACAATAAAAATGAATATAACCTATGAAGATACTGTACTTAGCTAAGTAGAAAACAACATAGAAAACAAATTAAGAAGAGGGTTACTTAGAGATATGGGAAATTAAAAAAATCAAACTTACTCGATCAGCAGCTGCTTGTAAAGTAACATGATCTCCCCATTCCCCCCAACCTAGTGAGAATTAAAATTTTCAAATAAACTACGGGAATAAGTATTCAAACATAAGCACAAAGTAAGCCCTGAGATCAGCTTTTCTTACTTTTTCATTTTCTTCAGGTAGTCTTTGTACTTCATGGGGACATAACCTTCATATAGCTTTCTGAAATGTTTTAGCTGAAAAATAAAGGAAGAACATAAAGGAAATGCAAGAGGAAATAGAAAGCAAGAAGTTAGCTAACTAATTGCAATATATGACATCGTGTTTACTCATAAAAAGGAGGCAGCAGAACTTATAAGATATAACAGAAGAGAGAAATGTAAGCTAGAGAATTACAAAGGAAAAATAGAGCCATCCAACGATTGCCACAAGCAAATATAATTCCCAAATTTCCAAAAGTCATGCGAGAAAAATATATTCATGAAAATCTTGCCAAATAAGATTTTAAACCATCTCCAAGTAATGATAGGAATTTCCAAGGACAGATTTCACACCACAAACAAACATCTTCCAGAAGCTGGGAAGCATAAATGTTCAAAAAAATTGCATCCAGGAGATGTCTAGAGGAATATTTGTTCCAAGTTTCATTGTACTATTCCTTCCAAAAATGTAGAAATTGATTTCCTAATGCATTGAAAATAAGCATCAATTCTTCTCGCCTTCCGTCAATCAAATCCTTTCATTTTACATCCTCGCATTTTACTTTGCTGCAGCTTCATCATTAGTTTAGACCATATTCCCAAAAGCACCAAACATAACAATGTGAAAAATTATTCAGGAAAGAGTGACAAGCAGTATTTAGGGTATGTGTATAATGCATGTACCAGTTTTTGGACACATGATTATTATAAATCTAAAAGGAAAAAGTAATACGAGCAGATTTCCCTGGATTCTACATCACCAAATGTATCTAAAATATATACATTTTGCGCATTAAAAAGGTGGTAACATATCTTATGGTGCTCTTGATTTGAAACCTTATCTTCAAAAAATTTTGTTTCATCTAAAGTTAAAAGATGCTTTCTACATTATGAAAGTATCTTGCCAAAACATTTTTCCTTCCCACAAAAATAACTCCTTATGTTAAGATCAATGCACAGACTAGGTGAATATCTTAAAGCCTGTAGAAGAGTACTACAGTTAGTGTAACCCCCCACCCCCCCCCGAAAAAAAAATTTCACAATTGCTGATATTTGAAAATGCTGTTCTCTAGTTGAGATATCTCACTGATACAGTCCCAGAATGGCTGATAAAATCTCATAGTGAAATTTGACAGCTCTTTAAATGAGCATAGTGATACTTAAAAGAAATTGTTTCCCTACATTCTTTATTTATCCGTTTCCATAACAACTTTCCGAGTTCCAATACATAAGTTTCATATTCATGCTAACCTTGGTTTATAGTATGAAATGTAATTTGGTCAATTAATTGGAGGAATTGTGAACCTCAAATCATACAAGCATGATACTTGAGGAACTATGCATTGTTGGGAATAAAGTTTACAATCAAAATTCCTATAAACTGATAATGGAAGAAATTACTGGCACAAATTACCAACATTTGACGTTAAGAGTTGTTGCTAATGAACCATAAAACGATATCCAGCCAAATTGCACGAGGTAGTATTCTCGTTTCATATTAAAACACATGGAATTGGATAATCTCCAACCCAATTGTGAATCAAACTGCTCTGTGCTATCTATATAAACTACTTAGTAAAAATAGAAAAAGCAAAAGCAAAGCAAGTCAGCAACTTATACCTGTTTTACAACCTCTTTCCTTACATGCTTATGATAGTCAGGGTTCGAAATAACTGATCTGCAAGGGCACGAAACTGAACAAAAAACTGAAGCAGGTCATTTCAACAACTAGGAAAATGGAAAAAGGAACGTGCAGGTGCCATCAGATGAAAATCTTAAATTTACATGAATATGCAACAAGGAAAACATTATCAACCTGGCAATTTCCATCACCCTCGATCTGTAACTCCGCCAGACCATATGTTGCCAACCTGAATGATGGCTGGTCTGTCAGATTTCAAGATACTAACATATTAAAAGCACAAAACAAATATCTGATAAAAAAGAGGCATCAATTTCCAACCAAGGGATGGGAATGATGCCTGAACGTATGTTTTGCTGGAACTGAGATAAGTACAAGGAATCTTTTCCATTTCCTTCAAGAAGCAGCATACAACAACACAAAAGTAGCCACTAGAAGGACTGGAGGTAAAAGAATAAGGAATGGGAGGTAGCAACAGTTTTGCGAAGTAAAAAATGCATCCAGTTTGAAGTTGCAGCCAAGGTTCCTAAAGCAAAATAAAATCGTCCTTTTATAAACCTGAAAAGTGCTGATATAGATTTACATAATCAGGCAGAGAGGAAATGAGCAGCAGACAGTACAACGTAAGAGGTCACAGACAGTAAAAGATATCTAGCTTGTATCAGATGACAAGCTTTACAGCAGTAAAACCTCTTTTTTTTTTTTTTTTTAATTCCTTTCAAAGAAGAAGACACAAAATACAGCAGCTCTAGGAAAAGAAGACTACAGCAGCTGATAGTTTCATAACGTGGAATAAGGTCTAAATTATTAATATAGCTGATAATATAGCATTGTGAGTTGAATAGACAAACCACCAGAGCATAGAACATATTATGTACCAGAAAATTTAGTGGTAAAGGGTAACCTTCTAGAAAGCCTTTCATGATCAAATGTTGCGTCATTTGCATCAGGTATCTCACGGTTTATCCTAGGTGTATGCTGCCAACAAAAAGAATCTTTAAGTACAAAGCATAAACCATACCAAAATCACCTTTATCGATCAACCAATAATAATCTTCATCTAAACAGGAAAAGGAAGTATCCCAAAAAGGCCAACCACAACAGAATCAATGAGACACAAAGCATATCACAACAAAAAGATTGGTTAAGAATCTCCACAGGAATAGATAAATCAAGGTAAATTCACATTAAGGCCTTTACCCATTCGGGTGCATGTTGATTAAACACTAATGAAAAAGTTCCTTCCTCAACATCTAAATATACATATATCCACTCCTTCCATATCTGCTCTTAAGAAAGCCCTCCACCTCTTCCAAATGACATGATACATCTTCCGTTTGCAACAGCCATTTCATGATTCCTTCTTTTACCTTAAAAAAAATTCCTTCCACTGATCTAAATTAATGCATCTACTTTCTCTTCCTTTAATATTTTCAATTCATTCTTCTGTCGCCATGTCTTCTCTAGTGGTCATTACCTTTACTCCATGTAATATCTTGGTCCCTATTTCATTTTTTTGTTTTGTCAGGATAATATTTAACTGATGCCCTTTACTTCACCCGCCCCCCAAACCCCCCCCACCCCCCCCCCATGTATGAAATGGGATAGGATGTGATCACATGAAACTCCTACAGTACCTCTACTTACTCCCATTATAAGATAGCATGTGGTAAACGTGCTTAGACATCCCAGCTTTTAGAGAGATGCCTGAAAGTATTCCACCTAGTCATTCTGTTTTAGTTCCATGGTGTCCCATTTTAATACTGGTGCATCCTTATATTTGCATACAAATCAATAACAAAGCTAAAATTAACTAATATAGTGGATTTTAAGAACAAACGTTGAACATTGACCAGGAGGAGGTAAAATCTGCAGACAAGTATAAACCAATTACATGTTACTCATTCTAAAACAGATAGCCTGAGGCAATGTTAATATCAGGCTTGATGTATTTATTCTACATATTTAAGATACCAATGATTTCATCTTTCACTATCAGTAAAATGCTGTGGAAGCTCATGATTGATTAGACAGAGGATAATAAAGCAACATAAGTTGGAAATTTGAGAGGCCAGATATCTAGTAATATCTTCAAAACGTGAGGAATTTGCCCAAATATATCTCAGTGGGCTTGGTCAAATAAAACACCATGCTGGCTTCAGTACAATTATGATAACTCCATTCAGTTTCAAGCATCAAAAACCAAACAGCATAAGTAACAATTCAGGAAAGTCAGAACCATGGAATTAAAAGTATAAATTCTATTGACTAATTTAAACTTCCCAACCAAAGAAAAGAATACGAGAAGAATATGATATAGGCTCACCGGAATGGAATCTAAATGAGAAAGCCTCCTCCCGAGCCTGTTTCCATTTTTTTGAATTTTTCTTCTTCATCTAAGATTTTAGCAATGGCATGATCATCCTCCGTGTCATGTGAACTGCTATTCCAACTGGAAGTGGAGCTCGATGCACTTGCATTACCAACAAAATGCTCACTCATGCTATGCTTGCTATATCAATGATCTGAATTCTATGTTTCTAACAACATATGCTTAGCTTCGACCTAGCCAATCAAACGAAGCAACAAGGACAAAAAAAAGTAAATTTGTCTTATATTGATATTTCTGTAAAGTAAATTTGTCTTATATTGATATTTCTGTATGAATTGGAAAGACCAAGAATGTAGAAAAGCTGAATCTTTACACAAAAAGATAAGGAAAGAATCAATTTGAGAAGGAATACTAACTGAACTGGCCCCAAATTATCTTCTGAAAAGACACAAAATCGAGAACCCCGAAGCCCAGGAGATCTTGACAGCCAAGAAAAGAAAAGAATTTGGCAGGGGTGGTGCTTTGATTTCAAGAAAAGAAAAAAAGAGGAAAATGAGGAGAGAAAACAAGGAAAGGAAGGAGAAGAAGTGAAGTTTTGATTCGGGTTCCTGGGTGGTAGTGGGTTGAGGAAGGCTTGAAGTAGACGTCATTCTCAAACCCATATATCTAATCTATCTGTATCGGAAGGAACTTGGTTGCTCGCTCGGACAAGGGAACAAAATCAAAGAGATTTGCCGCAATTTCGTTCGTTGGTAAACAAACACATACACACGCATAACGTGTGAAGCGAAGAAGCTTCTTTTAATTTGTAGTAAATCTTCCAATTTGCATATAAACAGTATATACTTATCTTGATCGAGTCAAAAAAAAATTAAAATCTATATATAAAAATTCCATGTGAAAATTTTTAAAATTTTTTATTTCTACTTTTACTTTCATTCTCTATTTCTTATTTTCTCTACTAACAAGTGTCTTAAATTATTTACTTTGAAAACCAGAAGAAGGTATACATTGATTATTTTAAAGATTATTTGCAATAAAACATTTGAGATAAAAAAAAAACCAAAAATTCAAATTTTAAAACTGATAAGAGTTTGGCTAGCGAGATTCCTTGAGAATTTCATCCAACCAAGCGAAGTTCCTAGGAGAAACTCCACCTATTTTGATTTTTTTGTTTTTTTAATTTAATTTTATAATTATAATATTATGTCAGCTTTTTTACTGTATAATATAAGTTATTAATTTGTTTCATATAATATTTTAATATGATAGGCAAATATAGATCTGCATACGTTTGAAGAATTTCTAAAGCCAAACGAATATTTTGATCACGGCCATTTATTTGAAACAAATAAATTATTTCAATCGAAAGATGAAGTTATGTAATGGGCAAGAGAAACTGCAATGAATATCACTCGGTATTTGTCAAAAAGAATTGTGCATTGTCGATCGTATGTTACGATTGTTTTCGAGTGTAGAGGTGTAAGGAAAATGAAGCCAAGAGTTAATGACAAAGAAGAAGTTCATGTAAAGAGGCGGGATCCTTATGGAACTAGAAAATTCATGATTTTTTTCTAGAAAGAGACTCGGTTCTTGGTATCCAAACAACTAGGATATGCTTTGAATAGGTAAATCAATCATTTGTCCTTGAGGATCCGACATTAAGCCTCTCATACCTACTAATTGATGTACTCGAGATGCATTTCATTTCCTCTAGCTCCCGAAAAAAGACATTATATGAAGCTGGATTAAAAGGAGCTATCCTCCCCAAGCAACGAGAATTAGATAGATACCACGACCTTTACCTCTCGAGAAAAAGAGACTTTTTCCAAAAGTCGCCGTGTGATTGCCTTTTTAAATTAAAAAGCGAGCAAATGGCCATGAATGAAAAATGAAAATTATTCGTACAAAATGGGAAGCACAACCAAGCAATAGGTTTCTATCATCACGGTTAGGCTAATGGAAGAGCGACTAAAACCGATCATGTAAAATTAGGTTTAGGGTTTAGGGTTTAGGGAGAATGGAGAAGGGAGGGGGGTTATAGGAGTTTAGAGAGAGGAGGAAGAGGGAAAGTTTGTTTAGGGGTTTTGGAAGAGAAAGAGGGGGAAAATTGCAGAATTTTTTTTTAAAAAAGGTTGAAATTGGTGTTCAATCAAGTGAACTCGACCCATTTTCCTTTAGAAAAACCGACATGTTGCCTATTATGGACCCTATTGCGCATGGTAGGTCGAGGCCTACCATCCGCAATAGGTCTCTGCACTGTGCTTTGCTCGAGAAATGCCCATCATCCTACCTCGGCGGTAGGTTAGACCTCCCGTCCGCGATGAGGTCTCTACCTTGGGAATTTTGTTGCCTCCGCCCTAACGCATGTCTGTAGGGTACCCTACCGCCCGCGATAGGCTTTAGCCGAGATGCCGATTTTTCTTATTTTTCTGCAAGTTTGAACCCTATTTCATACTTGCTAACCTTATTTAATCGGTATACACTTAAAGTGGATCTTAAGAGAGCAATTCTCTCTCCGAGAATACCTTGTAAGAACAACAAAAAATGACAAAACGAATTAAATTAGAAGCGGAAATAGTAGGATACAATGGTACAACTACATACAACGAGTATACCGAGTAAATCTTTTCTTAACCATTTTGGCGAACGAGGGACTTCTTCGGAAGGTTTTCCACGTCCTCTCCAAAATCTTGCTTAGAGCGATGCCCGTTTATGACCTCCTTGTAATGAAAATTAAAGAATTTGAAACTCAAAACAAGAAGAGAGATTAAAAATTTAAGATCAAGCTCGGGTTACGAAAAATTTTAACTCTTTAAAGGAAAACAAAAGGTTAACGTGGGCTAAGTTCGAAGAAAAACTCATTCATACTTTTCAATAGCATGACGATTGTTTTCTATTAGTGAGATCACAATTTTCTTCAAACTCCATGAGATGTCTACTCTCCTCGTTATTCTCCTTGGGTTGCTTCCATGATTCCCTGCATACATACATAATTATTAACGAGAACAGAGTTAGTTTCATTAATAAGGAGGTTCACTCCCTCACTCTTTTCGACAGCGTCTGTCTCTATTTCTTGTCGCTCTTCCGTATGATCCTCTTGATTTTCCACCAAACTCTCGTTTTCCTTTTTCGGGTAGAATCGGAAGAGATGGTTCATATGGCCATGAAGATAGAGAAACAATCGAAGAGCAAGGCATCTTTCAAAAAATCCTTTTGCTATTTCTAAGTCGGTGGCCTAAACCTACAAACCTAATCCTTTGAGAAAGGATGACACACCTAAAGTAGCATTCGCGGAAGGGTCTAAGATGGAGGGTCACCTAGTAGACTAGAGATGTTCAATGTTTTAAGTGCAAGGGATATGGACACTATGCTAGTAATTGCCCAACCAAGAAGGTCATGATCATTAGGCCAAATGAAGAAGTCATATCCGAAGATGAGGCCAAAGGTGAACAAGAAAATGAAGAATCGGATGAGGAGTCTCTATATGAGAGGAAGGTCTTAGTGATCTTGAGGGCTATTAGCTCTCAAGCTTTTGAAGATGGCTCTAGTGGACAAAGAGAGAATATTTTCCACACGAGATGTAACATTGACAACAAGGCTTGCAACGTAGTCATTAATAGTAGGAGTTGCACCAATGTAGCAAGCACATTTTTTGTGGAAAAAGCGAGTTTGTCAACCGTCAAACACCCAAGACCATATCGGTTGCAATGACTAAATGATAGTGGAGAAGTTAGGGTAACAAGGCAAGTATTGGTGACTTTTGCTATAGGGAGATACAAGGATGATGTCTTTTGCAACGTTGTACCTATGCAACAGGTCGTCTTTTATTCGGAAGACCATGGCAATTCGATAAAAAAAGCCATCCATGATGGATAGAAGAACACCTATTCCTTTGAGAATGATGGGGTCAAGATATGTCTCAAACCCCCTCACTCCATTTCAAGTGTACCAAGATCAAGTGAAAATGAGAGAAAAGGAGTTGGAGGATAAAAAAAAAGAACATTAAAGAGGGGAAGAAAGTAGAGAAAAAAGAAAAAAAGAAAAAAAGAGGAGAGCCTCAAGAGACCGAGGAAAATCAAGCGAAAACAAAGAAGAATGGAGTGGTAATAAATGAGTGAAAGGAAAGGACTAGGTTGAGTTTCTTTGCTAAGAGAGTAAGATTTGTGATGCAATCGAGGCGAAAGAAACCGTCTTACTCCGTATGTACAAAGGAGCTTATGCATCTTCTAACAATGAAATCATTTCTTATTTGTCTCAAGCTATTGTAAGTGTCATCAAGAAGTTTTAAAATGTTTTTCCGGAGGAATTGCTCGGAGGATTACCACCCTTGAGAGGCATAGAGCATCAAGTTGATTTTTTTTTATGGAGCCGTGTTACCAAACACCCGCATATAGGAGCTCACCCAAAGAGACTAAGGAACTTCAACAACAAGTGGAGGAGCTCCTTGCCAAGGGCCACATCCGAGAGAGTCTTAGCCCATGTGCAGTACCATTACTCCTTGTCCCTAAAAAAAGATGGTGGTTGGCGTCCGTGTGTTGATTGTAGGGCTATTAGAAACATAACCGTTAAATATCGTTATCCCATTCCTAGGCTAGATGATGAATTTCATGGTTCTATGATTTTCTCTAAAATTGATTTGAAATCGGGATATCATCAAATCCGAATGAATGAAGGAGATGAATAGAAAACCGGTTTTAAAACTAAATTTGGTATTTATGAGTGGCTTGTTATGCCATTTGGTCTAACAATGCACCTAGCACGTTTGTGAGATTAATGCATCATGTCTTGCATGAATTTATTAGGAAATTTTTTGTTGTGTATTTTGATGAAATTTTAATCTATAACAAGACATATGAGGATCATTTGTAGCACATTAGGCAAGTTTGCTTTGTGCTTAGGAGAGAACACTTATATGCCAATTTGGGAAAATGTGAATTTTGCTTAGAAAAGATAATCTTTCTTTGCTATGTTGTTAGTTCCAAATGATTACAAGTGGATCTTGACAAAGTGAAGGCGATAGAGGATCGGCCAACGCCCAAGAGTATCACCAAAGTTAAAAGCTTCCATGAGTGGGCTAGTTTCTACTGGAGGTTTATCAAGAACTTTAGCACCATTATTAGCCCACTAACCGAGATCTTTAAGAAGACCAATGGGTTAATCAGGGGAGAAGCTCAAGAGTTAGCTTTCAAGGCTTTGAAGGAAAAAATTATGCAACGCTCCACTCCTCACTTATCCAACTTTGACAAGATGTTTGAGATCGAGTGTGATGCATTGGGAGTAGGAAGCTGGAGGGGGTTCTAATGCAAGATAAGAGACTTATTGCCTACTTTAGTGAAAAGTTGTCCGGAGCTACATTGAACTATGCCATGTATGACAAAGAATTGTACGCCTTGGTAAAGACTTTGAAGCATTGGCAACATTATTTCCGGTTGAAGGAGTTTGTCATCCACACTAATCATGAGTCCCTAAAATACTTGAAGAGTCAACAAAAACTCAACAAGATGCATGCTCGGTGGATGGAATTCATTTAGACTTTTCCCTACGTCATCCACTACAAGAAAGGAAAGGAGAATGTCATGGTCGATGCACTCTCAAGAAGGTATACACTTCTCACTTCTCTATATTCCCACTTGCATAGATTTGAAATGTTAAAAGATTTGTATGCTAGTGATGTTGATTTTGGAAGTATCTTTGATGCATGCTTGATTACTCCTTGTGATAAGTTTTATGTGAAGCATGGTTTTTTTTTGTTTAGAGAGGGGAAACTTCGAATTCCTAGTGGATCCACTAGGCATTTACTCGTTAAGGAAGCTCATAGGGGTGGGCTTATGAGGCATTTTGGCATAGCTAAAACCTATGAAATTTTACAAGAGTATTTCTTTTGGCCTAAAATGAAAAGAAGTGTTGAAAAGTTTGTGGGTCACTTTGTTTGGATTGTAAGCGTGCAAAATTGCCTTATTTACCTCATGGTTTGTACACTCCTCTACCAATTGCGAAAGTACCTTGGGAGGATGTTTCCATGGATTTCATTTTAGGGCTCCCTGAGGACTTCTTTCATAAAGGATTCTATCTTTGTCGTTGTGCATCGTTTTTCAAAAATGTCGCATTTCATTACTTGTCGGGAAAACGGATGACGCATTTCATATTGCTAGTTTATTCTTTAAAGGAGTTATGAGATTGAATGGCATGCCTAGAACTATAGTTTTGAACCGAGATACCAAGTTTGTTAGTCATTTTTGGAAAGTGTTATGGAAGAAACTAAAGACTAACTTACTTTACTCCACTTCTTGTCATCCTCAAACGGACGGTCAAACCAAGGTTGTTAATAAAACTATAGGGCAACTTCTTAGGGAAAATCTTAAGAAGTATGTAAGTAAGTGGGAGGAATGTTTGCCATTCATTGAATTTGTTTACAAAAGGCTTGTCATTCTATTTCGTTTTTTTCTCCATTTGAAGTTGCCTATAGTTTTAAACCCCCTAATCCCTTTAGACTTGATGTCTTTGCCAATTGACCATGAATTAAGTTTGGATGGTAAGAAAAAAGGCCGAATTTGATAAATCTAATTCATGCCAAGGTCCGTGACTAAATTGAAAAGAAGAACGAAATGGTGGCTTCTAGGAAGAATAAAGGACGAAGGAAGGTGACTTTCGAGCCCGGGAGATTTGGTTTGGGTGAATTTAAGGAAAGAATGGTTTCCCCACCTTCGCAAAGGAAAATTAGATGCTAGAGACGTTGGACCATTTCAAGTCCTTGAGAATAGCAACGACAATGCCTATAAGATTGATCTTCCCTGGTGAGCATCATGTTAGCGCCACTTTCAATTTTTCTAACTTATCTCTTTTTTTATGTAGATACGGATTCGAGAACAAAAAATTCCTTTCAAATGAGGGGTAGATAGTATGACTCGGGGACGCACAAGAAACAGTGGAGATGATGCAAGGGTCGATCACAAGAGCAATGGCTAAGAGAATGGAAGAAGAACACAAGGAGAAGGTAGCCTTGTTTGAGAAGATGTTCCAAAACCTTACTTGGCACGTGCTAGAGGAACAACGAGAAGACTTTAAAGGATCCAAAATACTCCTATTTTCTAAGGTGCAAGTGGAGGAATCCAAAGGAGCTAGTTCGGAAGGCTTTGAAGCTTCAATGCCAAAGGAAGTAAAAGATATGCCTACCATCAACTGGGTAGGTCCAACCTACCGTCGATGCAAAAGTTCATGTCTGTGAGGGGAGCTTTCGACCTACCGCCGATGGTGGGTCCACTCTACTGTCGTCGATAGGCTTACGGGCAAGAAAGACCAAGTGTAAGTCGACCTATCGCACCGATGAGATTTCGATTGGTGAAAAATTTAGGAAGTTTTATCTTTTTTTGACTTTTCAATTGGGTTGTAAACATCTTTTGACTTGTACTTAAGTGGTCTACGCATCCTTTTAACTCTTTTAAGCTAGTTTAATGAGTAGGGTTGGAAGCTAATTGTGTAGGACATTATATATACTCTTGTTGTAGCCATTTTGGCCCGGTTTTATCATATGAGAAATATATAGAGAGAAGAACTACGGTTCTTGGGTTTTCTTTATCTTCCTTATATAATTGAGAGTTCTCATTGTATAATCCAAGGAAAGGAATTTCTTGAATCATCAATTCAAGGGTCCTAGTCTAATTTCCAAATCCTAATTCTTCCGTGATGTGGCGACTTCTATAGTTAGTATTCGTTTGGGAAATTTAGGTCCTTCTTGAGTGTGTGGACAACAATTGAGGCTCCCATAAGTCTTGTTGATTCTCTCTCAAATGTAAGAAGGTCTATTTGTTTCTTTCATAGTTCTTTTTTATCCGGTTCGTTGTTCTTTATATTCTCCAAAACAAGCATCTAGGAAGCTCTCTAGGAGAGAATTGGGTCTTGGGAGCAAGTGACCCTCAAGAAAGGTCGAGAAGGATCATACCACCAACCTTTGAGAAACCATTTTTCCTCATTGAAACCACTTTAATTCTCCAAATTATTTCCAACAATCCCCCACATGAATGAAAAAGTGTTTTGACTCGATGTTTGGTATTCATTAATTGACTCCCTGCATAAGGGAAGTAGGTGTTAGACTTAGAACTTTATCCTTGCAACACATATTTACTTTACTAGCTATCTAGACATGATGTCCTTGAACTTTCCTTCCTTCTTATGTAAAGAACCCACATATTTTACGCAAGAATTTTATTTTCATTTGTTCGGTTCTCATGATTTTGTTTATTTTTGCCATGAATGCTTCCCGGTTCCCGTAAGAGTTTCCAAAGAATTAAGCCCCGAGCAGGTTCTCGTTGAAGCGGCCTTACTTTTCTCTCAAATAGGGGATTTTTTAAAGCTAATATAATTACTTTCTTAAGAATCATTAAAACCACTACTTGCCAACCTTAATTGTTACATCACTACTTTTAACAAGAATGAGTTGAGGTTACCTCACATTGACCATGCTAAGTCTCACAAGTAGGTTGTACCTTTGAACCTAGATCTTGGGATCTCCAATCAACTAGGTAGTGTTTTCTTTCATAACTTTTATTCTCCACAAGCTTTAATCCCATCCCTCTCATCAATTTCTCAATTGTCTCTTTATTTAATCCTTTGGTTAGTGGATCCACAATATTATCTTTTGACATCACATAATCAATTGAAATAATTCTCGACGAAAGTAGTTGTTTAATGGTGTTCGTCTACGAAGAATGTCTATACTTGCAATTATTCATGGCACTATGTGCGCTTGCTCTTCTAATCATTGATTGGGTCGTCACAATGAATACAAACAGCAGAGCACAAGTTTTTTTCGACTTTAGAATATCCTCTAAGAAATTGCATAACCTTTCAACTTCTTCTCCATATACATCAAAAGAGATGAATTTATATTCTATCGTGGATCTAGCTATCACAGTTTCTTAGGATTTCTATGACACGGCAGCTCTGGATAGTGTGAACACATAGAAATTGGTGGATTTAGAATCCTTTATATCAAATATATAGTTAGCATCTTTGAATCCTTCTAGCACGAGTTGGATATCTAGTATAGTGTGCAATTCACGGTTACTAGTACATCTTAGGTATTTTAGCACTCTAAGTATTGTAGTCCAGTGTTCCGCACTTAGATTAATTGTATATCCACTCAACTTAATTACTCGTATAAGAAATATCTATTCTAGTACAACTCCTAATAATCCTTGAGTATTCTACCTAAGATATACCCTTTGCATTATTCTTGGATAGATGGAGACTATTATCTAATAGTGTTCGAGCAACTCATAATCATTTTTGTTGACATTCGAGAATTTTATCTACATAATGAATCCGGCTCAAAAACCAAACCATTGTTGTCCTTATGATTTTAATACCTAAAACCACATCAACAAGTTTCATATCTTTCATGTCAAATTTTGAATTCTACATATTTTTGGCGATTTGACCAATTTGTCACTATTACTAACATTGAGTATGTCATCTACATATAAACATAAAATGACATTTTCATTTCTTGTCTCTTTGAAATACGCACATTTATCACACATTCATTTTGAAGCCCCTCGTTATTCAATGCATGATGAAACTTTTCATGCCACTTCTTTGGTGCTTGTTTACAACCATATCATGATTTTACCGAGTTTAAAACTTTCTTTTCAAGTACCAAGAGCTCTAAAACCCTCGGGTTTCTCCATATAGATTTCTTCATTTAAATCCCCATTTAAGAAAGTTGTTTTAATATTCATTTGATGTATATCCAAATTTCTTATGGCTACGATAGCAAGTATCATCCTTTTGCAGTTTATTCTCGTCACAAGATAATATGTATATGTAATACCCGGATCCAAATTGATGAATATAAATTTAGAGGGCTAAGAAAGTAATATTAAAGAAACATAAAGGACATAATGCAATTGCTGGAAGTTTGTTAATAAACCCCACCGATAGATCAACAATTTGTGATGTGAATCTTTAGTTGATTGTAGATGAAAAACCTTAGAGGAGGGGTGAATAAGGTTTTTAGCTCATTTTTGAATAGCCTTTGTTAATTAAAGGATAAACCTCCAATTTTGTTTGAAAGAGAATTCTAAAACTCTTTTTAATAAAATTCTAAACCAAAAAAAATCTTGTGGTTAAGACAAATAAGTAAAAAGCTTATAAAGAAAGGCACAAACATTTATAGTGGTTCACTCTCTCAAAGAGTTACATCCACTACCTTGAGTCAACACCCAATGATTTTCCAAATCCACTATAAACACAAATTACACCAACTACAAGTATGAGGATCACCCTACAAGGGTTTTGCACACAACCTCAATTCACAACATAATGTAAATCAAAGGATTACCCAAGGGGTTTTTCAACACAAACTTTTGATATCAATAAGAGAAAGATATAAGGTTAAGGACAATGTTACCAATTTGAGCTTGAGAAATAGAAGGTACAACTCAATGGAATGTTTCTACAAGCTCTTCCTTTCTTCTTCTTTGATGATGATCAATTATGAAGCCCAGGAAGATGTTTATTTGGGATTGAAAGTGTTTGAAATAAATGTGCTTTAAAGCTCTTTAAAAGTCTTAAAAGATCTCAATAAATATTTCACCAAACTTCTTGCTTTTTGGCTGATAAAAAAGGTCTATATATATATTCTTGAAAAACTGACCGTTGCACTCTGTGTAACAGTAATAATGTTTTACAGTAAACAAGAAAATCGGACGACCGGTTCTTAAACAGAAAGATTCGGACTTGTCCTGCTAGAAATCGGACGGCCGATTTTTTCTAAGAGTAGAAAAAATCGGACGACCGGTTCTAAAACGGATGGCCGATTTTTTGAGATTTTGCAGCCAGTTTTCTTTTTTTTTTAAGACAAAAGCTTTCCTTTTCATTTCAAGAACATATACTCATTTTAGAGATAAGAAGAACCTTTCAAAAGCATCAAAACCTCAATCAAGGATACTTTAGATTTTAAGAAAAGTTTATAATGAGAAAATCATAAATGGAGCTTCATATATGATCAATAACCAAAGAGTAAGATTAGGGAGTTTTACAAAGAAATACCTTATCACACTCTAATATAGACAAGGTCTTCAATATCTTCAATGTCTTCAATGACTTGATCTTGGAATGGCTTGGTCTTTTCTCCTTCATTTTTCCCTCATCACCAAGATCTTTTGCTTTTAGAGAATGTAGACTTGAGACTTCAAAAGTGCTTCTTTTGTTCTATGAAAGGTTAGCTAAAATACTCACACAAGCATATGTTAATCATAATCAAAATTATAAGTAATAATGCCCTTAGGGCTAACAGTAGATTTGATTCAACACCTGCCCAAGATCACCCCATTTGATGAAGAACCTTTATTGAGGATTTGTAGTTTAAACGCTCCAATAGAAAACCTATGAGGATCTAACCCTCATAAACTCAATATTGAGAGGCAAAACTCACTTCCAATTTGATAGAAAGAAATTTGAGGAAACTATAGCCTCAAAACCCAATTACACAAAGTAGAAGGCCTAGGTTTAATCAATTCTAAGGACATGAACTCTAAGATCAATTAAAGAAGGAATTGGATGATCAATTGATTTCCATAGATTCCACAATCTAAGCAATCAATTATTCACAAACCTAAGGAAGTAAACCCTTAGAAACTAAGCTAAGTCGGGTTGAAGAACCCTAGAAACCTTTGGAGAATCCTTTCTCAATTTTCATCAAAATTCATCATTCTTGTTACAAATGAGTCTATAAATGGGTATTTATAGGTCAAGGCTTAAACCTAATTTTTTCTATTGATTAAGGGCTCCAAAATACCCATTTAACCCTTAATTTTTAGCTGGAAATAAAGTTCAAATAATAAAAACCCACCTAAAAGTCGTATAGGTCCAACCCACTCAAGACCCTACCGGCGACGGTAGGGTGCAACCTACTGAACGTGGTAGGGTGTGGTCTTCACGAGCCCGTCCGTCCGGGAAACCTACTAGCAACGGTAGGTGCGGGGGCCTACTTGTCGGTGATAGATCCAATTCTTCACAAGACTTGGTCCTTTTCACATCCAAATTGCTTATGGTATAGATTATGCGAAACTTGGAAGGTTCTCTTTTTTTTCTTTAAAGCCTTCATTATTATTCTTCATGGATTTTCTTCAATTGAAATAATCATTCCTTAGTCAAGTTTTCATCAAACGCCTTGTTGTTATTGTCTTTGCTCTAGTGGACTAAATCATAAGTTAACTTATTAGCTTGTGGTCATCCCGATTCATATCAATTTGTATAGGAGAAACTAGGGAATTGAAGAAAGCCTAGTTGAAGCTTCAATTGAGCAATTTCGAAGTTAATTGGAAAGCTTTGAAGAGTTTACAAGACTTCTAAGACACATTAAAGTCGTAAAAAGCTCAATGGAAGCAAACTAGAAGCTCCCAAACTGTCATATATGACAAAAGAAGCAAGGAAAGGAAGAAAACATAGTCTACCGAGGACGGTAGGGCTCCCACCCTACCGTTCCTTGTACGTCTCGGCCTCCACACCACCAATTGGTCAATTTAGTTATTAATTGGGTTGATCTCGTGGTTTCTTTATTTCCAAGTTTGTAATTAACTATATTAAAAGGATAATTAGGTCTTTTAAACCCAATTAGGTTTGGAAGAGGAGTTATAGGTTTTCTTTATATATTTAATTATGCATCATTTGTAGACAAGTTGAATTTGAATGAAAATTGAGAGAATTCCCAAGTGTGTTTCTATGGTTCTTCAACCCATATTAGCTTAGTTCCTAAGGGCTTACTTCCTAAACTCGGTGAACAATTGATGAACCTAGATTATAGGCCTCACGAAATTCAATTGATCATCATCAATTCTTTCTTTGATTAATTTAGAAGTTCTTGTTTCTAGAATTGATCGACTTAGGTCTTCTAAGTTGTGTAACTTAGGTTTTAGGATCTTTGTTTCCCTAAGGTTCTTGATGACAAATTGGGAGAAGAATCATCCCTCTTATTATGGGGGTTTATTGTCTTTAGTTCTCTATAGATGTTATAATGGAGCGTTTTGATTTCAAATCTTCAATAGAAGAATTTTTTTCAATTTTTGGAGGTGATCCTTAGCAACCGATTGGATGATCAAACGTAGATTCACATCACACACACACTCTCTCTCTCTCTCTCAAAACCGGAAACCCTCTGTTCCTTCTTCCTCAACCCCTCTCAGTTTCTTCTCATATCAACAAAAGAAAGGGGAATTTCTTTGATTCCTTTTTTAATCTTGTTCGGATAATTTAATGCCCAGCTTCCAAACTCTTTAATCCAATCCTAAGCTTCTAGGGCTTCTTAAAGAGAAGAGAACCGAGAGGTGTCGGTTGCTACTACTGGGGTCCAAAACATTCCAAGGGAGTGTTGTGGAAGGCTTAAGAGTTAATAATTTAAGTTGATCTTGAGGTTTCTCCGCTTTGAGGTAAATGGTGGTTTTCCCTAATTCCGTAAATGTTTTGGTTTATGGATATGTGAAAAATTTTCAATTTCATATCTAAATTGGATTCACTAAGTGGGGGTTCTTTTGTTGGTTTGAAATTGATGCTAAAATTTGAGAAATTACTTCTAGTGCATGAATGTAGATTTCTCGGTACGTAATTTGATGAAAATCTTGAAAACTTGTTTTTACGATTGATTAATCCTTTTTAAAGTGGATTTTAGGAAGTCATTATGTGAGCAAATAAGGATTTTAGGCAAATGTTGATGTTTTATGTATAGAGTTTGAGTGAATAGTTTTTTTAAGCAAAAGGGAGGCATAGAGAAATGCCTACCGATATGCCTTTTTATGTGTAATTTGGAAAAGGACATTGATAAAATGTAGTAGTTTGTCTTCTTTGTAATTGTGAAGACTGCTTTTTGTTATTTGAAAGAGAAAGAAAGGACTTTGTGGTCTTTTAAAAAAGTTAATGATTAATGATAAATTGATATTGAACATTTGGAAATTTGATAAATTTGTTTTGGGCACTCGACTTTGTGATTATGATAAGTTGAATCTTAGGAAGGGACATATTTCACTTATGTTTGAATGATCATTAGGCAAGAAAAAAAAATTTTCACATATTTGTTTTGGCCTACATGACGGGATAAATAACTAAAGCTTTAATATTGTCCTATGTATTGTCTAAAGCTCGGTGTCAAGTTAAATATTGTTTTGAGAATTGTTTTGAAGAATATTTAAATGTCTTTGATCAATTTGTGTTAGCTTGAAAAGTGTTTAATAGAACTTGAGATTAGTTATTTGGTTTTTTTTTAATAAAAAGTAGAGATGATGTTTTTTATATTTAATGGTCGGGTTCGATTAGGATTGTTCAAGTGTGTTTAGAAAAACTACAAGTGTAAAAGAAGAGGAGGAAATGGGTTTTTTTTCATTCTTTGATTTGGTTTTAAGTATTTTCTATCAATCGCAAGTGTGCCACTATACATAATTGCTCCAAGCTTAAAGAATTAATTTGGTTTTCTTGATTCTGTTTAGACTTTTTAGATTTTGTAATTTAATCCCAAACGGTTTCCACATTTAAAGTTATTTTATGAAGGTATGGTTTTGCCCCAAAGTCATTGAATAAGCTTTTTGTTACGTATATTTGTAATATTTTATTAAAGAATAACTTGTTGTAAATATTTGTTCAATCCAAGATATTAGTGTTTGGCTTTTGCTTACTCGAGTAGTCTCTAGTCACCCCTATATGTTCTCTTCTTTCTCGTTCGGGTTAAGGAAGATCGCGTTTGAGCTTTCGAGGAGTTATATTGTAGTTTATTGAAGCTAGTCTTGAACAAAATTTGTTTATTTCAAGATTTCATCTTAGTAATTTCTATGTTTGAGTTTCTCCGATTTATGAACGAGCATTTGAAATGCTTTGAGTTATCTATTTAAGAAGTGCCTTTCTTTACCCACCAAAGCTTGTCCTTGTGGACACGGCATGCTCATCTCGAGGTTCGGACATATCCAAGTCTAAGGCGTGACATTTAATGGTATTAGACCATAGGTTAAGATTATTTTGAAATAATTACATTTAGGTGGGTTTAAGTGAGCAACTTGAGTGTGTGATGTGAAATTAAATTTATTAAGACCCTAAGTATCTAGTATTATTTGATATGAAAGGAATAGTTGTATTGTTATACATTCAAGTGATTAATGTATAAAAGACGGATGGATGACTTGTTTTTGGTATGATCGAGTGGTGTAGCGAAAGTGTGGTAGGTCCATAACTTATAAGATTGTAAGTTGTGAAGTTTCGGAGATAAACGTTTATAAAGAGGATAGAATGTAATACTCATATCCAAACTGAAGAAATATATCTTAGTGGGCTAAGAAAGTAATATTGAAGAAACATAAAGGACTTAAGTGTAATTGCAAGATGTTTGTTAATAAACCCCACTGATAGATCAATCCCTCGCTGTTCCTCTAAAACTTTTCTCTTCTCTAAAGAAAATATAGAAACGAAACCCTCTGCCACTTCTTCCTCAATCCCTCTCTATTTCTTCTCAAATCAACAAAAGAAAGGGAATTTCTTTTATTCCCTTTTTAATCTTATTCGGATACTTTAATCGCAGTTTCCAAACTCTTTAATTCAATCCTAAGCTTCTAGGCCTTTTCAAGATAAGAAAACACAGAGGCGTCGGTGGCTGCTGGGGAGGGTCTTAAATATTCCAAGGGAGTATTGAGGAAGATTTAAGATTTATAATTTGAGTTGGTTTTGAGATTTCTCAGGTTTAAGGTAAGTGGAGGTTTGTCCCTAATTTTGTAAATATTTTTTGTTTATGAATGTGTGAAGGATTTTCAATTACATGTCTAAATTTGAACGAACAAGTACGGTTCTTATGTTGGTTTGAAATCGATGCTAAAAAATTTGAGAAATTTCTTTTGGTTCATGTACTTGGATTTGTTAATAGGTATTGAATATTGACGAAAGTCATGAAAATATTTTTGTGACTGATTAATCCTTTTCAAAGTGGATTTTAGGAAGCTGTTCTGTGAGTAAATAAGTATTTTGGGCAAATATTGTTGTTTTATGTATATAGTTTGAGAGATTGGTTTTTAAGATGAAAGGGGCCGCTTTATTGCTAAAGGAGGAATGGCTACTAATATTCTCTTTTATGCCTAATTTGGAAAAGGACTTTGATAAAATGTAGTAGTTTGTCTTCTTCTGTAATTGTGAGGACTGTTTTTGTTATCTGAAAGACAAAAAAGAAAGGATTTTGTGGTCTTTGAAGAAGTTAATGATTAATGAATTACATATATTGATATTAAACTTTTGAAAATTTGATACACTTGTTTTGGGCATTGAGTTTGTGATTGTGACAGAGTGACTTCAGGGAGGGACATATCCCACATATGTTTGAATGATCCTTGAGTAAGGAAAAAACAAGCCTCACATATTTGTTTTGGCATATCTGGCGAGATAAGCAGCAAGATTTGATATCAAGTTTGACCCTAATATTGTTATGTGTACGGTTTAAAGTTTAGTGTCAAATTATTGTCACGAGAATACTTTTGAAGAAGATTTGAATGTCTTTGATCGATTTGTTTGATCTTGAAAAGTGTTTAATAGTACATCCTCCAGCACACTTCTATATTAGTAACTTTTCATTATAATTTATCGTTTAGAATTTAGGATGTATCTTTTATTCTTAAAACTTATAAATGTGTACTAAAAGATCTACTAGACGATCCCGACCCAATAGAACTTGACATAAGTTATTTGGTATTCTTTTTAATGAAAAGTAGAGATGATATTTTTATATTTGATGATCATTTTCTATTAAGATTGTTCAGGAAAAACTATAACCGAAAAAGAAGAAGAAAAAGAAATGGTTTTTGCATTCATTCATTTGGTTTTAAGTTTTTTTTTTTAATCAACCGCAATTGTGCCACTGTACATAATTTCTCTATTCTAAAAGAATTAATTTTGTTTTCTTGGTTCTTCTTAAATTTAATCCCAAACTGTTTCCGAGGTTAATGTTATTTGTAAAGGTATAGTTTTGCCCCTGAATAAGCTTTTATTATGTATATATTTGTAATATTTTATTAAAGAATAACTTTTTATAAACGCTTGTTCAATTCAAGATATTAGTGTTTGGCTTCCGCTTACTGAATAGTCAGGCTCACTCTCATATGTCCTTTTTTTTCTGTTTCTTTCTGTCCAGGTTAAATTTGAGTGCGAGAAAGAACTTAAAGAAGATCGAATTTAAGCTTGGGGGAGTGATATTGGAGTTTAGTGAAGCCAATCTTTGAACAAAAATTGTTTACTTTAAACTTTTGTTTTTCAAGATTTCATCCAAGTAATTTCTACGTTTGAGTTTCTATAATTTATGAACAGCTTTGAATTATCTATTTGAAAAGTGCCTTTCTTTACCCACAAAGCTTTTGAGCCTCGTGTCTTTGTAGGCACGTTGTGTCTGTCTCGAAATCAGGACTGAAAATCAGGCAAACTCAGTCCGGAGCATGATAGTGTGAAAGTAATCTAAGTCCTCTTTTTGCTTATATTCTCTAATTACAAATCTGGTTTATACTTATCATTGGAACCATTTATTGGGAATTATGCTTTAAAAAAGATTTATTTGAGGTAAAACTCTATATTTAATGGAATTAATGTGAAATAATAGGTAAGAGAAATCAACCCGAAATGCGTGAACCGAGTGCCCTTTTATAAGACTCTTCTATATTTAATCTATTACAGGATTCAATCCTTCACACTTATGCGTGGTTGGAACATTTTTTGGTCATTAGTGGTAATTATGATTATATGTTTGTGTGGCTGTATTTATGTACTATATGCACATAAGGTCTACGTACTTTGAGTAGGCAATTCTCGAATTGGGGTGTAATTCACGGTAGGTGTGGTTTATTGCTATTGAAAAGTACAAATAATATTGTTCTTGGTCGGTCAATAGAGTTGAGCATGCCATTGGGCTAAAGATCATTGTATGATAGTCTCCTTTATGTATAATCATACTTAGATTAATGAGTGGTCCTCTCATGACTATTATACAAGTATGTTTGGAACATATATAGTTGGGCGGTAGATGTTTTTTTAGAAAGTGTCATAAAAGAAAAGAAGTCTAGCCTATCCCAATAGCCATGCTTAAATCCATCAACAGACTCCTAGCCATAGTGTGTCTTTTATGACTACAAGATATGGAAGATGAATGTCGGTGAATGCCTACCTAAAGTGCATTCCCAGTAAAAAATTTCCTAATAGTGTTACTAGATGAGTTCATTGCTAGAGGCCAAGCAAATATGATTTACAATCTTAAGAGGTAGCATCTAGATCATGGAAAATATGTTTTAATTAGACTATCAAGTCTTATGGTTTTATACAAAACGTGGATGAACCATGTGTCTACAAAAAATTAGATGGAGCTAAAGTATCTTTATTTATACTATGTAAATATGATATCTTACTGATGAGAACCGATGAAGGAATGTTATCATCCGTAAAAGTTTAACCTGTCTTGTCAATTAAGTATGAAGGAATGTTATCATCCGTAAAAGTTTACTTTCTTCTCAAGTTTTTCATGGACCGAGAGGAACATCCCTGATGTGAGTCAATTGCATGTTGATTTGATTCAACACCTTCCCAAGATCACCTTCTTGATGAAGAATCTCTATTGAGGATTTTGTAACTTTAACACTCCAATAAAAACCCTATGAGGATCTAAGCCTCGTAAACCCAACATTGAGAGGCAAAACTCTTTCCTAATTTGATAGGAAGAACCTTGAGGAAATTAAGGTTTCAAAACCTCAACTACACAAACTAGAAGACCTAAGAAAATTGAATCAAAGAACAAGAACTCTAAGACTCAATAAATGAAATGAATTAGAATGATCAATTGAATTCCATAGATTAATTAACTTAAGGCAATTAATTGTTCACAATTAAGGACATTAACCCTTAGCAAGCTAACTAAGAGAAGGTGAAGAATCCCTAGAGATAAAGAGATTTCTCTCTCAACAATTTTAGCAAAATTCATCAATAGTTGTTTACAATGAGCCTTATTTATAGGCTAAGGAATTAACCTAATTAATCTATGGGTATTTATAGTCTAAGGAATTAACCTAATTAATCTATTGATTATTGGCTTAAAATTCTCATTAAGGTCTTGATTAAAAGTTGGAAAATAAGTTTAAACAATAAAACCCCGCCTAAAATTACAAAGCACATTTCCCATCCGAACCCTACCGGCAGCAGTAGGGTTAGAACCTACTGTCTCGCGATAGGGTGTGAGCTCCACAGCCTTTCCCATCCGTAAGCCTACCAGCGACGGTAGGGCCGGGGACTACCATCGGCGGTAGGGGTGGCCCTTCATGGACTTAGTCATTTTCTCCTCCAATTTGTTCCCTTGATTGATCCTTGCTAATTGAACACATTGAGAACAACTTGGAAACCCTTTCTTGACCTTCAAACCCTTCCAATTTGCTCTTCAAAACTTCATCCAAATAAGCAATCATGCCATTATCTTTAAGAGTCTTGACATTTCTTCCTTTGAGCTCTAGTGATTGGTCTAGGCTTCAATTCCATAGGTGATTGACTCATCCGGTTCACATCATCCGCTCCACATTTAAGAAGAATCTTCACCTACATCAAAAGGAGATGAATCGGAAATGTTAAAAGTGGCACTAATATTGCAATCACCCGGAAGATCAATTCTATAGACATTATCATTAAGTCGCTCAAGAACTTGAAAAGACCCATCGCCACGAGCATCAAGCTTACTTTTTGCGTTGAGAAGGAAAATGTTCTTTCCAAAGATGAACTCAAACCCAATCATCGGGTTCAAAAACCACATGTTTCCTTCAACATTCCGTGTAGCCACCAATTTCTTGTTTTTTGTACTCGATAACATCGGGCACCTTGGCATGAATAGACTTGACAAGCTCCACTTTCCGCTTTCCATCCAAGCTCACAACATGATCTATAGGTAAAGGAACCAAATCATATGGAGTCAAAGGATTAACACTCGTAAACAATCTCAAAAGGAGAAAGGGAATAGTAGAATGTTTAGCCCTATTGTAAGTAAACTCAATGTGAGGGATAACTTCTTCCCATTGGCGCAAATTCTTCTTAAGGATGTCCCTAAGAAGTTGTCTAATAGTCCTATTGACCACCTCTGTTTGGCCATCAATTTGTGGATGGCAAGCTATAGAATACAACAAGTTAGTACCAATTTTCCTCAACAAAACGCACGTAAATGACCAAGGAATTTGGTGTCACGATCCGAGACAAGTAGCTCTAGATATTCGATTGAATCGCACCACCCAAGTGAAGAACAAGTTTGCTACATGGCTAACATCATCGGTTTTCTTATAAGGTATGAAATGAGCCCATTTCGTGAAAAACCTATCTACTACAACAAAGATAGAATCTATTCCTTTAGGTGATTTAGGCAAACCAAGAATAAAATCCATAGAAATATCAACCTAAGGAACTTTAGGCACATCTAAAGGAGTATAAAGACCATGAGGCAAGGAAGTAGATTTAGCCTTTTTACAACCCAAAAAATTCCTAATAAAATTTTCAACATCTTTTCTCATGTGAGGCCAAAAGAAATGCTCATGCAAGATATCATAAGTTTTAGTGATGCAAAAAATTTTCCATTAAGCCACCACAATGAGCCTCTTGAACCAACAACAATCTAGCAGAACAAGAGAATGCACAATTTTTTCCATCATAATAAAGAAAACCATCATGTATAAGGTATTTATCACTAGGCACAAGCAAGCATTTTCAAATATATCCTTAAAATCTTGATCACTAGCATATAATTCCTTAAGCATCTAAAACAAAGAATTTGAGCTTGCAAAGTAGAGATAAGAGTGTACCTTCTAGACAATGTATCGGTTACAATGTTTTCTTTATCTTTCTTGTAATGAATGATTTATGGAGAAATCTTAATGACCTCCATCTATCTTGCATGTCTCTTGTTCAAGTTTTGTTATCCTTTAAGAAATTGCAAGGACTCATGATTGGTGTGCACCACAAACTCCTTTGGTCACAAATAATGTTGCATATTTCAATGTCCTCACAAGTGCATAGAGCTCCTTATCATATGTTGCATAGTTCAATGCCACACAATACTCCTCGAATGCCGACATCCGAGGCATCACATTCTATCTCAAACATCTTCTCAAAGTTAGGTAGTGCAAGTAGAGGTACAATACTCAACCTCTCCTTTAGTAGCTTGAATGCTTCCTCTTGACTCTCCTCCCATTTGAGACCATTCATCTTCTTTATAACATATGTCAAAGGGCTAGCAATGGTGCTAAAATCCTTGATGAACCTCCTATAGAAACTTGCCAAACTATGAAAGCTCCTAACTTTGGATACATTTTTTGGGAGTAGGTCATTCTTTGATTGCTTTCACCTTCTCTTGATCCACTTGAAGGCCTTAAGAACTCACCACATGACCTAGAAAAGTCATATTTTCCAAGGTTAGCATAAAACTTCTCACTTCTCAAAACTAACAAAACTTGTTTAAAATTGTGCAAATGATCTTCATAAGTTTTGCTAATAGATCAAAATTTCATCAAAATAGATAACAACAAATTTACCAATGAAATTCTTCAACACGTGATGCATAAGTTTCATGAATGTACTAGAAACATTAGTTAAACCAAAAGGCATGACTAGCCATTCATAAAGACAAAAAAATTAGTTTTGAAAGCCGTTTTCCATTCATCCCCTTCCCTCATTCCAAGTTGATTGTATCCCAATTCTAAATCAATTTTTGAAAATATTTTAGAACTACGCAACTCATCAAGCAAATCATCTAATCTTGGAATAGGACGCCTATACTTGATAGTTAAGTTATTAATGGATCTATAATCTATACACATACGCCATGTACCATCTTTCTTGGGAACTAATAAAATAGGAATGGCACAAGAGCTTAAGGTTTCTCTTACATATCCTTTAGAGAGCAATTCTTCAACTTGTCTTCTTAACTCCTTGGTCTCTTCGGGAGGACTTCTATAAGCCGGTCTATTTGGCAACACCACTCCAGTACCAAATCAATTTGATGCTCAATCCCTCTCAAGGGAGGAAGTCCACCGGACAACTCTTCGGGTAAGATACCCTTGAATTTTTCAATAACCTTTACTATAGCATTAGACAAAGAAGACAAGTGAGCATTAGTAGAAACAATGTTCCCTTGCAATAGAGAAGTAAAACCAACTCTTCTTTTTCAATGACTTCTATGATCTCACTCTCTTTTGCATAGAAACGTCTTTTCTCTCGCTTTTTCAACTATCAATCTTTTTCTTGTCTCTCTTTAATTTTTTCCTCTCTATGTTTTTCCACTCTCAATTCTTTTTCCTTAATTCTTTTCCCCTCTTCAATACTCTTTTTCTTTTCTCACTCTCTAGTCTCTCTTTTTCTCTCATTTTCTTTTTGTTTTACAAAGACTTGACTAGGGATTCAACATGAACTTTTCCACATCATTTTCAAGATGTAGGTATTCTTCCCACCATCATGAATAGCCTTTCTATCATATTCCCAAGGATGTCCCAACAATAAATGTCCTACTTGCATAAGAGCCACATCATAAAGAATCTCATCATTATATGACCCCTTAGTGATAGACACACCGCACTTGCTTGTTCACTTTCACTTTTCACTATCATTCAACCAATGAAGCTTATAAGGCTTAGGATAATTGAGAAGAGGTAAGTTCAACTTTTCAACAAGATAAGTGCTAGCCACATTAGTACAACTACCACTATCAATAATAAGGTTAGCCACCTTACCTCATTCTAAGCATTTAGTATGAAAGATATTTTCCCTTTGAATACTAGTCTCCTTTTCATGGACTTGGGTAGACAAAGCTCTAATAGTTACCAAGTTCATACCCTCCTCATTGGCTTCAAAAGAGGCAATCTCTTGGTCTTCACTACCTTCTTCTTTGTCAACAATACCCTCTTGGCAATCTTCATGACTCTTCTTAATCCAACCATTTAAGTCTTCACTAAAAACCAAAGTTCTCTTGGTAAGACAATTTATAGCAATAATGCCCACACCATGGTAATTGAAGCACCTTGTTGGATTGGAGATCAATCTTTCTTTTTCTTCCACCTTAGGCTTAGAATGATCTTTGAAAGCCACCTTAAGTGTATCTTTTTTCTTTGGCAATGATCTTTGAAAGCCACCTTAGGTGTATCTTTTTTCTTTGGCCAACTCTTGTAGGTTGATGCTTGAGGTTTAGGCACCACACTTCTTGAAGAAGATTAGTTTTAGAGAAACCAATCCTCTTCCTTTGTTTCAATCTTGGTAGCTAAATGACACATATCTTCATAAGTGATTTAAGGGTACAACAATAATTGATTAGCAATTTCCCTATTGAGACCACTTTGAAATCTGGCAATTGAAGCATCCTTGTTCTCCTCCAAGCTCAATCTCAAAGTGTACAACTCCATTTCTTGCCTATATTCTTCAACACTTTTTTTTGCCTTGCTCAAGAGTCATCAACTTATAGTGGAGCTCCCTATAATAATGTCTCGGGACAAATCTTTCTTTCATGAGAACTCGCCCAAGTTTCTATTGGTTGCCTTCCATTTCTTAACATTTGAGTGACAATCCTTTCCCACCAATGAAATGCATAACCCGAAAATTCGGTAATGACTAATTTCACCTTAACAATGTCACTATAGCTTCTCACCATGAATAGGTTCTTTACTTGTCTCTCCAAATCAAGGAACACATTCGAATCATTCTCACCCTTGAAGATAGGCATTTTCTACTGGATTTTATCTAGAGCTTTATCCCCTTGTTCATTACCATAGTAGCCACCATGGTATGCTTGGCCAACATTAGGATTATCTCAATAATCTTCATACAAGTTATCTTCATGCCATGTTTCATGTCTTGGAAATTCTTCTTGTGGTCTATTGTATCCTCTTCCTCCTAGACCTCCTCTTCTTCCACCTCTAACTTGTGGTCTTCTTTAGTATCCACCTTCATGAAATTGATGAGAATTTTGAGCCGGCATATCATGGTATCCATAAGTAGATACATTATCAAAAGGTCTTTGATGGTGAGGTGAATTGAAACCGTCAAGGTTATGTCTAACTCTTTGCTTCATGGTGACACTACTCTTGCATTTCTTAAAACTCTTCAACATTCCTAACAACACTTTGGAATTGTCTTTCCAATCTTTCAATTGATTTTTGCATAGACCTCAAAGTCTTATTTAGATTCATCCTTGTAGGACCTCTAGTTCCTTCTTGATGAGATTGAGTAGGAAATGACCATTCGTAGACATTATTAAACCCTGCAAAAGCCAACAAACATAATTGATCATCAATAAAAGATTAGAAGCACACAAGGAAACAATTAAAAGTAAAAAAACAAAGCAATTCAAAACAATTAGGCTAAACAAAGAACACAAGATTATTGAAACAAATTTTTTCAGAAACAAGGGAAATGACACCTCGACACTACAACGACGATAACTCGAAAACTATAAATCTTAATCGGATGAAACTAACACGCGAAGATTCATCATTTAACAAGGATGAATTTAAGCACCAATTTCATTCGTATTAAATCCGTATAACGTAAAATATGTTCAAATTCATCAATATTTTTTTTGTGTCCCAATTCGAAATTAGGGTTGCTTGAGGATAAGGTTGATCAATTCCTTCTTGAACGCAATGTCTATGGGAGCTCAATTGTGAAGAATTCACCCATTGAAAAATCAAATTCACATTAATAACTTTCTCAAATCCCAAGAGTTGCGACACAATTAGGATTTTTTTTTTGGAAATTGGATGCAGTAAAGAGTCATTCGGTCTAAATGTTACATGAAGAACATAAACCAGATGACGGAACGAGAAGACCTAGGATGCTACTGTCACTACGTTCTCATTTTATTTAAGGCGCACCTCTTTTGCTTAGCCTTATGAAGGAGTTAAACTCTTCCCATTGCGTTACAGAAAACTGCGAACATCGAGGTTACGTGTATTTCGCAGGGGAACGTCCTCCAAAATGGCCAAATCTTTTTTTTTTTTCTAAAGAATACCAAAATGGTCAAATCATTGTTCCAGTATTGTTATATACTCATCATGTGACCATAATAAATGAAAGGGAAATATCAACAAAACAATTGACTTTTTTTTACCAAACTTTAAATGCACATTGCATTGCAACAAGAGTATTATACAGTTCCAAGTTGAAAATTTAAAATTGAAATAGTTAACTGAAAAATCTCACAGCACATCAACACAACCTTGTACTTTCCAGCTATGCATACATTTCAGGGGATGTAAACCAAAAAACCAATTCCCCACATGACTAATAATTCTAAACCAGAATGGTATTCTATCACACTTCAACCAAGTTGCCTTTCCTCTCATTACAGAATAAGAAGCCAAAAAATGAAGAGAAAGGGGGGAAGGGGGGGGAGAAGAATAAATAAGAAATCCTCAATTTAAAATCCAAACGGAAAATCCCAGAAAGACCACCCCCATTTCTAGTATCTTTTACCAAGAATTATGCCAACAATTATTGAAACCAGTGCCACGCCCAAAATGAATTTGAACGTCATTGCAGGAGATACCTCAGTGGATTGAGTATGTGAGTCCGAGGCCAAGGTTTGAGTAGCAGATGCCTCAGTCTTTTTCTTACTCTTTCTCTTGGATGGACTTGAGATGCCAGTTCCTATTTCTCTAGATTTTACTTCCATAACATCCCTTCCGGTGCTGAGGCCTTCATCCTGCAATAATTCATGCACGGGATAAAAAAATTCATCTTTTGCAGAATGTCATCAGGAGCCTCATTGCTTGTTTCTTCAATTTATGACAGTATGAGGAGAAGTGATTCTTGTAAATTACCAACGCAGACATGTCTCTTCAAATTGGTAAATATATGTTTATTTTTTAATATTTAGTGTATCTTTATAACTAATGTATACAAAGTGAAGACACCAGAAAGTGCATTGAAGAAAGGATCCTGACTGACCTTCTCTTTGGATTTAGTAGCATCAGCAACCTGTAATTTCTGCTTTAACTCTTTTACTTGATTTTCTAGAAATTGGACTTGTTTGCTCTTAGTTTCAAGTTCCTCAAACAAATGTTTTGAAGCAGCTTCTCTTTCCAAATCCTTTAGAGAGGAGTCTTTCTCCTTCTGATCAGTGGAAAAGAAAATAAAGGATCAATTCCCATCATTAAAATAAATTTCCGCACAGGCACACATCAGATAGGCAATATCCTTTTCTTTCTTTCTTCCACAAGGAAACAAAGTAAAATAATTCAATCGTACTTCAGCAAAACGATTAATAAATTTTTTCTTTATATATGTTTGTTTTCATGTCTAACGAATTGGCTGACCACCGGGTGATAATATAATATAATATATAACTATGCGTGAAGAATAAAGGCAAACATTTACGACGTAACAAAAGAAAATTTTTTTTGTATGTTTAATAATCTTACTTGTTCAACAGAGATACTTTGAGCGAGTTCCAACTCTCTCTGAAGTTGCAACACTTGTTTGTTAGCCTGAGCTTCAGAAACTGCTAATTGTTCTTTTAGCTCTTTTAGACGATCTTGCAACTCAGACTTTTGACCAACCTCATCCTTTAAATTTTCAATCTTAGTTTTCAAAGCATCTTCACTAGATTTATGTTCTTCCAATTGTAGTTGAAGGCCTGTTATCACATCCTGCAGCTCCTTTTTGGAATTCTGATATGCTTCACTGAGTTTGTCATTTTCTTCCATAACAGAAGATATCTGTGGCTTGAAGATATTACCAGATTAATAGAATTTCAAAAGCAAGATGTAAAGAATCCTTGATTACCAGTACAGGAGAAAGTTTGAAATGGCAATGTGGTGCTAACCTGAGATTGTAGCCTCTCGCTTTCAGAAGTGAGCTTTTGTGTTAATGCTTCTACAGTTCTTTTTGAAGAGATAAGCTCTTCGATTGCTTCAGTCTTATCAGAGAGGACGGCTGACAATCTAGTCTCCAGATCATACACTTTGGATTCATATGAAGCGAGTTCCTGAGAAAGCTTTGTGTTTGCTTTGAGCAGCTTTTCACTATCCTCTTGAGACTGCACAGACTTTTTTCTGCAGCTCTTCAATGATGCTTTCCAGATCACTCAGTTTTGCAATTGTCTGTTCAAGTTCCACTCGCCGACTTTCAGCAGTTGCAGATGCTTCATGAGCTTTTTTCTTTGAATGCTTTGATCTGACTTTCAAGAGCATTCAACTTCTCTATTAATTCCTTAGTTTCGGAATCTCTGTCGGCAACTTTCTGGATAGCTTCTTGCAACTGTGCTTCTGTTTCGGAAATCCGGGATTCAGCGACAAACTGAAGTTCAGATGCTCTTGAATGCTGCTCTGTTAATTCAGTGATTGTATTCAAGTGAGAAGCAAGTTCTTGAGCTACGGCTTCCTTTTCAGCCAAAACCATATTTAGATGTTCCTCGAGTTTACTGACTCTGCTCTTAAGCTGTATATTTGTCTCGGCTAACAGTTCATTTTCAGAAACAAATTGAGCAGACTTGCTTTCGGCTTCAACAATCTTTCTGCTGAGTTCCTCATTCGCCATTTCAGAAGAAGCCAACTTGATTAAAATCTGATCCAGTTCTTCTTTGAAGGCTATAGAATTTTCACTGGATTCATTCAATAGCCGTTCATAACTCTTAATCTGATCCTCAAGTATTTGCAGTTTCTCATACAATGACTTAATCTCAGAGTCTTTGCTTGTGAAATTAGCAATTGCTTCTTGAAGCTTTGATTCTGAATCCCTTGATATGCTCTCATGTAAAGATTCAAGCTCTACATTTCTAGCTGCTGCATGGTCGAGTAACTTTCCTTGGTTTTCCAACTGCTCTTCAGCAGCTTTAAGCTTCTCCATGATTTCGCTTTCTCTCATTCCAGCAGCCTTAAGATCAATTTCGATGATTTCCAATTTCTCTTGAGTAACTTGCATTTCCTTGCGTAAAACTTCAAGTAGCCCTTCTGCGTCAGCTAGCTTTTCAGTCAAACTTTTGCATGCTACCTCTAAGTTTTTTCTTCTCTTCTGTTGCTACATTTAAGCACTGGAGCAATTCCTTTTCCTTCTCATTAGCCATTTGTAGTGAAACCTCTATATTTGATTCTCTAAGTTGGTATGCCTGAACTTCTGCTTCAAGTTCAGATACCCTGTCAGACCATTTCTTAGATTCTGAATCTGCATTAAGGCATTTTTCCTCTAATGCACTTATTTGTTCTTCAAGCTCCTGAATCCTGTACTTCTCCGTTTCAAGCAACAGCTCCAACTCACTCACCTTTTTCCCAGCCTCCTGTGCTTTAGAATGAGATTCCTGCATCAGATCGTCAAGTTCAAGGCCGCGTTGATGACTACTGTTAGCCATCTCCTCATGTTCAGCACACCTATCTATAGCATTCTTTAACTCCAACTCAAGCTCTGAAGTTCTCTTTGTTGATTGCCCCAGCTCAGTTTCTAGTTTAGCCACCTCATCCTGGTATCCTTGAGATTGGGCGATTAATTGGTTCTTTTCATCCACAAAATTTTCGATCGTAGCATTCAGTTCTAAAATTTTTCTGAGAAGACCCAATAAGTTCTCTTTCGGCCTCGCTACATTTTAGCTCTATCAGACTTAGTTGTTGCTCGAGTTCCAATTTTCTCTGCTCTGCAGCAATAACTTGTGTTTGGAGTTCGTTCAGTTGTGATTTTGCCTCATCTGCTGTGGCACTAGAGGCTCGTAAGATTTCCTCAAGTTCGAGATTCTTTTTATTAGCAGTATCTACTGCAAATCCAGATTCCTGGTGTAGTGCTTCCAGAGTTTTCAGCTTCTGTTCTAGCTCTGTACTGTTAGCTAAAGCTTGAGACAAGAGAGAATCTGCTATGGAGAAGTTTTCGTCCGACTGCTGCAACTTAGATTCAAGATCGCTGCACAACTCTTTCATCTGGGCTGTATTAGTGGTTAAATCAGCGACAGCAGCTTCCAGTTGTTGTTTATCCTTCAATGTTTTGGTTAGCTCCTCCTGCAATGTTGATAATTCTTCATGGTTTTTCAATGTAGCTTCAACCAGTTCCTTTGCCATCACTTCCTCCTCCTGTAGCTTCAACTTGATATTCTCCAGGTCCGATTCTTTTTCTTGGAGTTTTTCTTTTGTTGATGAAAGCAGATTCTCAAGAGATGATATATCTTCCTTTCCTTGGGATTCAGAGGCCCTTCTTATTTCCAGTTCTTGAGTTAATTCATGTAAAAGAGATTCTTTGGAAGCCAGCTTCTGTTCCATTTCCTGAACTTGCAATTTTGAGATCTCCAGCTCCCCTTGAACTGTCGAGAGCTCTGCAGCCGCAATCTTAAGTGCCTCTTCGGTTTTCTGATTTTTAGCAACTTTCTCATTGACAGACTTCAGCTCTTCTCGTAACGAAGCCATCTGATCTTCCATTTCCTTTTCACTTAGTTTAGCAACTTCAAGCAACCTCTCAAGTTCCGAAGCCCCTTTTTGTCTCGGATTCGGCATTGGAACCACTTAGTTTGTGTAACTCCTCAAACTTGCGGGCCTCAGATGCAGAAGTTTGTAGCTCCTGCTCAAGTTCTTGCATCCTCTTTTTTGAGCTCTCAAACTCAAGGTTCAGTGAACTGAATGCTTCCTTTACTTGTGTTAACTCCTTGTGCTTTGTTTCTTGTGATTGCAATGCCTCCTGCAAAGCGTTGAGCTGGGCACTGTATCTTTCTTCTGCTTCCACAATCTGTTGTTGCAATTTCTGGTGATTGAGTTCAAGCTCTTCATACTTGTTCTCAGTTTCTTTCAGGGTCTCCTCTGCTTGGGAGAGCTGATTTTTCAATTGCTCATTTTGAGATTCAGAATCCTTTAGAGTTCCTGTTACCCTTTCCAATTCAAGTTCAAGTTCTCTGGCCTTTTCTTGTGTCTCGAGAAATTCCCTACTTGCAGAGGAGATGCTTTGGGTGTGGTCATCATTGGATGCATTGGCATCTAAAGAAGATGTTGTTTGAGCAGCCGGAGACTCATTCTTCGCTTCAAAGGGTTCCTTCTCTACCTTAATGAATTCTCCGTCGAGGTTACTGTCTTCTTCTTTTCTCCCTTCCTTCTCCACTATTGACTCCTGTAAGAAGAATGAAATTGGCAAGAAAAAGCTTACAAGTTGTAGAAACATTACATTATACTTGAGAGATGTAATCAATGTTTATGCTCCAGGAACTAACAGTTTCCACCCAGGAAACATTAATAGACTATGTATCTATTGTGTTTGTGTGCCGCCAACGTAAGTTTCTGCTTAGCTCGAACATAGACTGTGAAAATTAGGGGCATAGTAATTACGGGATGGATTGAGGATAAAGTCGATCAGAATTAGAAAAAAAAGAAACAAGTAGAAGTAGCAAAGCACCTTGACTGGATCAGCTGCCACATTTGGTTCTACGCCATCCACAACCTTCACAACTGTTTCCAGTTCTGCATGTGTTGCAACTGCTGCTGCGGCCTCTTGTTCCATACTAGCAAATGAATTTTCTAATGGCAACTGTATGAGTAAAAAAACACGAGTCATATATGTGCTGCATGAAATGATATGAAACACTTTGCTTCCCTGTGTCCCTCTGGTGGTATTGGTGGACTGTGGCTGTGGCATGCAAGAGAGGTCACAATAAAATTCCTCTAATTAGAGAGGGAGCTTGAACTAAAATGTTTTACTCCTTCCATATATTTTTTTTTACTAGTTGCATTTTAGACATTATACTATTTAAGAAAATATGAAATTTCAAATGATTTTTTCCTTGTATAGATTAGGATGTCCCTTCAAACTTTTTCTCTCCTCGTAATTATTTTTTCAAGTTTCCATGCGAAAAGAGAAAACTTGTTTTTTAATAAGGAGGTATAATGGGGAAAAAAATTTATACAAAATAGACAAACAAAAAAATTAGAGAGCAACATAAAAATTAAGGTTTCCATAATTCATAGGAGAATAAAAAAAGTCCATAGTTAATTTACCTTACACACCTTAACACTTTTGTAAGATTTATAATGCATTTGGATTTGATTTTTTTCAATTCTAATGCTTTTGTTTTTTTCATTGGACTTCACATTTATCCCACACATTCTCTCAAATAAAATTTACCTTTTATAAAAAATCTAGAAAAAAATATTAATTATTTTCATTCTTATTTCTTAAAATAAGGTTAGATACCTTTTTCCTCTTAAAGTGTGTCATAACTATAAATTACAAATACATCTTATCCTTTATATTTTCATAACCGATTAATCTCTACTATTAATTTTAATAAAAAAAATTTATAATAAAACAATGATTCTACACTAAAAAGTTTAAAATCTTACTAAAATATTACTCAACGAGTTTACTTCTTTTTTATTGTCATATATTAATACAATAATATTCTTCATTACGGAAATTAAACTAATAAAAAATTAATAAAAGTATTATGATCTTAATATATTGTACTCCCTCCGTTTTTTTTACTTGTCAAATTGTGTAAATTCCAGTGTTTTTTTTACTTGTCACGTTGTTGAAAACAATGCAATTTTAATCAAATTTTCCTATTATACCCTTTCAACATGTCAATCTCAATACCTATGTTATGGAAAAGTGTAATTACTCCTTCCCAATAAATTTTTACCATTTTTTAACATCCATTCTAACCATCATTCATTATTTCATACAAGTTTCAAGTTAAATTTTGAATTTTTTCAATGTCAATAAATTAAGTGAGAGATTTATGTTAAGAGTCTCTAATTTTGCATTTTTTAATCTGTGTGATGTTCGAAGTAAAAAAAACAGAGGAAGTAGTAAATAAAAAAGTTTGAGGAATTGTCAATTAAGAGGTTATTCTTTTTAAATTGTCATTTGAGCGACAATTTGGAGCAACTATTTAAGTTTTAAAACTCATTATTAAATTTTCATATCAAGTTCACCCCCAATTTCTTAAGTTTTTTTTTTTTTTTTTTTAATTTCCTAATCTATTTCACCCTTCTAACAACAATTTCATCTTTTTAAATTATATTTCATGCTAACTCAATCCATATATTTTTAAATCATTTTATTCTATGGCCCACTATTTAAAGTTATAGCTCAACACCCACTCCTAACTCTATATTTATTTTTCTTAAAAAAACTATTTATTAAGTTTTTTCTACCTTTATTTTCATTTTTTGTTGACAGTATTAACATTTTTCCTAATTTGCCGCTATTTTTCTCTCTTTCTTTTGCACTCTAGTCCTCTTTTTTCTCAAATTGATATAACAAGAAAAGAGATATAGGATGGAAGGGAAATATAAGATCAAGATTTGAGAAAATATTAGGAAACATAACATAAATGAGAGGAAGCAACTACAATGAACGATGAAGGAAAGAAGGCAATGAGTTCCACACAATTCTTTTCTACGTCTCTAGTATATCTATAAAAAATAAAATTATATAAAAATATGTATTGAGTTGGTCATATAAAAAATATACATTTGAGTTGATGATAGAAGAATATATAAGTTGAATTGGTGTGAAATATAATAAAAAAGATAAAAAAAGTTGAAACGTGAAAGAAGTTTCTAAAATTTAAGAAACATTATGAGTGAACTTAATATGAAAATTAAATAATAAATTGTAAGTTATAAATCAACTGACAATTACAAAAAAAATAATCTCTTAATTGATAATTTCTCAAATAGAATACTTATTTGTCATTAAACTTTTTTTTTACTATCACATCGTTATTTTCTCATCATTTTTTACTAAAATTAATAATAAGAATTAATTAGTTTTAAATATATAAACGATAAGATATATTTTTTAATATATACAAAATAGTGGAATTAAATAATATTTTGAATAAATTTTGAGGTGAAGAAAAAAGTAGTTAACCTTTCTTTAAATGAGCTAGTTAACCCCTTTTTTTAATATGTTAGAATTGGACGGTTTCTGACCTTTTTTTCCTATGAATAGATTATTCTGATACTAAAAAAATAAAAAATAAAATACAACAATAATCAGCCCAAAAAAAAAGGTTGATTGGATTGACATGCTAGTCTAGTAAATTGGATTGACAGATTTCTCTCAGTAACTGTCCCTTATTTTATGGAACTGTCCCTCTTTTTTTCGTAGTTTTACTATTATTATTGTTATTACAAAACTTATTATTATTAGTCTTATCGTCAATCAATCTACAATTAATGATGGATTGTTCAAAAAAGATCTACAATTAATGATTATAAAAAATTATAAACTTTAACTTTAAATGCATTTCTATTAAAAAAAACTTTAATCAGATATAAAATTACGACTATAATTATAGTTATTTTATTTTTAATATTGATTAAATTAATCATTAATTCATAATTAGTAAAAGTTTGTTAACAGATTAGGTGATTAGGCTTAGTGCCGTGCCAAAAGACAGCATGGCTTGGGCGTGGGGAGTCGCGGGAAATGGGATGGGTCCCATCCAAGCATCCAACATGCGCTGCACGCACCTTGAAGTTAATACGAACATGGGTCAATTTCCAGTCAATCATATAGAGTACTTTTACTTGGTATACATCCTTTTCTCCTATCCCTAATTAAGATAAATATTAGAAGCTTTAAATTTTAGTACAAAGATTAAAAATTTTAAAAATAAAATAATTTTAAATTATAATATCTTTCTTATCTTTTATAAATGAAAAAAATAATTAGAATGAAATAAATTAATATAAAAATAAAAAGTAATATAAAAATTAATATAAAAATAACATAAAATAATATAAAAATGAAATAAATTAATATAAAAATAAAAATAAAATAATTTTATAAATTAATATAAAAATTCTATAAATATTTATTAAAATTGTAAAAGTATAAGGTTAAACTTTCTTATATTTCTAAATAGAAGTAGTAATATTTTTTTTTAGAATTTATTAAGATTTATTTTTATTTTATAAAATTTATATTAAGAAAATTTTAATAAAATATAATTATTAAGAGCAAATTAAAAGATGTATTAAAATGATTTCGACCGTTAAAAAAATACTACTATTTCCATATTGTTAGAGGCTCTTACACAAATATTAAGCATTCTAAGATTAAGAAAGCACTTTTATTATCATATACTTTTATAATTATAATAGATGTAAAGAGAAATATATAAAGCAAAACGAATGGAGAGAAATAAACAAAAGAGAGAAGAATAAAATTTAAAAAATATTATTTTAAATCGAGAGTTTTTGAAAAAATGTAAAAATTAAAAAAGTTGAGAGTTATCACAATTTCCTGTTTGTTGCTAACACACATTTTTTTAATTAGAAAAATGGTAAAACAAAGTTTGATGACAAAATCCTTTCCCTCAGGTCAATATCCAAGTTTTCTTGTTGAAATACACAAATCTGAAACGAAATTATATAGCATGCGAATTTCATTCAGACTTTGTCCCTAGAATTTCTAAACAAAAAATATTGCAATTACTTTCCGTCAAAAAAAAATATTGCAATTCCTGAGTTTTCTACTGGAAAAAAAATAAGAAAAAAATCTGCGCCGTTACTAATAAAATTATTAATACTTGATAAATTAATTACCTTCAGAAAATAATAATTTTCAATTTCAATTAGAAGTAGATAAAGATTAATTTGGATAGGGTTTAGTATTGATATTTTTTACCTTAGATTTTATAAAAATAAAATTATTTGTGAGAAGAGACTTGAATTCCAAAATAAAAATTTGAGAAAAAAAATTTGAAATTTAAAATAATATCCAATCGTACTCGTAATTTTTTATAAATTATTATGACAATTTTTGAAAAATACTTATAAAAATATATAATTTCTTCATTATCATAAATTAACACTACACTATATATTTACCTTTTTTTATCACGAATATAAAAAAATATTTTATTTTAAATTTGCCTACTTTTAATGTCATTAATTTTGGTGTATAATCGGAGATTGTAATTTTGTTGTGTCAATGCCCGAAAATGTCAATGCATCCATGCCTATGGAATTATTTTAACTCTTCAATCTGAGAGGGGACACTTTATCTATTATTTAAAGCTACCTTTGCTTGCGTTGGTTGGAATTTATTTTCAAACGGAAAATCAATACTACTAGAATGGTAGATGAGATTTGTTCCGAAAGGCAAAAAAGAAAAAAGAAATGGATAACCACATTGGCTTAAGCAGAGAGAGGCAAAAGCAAACAAAAAAAATAGTATTTGAGAGACAGAGAGATTCGCCCTAACAAAGCAAAAATTATGTTGGACCCACAAAACAAAGTTGGCCGGTTTCCATCCCAATCACATCCCCTTCTTTAGGACTTTGATCCCATCCAGGTAGGGGGCAGCGGTGGAAGTAGTACTATACTAGAATACGACGGCAATGATGGATGGAGTTCCCCCCTCAGTTATAACAACAAATGCACACAGTAAAACCCTCAAAAAGAAGGCAGAGCCCTCAATCAGGCTGCAACTAACTATAAGAATATTAGTGGAATCCAGATTCGATTTGCGATGATTAAAAGTAGTTTGAGGATAAATTACTAGTAGTAGTAATTAGACAAAAGGAATACTAACACAGGAATCAAGAACCGGAAGATGATGAGAATTGATCCATATTCCAAAAGATGATAGAGGATTAATATATCAATTAATTTCTGACAGACACAAACAAACAAATAAAGCCACAAAGTCCAACTCATCATCGCTAACCAAAAAAAAAGAGGAAAATAACAGCTAAGGAACTGAGAGAGTTTGTTCTTTGGATTCATAATTACGAATAAAATAAACCCAATCGAATAAGAAAAAAGGTAAATGACCAAAAAAGGAGGAGGAGCGTCAAAGAAAGTACTAGAATGCTAAAGAGTTATAGCATAAAGAAGCAATTAAAGCCTAAAATCGTGCTTTCTGATTTTGTTGCTAAAACGGAATCAAACCATCGATCGTCAGAGAAGATGATTAACACACAACACAAATAGCGCGAGCAAAGCAAACTAGTTTCAATTTTCTTTTCAACAAATTCTGTGCGATAGACAGATAGATAATTGATAAAACGGTATTAATAGGAATACGATTCTCGTGATGTTTGATTTGGCAGTCAGATAAAATCGGTCAAGGATGAATCGTAACGGACGCATCTACGGTGCTAATGATATATTGCAGAATTTAAACAAGCACACGAAAAAGGTAATTAAACTACGAACGATCAAAGCAAATTAATTACCTGGCAGCAGACTTGCCTGGAATTGGATGATGAGATGACTTTTTGACTTCTCCTCTTCTATCTCTGCTGATTTTGTTTGTCCTTGGGAAACCAAAATAAGCCTGTCCTTAGGGAAACCAAAATAAGCCTGTAAGGGAGAGAGAGAGAGAGAGAGAGAGAGAGAGAGAGAGAGAGAGAATGGAAATTTTGGAAATGAGAGAAGAAATTGAAGAAGAAGAAAAGGAGGTATGGGACTATAGGTGGGTGGGGAGAGGAGATTCTGTATCTGTTCTATTTGTGCTGGGGTGGCCTGGGTTGGGCTGAGGGTAGTAGTAATTTAGTAGTCTTGTTTGTTCCCACCCGGGTCTCCACCAACCGCGGTCCACAATATGCCAATTGAGACTTGTGGGACAATAAGTTCGAGAGTAACAGCCAATTAAAATTGGGTCTAACAAAACTAATTCTGAAACTTAAAAGGACAGCGTAAAAAAATTATTTTTTCTAATCAAATTTTTTTTCTCTAATTTCTTTCTAACTTCAAACTCAAATCTTTTACCTTCGACACAAATTGAAGATAAATATAGTTAATTTTGAAAAGTTTTTACAAGAAAATATCGATTTGAGGTAAAAAAAACACCAAAAACATTTAATTTTTCCCAACTAACTCTGAATTTAACTCGAGGAATTTTGTCCAACCCACATATGAGAAATTCATGTCAATTGTTTTTTTTTAATTTTATTAAATGTTATTTTTTATATTTTTTAATTATATAAGATGAATTATTAATTTGTTTCGTATTATATTTTAATGTAACAGATCGACTTAGATCCAAATACATTTGAAGAATTTTTAGAACCGGAAGAATACGTGGATCATGGACATTTATTTGCAACTAATCGAATTTTTAATTCGAAAATATAATTAGTGGATTTGGCAAAATAAATGGCGATGAAAGTGAATGCATATTTGATTTCACTCGATATTTGAGATAAAAAAACTTCGTACCGTCGATCTGTATGTTACATTGACTTGCGAACATGGAGGTCAAAGAAATCAAGAACGAAGTCGAGAGTTGATGATGAAGAAGAAGAAAAAATTCCCATAAAAAAGGGGGTCCTTATGGAACTAAAAAGTGTGGTTGCCCCTTTTAAATTAAAAAGGCGAGCAAATGGCCATGAGCTAGCCAGCAATTATTCGTATACAATCGTAGGAACAACCATGCAATAGGTGTCTATCATCACGATCATACTCGAGTCAGCAAGACGCGACGAAGGAGTAATTGATACAAAGCCCAGAGTAATTTAGGAAAAGTCATATGTCACCACGTAATATGTTACGATTTTTTCCGAGAACAAAATGTAGATTGTGTTGTGAGGTATGTTGCATTACATTTACTAGGTTATTATAATATATATATTTTAGATTTGTGTTTAAAGTTTAATAATAAAATTTATATAGCACACGAGACTATATACAACGTTCTTGCCAAGATGAGGAAGAAAAGGATACGAGGGGGCACAACACGGAAGAAGAAGTTCTTTGTTTAAGTGCTCAACGGTTGTTATACGGCGTTCTACAAAAATTGTGACGGGAGCGACGTACTCGGTGATATTGTTGTTGCACACCCGACATCGATTCAAATGATGAGAACGTGGTCATATGTATCGATAATGGATACAACGTATAAAACAAACAAGTAAGTTGTTTGTATATATTATGTTAAATGTAGATGTAAATATTAAATATATAATTGATTGTTTATGTTATAATATTAATATGATTATCTTAAAGGAATCCTAACCGTTTAATTAATATTTGTAAGAAACATTTATGTTAAATTAGTTAATTTTTTTTATTAATTTATATTGGGGTAGTTTTAATATCCTAGTATCAAATATCTTAATTCATACCTTAATTTATATTTAGTTTAGTTTTTTTTAGGGTTTAGGGTTTTTTTTTCATATAGACAACTATTTTAAAATTGCTATTACTTAATTAATATTTAAAATAATTAGTCCATATTTATTATTTAATTTTAAGTTTCAAATTCAAATTTATGATGGCTGGTTTGTAAATATCATATTCGTCATTTGTATTTTATTACTTAGGTATAATATGCCATTGTTGGAGTTCGTCGGGATGACTCCCACCGAGTAAGAACTTTACTGTAGTAAGCTGCATTCATGTAGAATGAGCAAGCTATAATGTATAGATAGGTGCTTGAACAAATTATGCACTTATATTTTACATCAGCGGTGTCATTAGGGAATGAGGAAGATATTAATACACATGAACCACTGGTGATTATTACGAGACGAGGGAAAGTGGCTTAATGCTTGTGATCGAGGAGGTGTTCAATAAATCCTACCACATGCTATGTAGAAGACACATTGATCAAAAATGTCTTGGCAAAATTAATCGAGATAATTAAAGATGAAGAGGTGTCATCACAGTTCATAAATGACACATGGCACAAATTGCTCAATGAAATCGATGAGGCGGAGTACTATAAAAGATTGGATAATTTGAAGATGAAGTAGCATAAAAGGTCAAACTTCTTGCATTATTTGTTTAATACTTGGTTGAATCCTCTTCCTCATAAATTTGTTAGAGTTTGGACAAGTAAAATATTGCATTTCTGGGTAGAGACCACTAACTGAGTTGAGAGTGAACATTCAGTTTTGAAGCAGTGGCTTTTAACATGCCATGATAGTTATCGGTCACCTGGCAGAACATCAGCATTTTACTGCAGTTAGTGAAACTTTATTTTCTCGTGTTGTTTTTAATTTTAAAATCTATAATAATATTATTATTCATATTATTTTTAATATTGTATTTTACAGCTGCACATGAGAGGTAACGGCCCATTGTCCCCATGTAATTTACATGTGCAACAGTAATATCAATATAAAGGTCGAGTCAATGACTATCCTGATCCTTATTTGGATAAGATTGCAGATTAAAATACGAGATATGCTAGAGCATATCCAGCAGGAGATCCTATTGACGTTAACATTTAGTGATTATTGTAATTTTTCCTCATCATCATATGTATAGACTTTATTGGATAAGAGTTTATAAAAAATATTTACTTCTACAAATTGTACCAAAAATATTAAATTTTAGTCTTCACATGAAAATCATAATAAAAAAAATACGTATCATAGAAACACCAAGACTTAAATATATAATAATACGAATAAATAAAAAGTCCGATACAACTACGAGTACATAATAAAATAAATGTCCAAATATCCGAATAAAAAATACATAATATAAAATCATCATCATATGACATCTAATCACTATGCGAGATAAAACTCTTGCATGATACGACATATCTCTCCGTACATCCCGGATTCCTCACTAGTATCAGGATCTATGAAAGAAGCTATCATGTCGAGGACAATCGACAATGATGGCCTACCAGGTGTCGGGTACTGTATGGCACGTGGAAGTCTGTCAGGATTCTGTATCCTGAGATGAGTGTGATGGATAAACCACATTGTGTAATCATGTGTGCATCGACTCGGGGGTATGGCAGGTACGCTGGTCCAAGACTCTGTAAGTAGATGTTATCGTAGCTCTAGCCACAAAGCCTCTATAAATATGTTCTTCACGACGTACATCCTGTTATTTACTGTCATGTGAGCCTCCAATGGATGAATATGATGTGCTAGAATACACTACAGCCATCCGAATTGTTGGACAACTCTATCGGGCATGTATGGCTCAATATACTCGCAGTATGCAAGCATGCCATGCCTAGTAGAAACCATACATCCAGTATCTACGAAGGCTTGTATGGAGTTCAAAGTACCTTCTCTGCAGTCATTACATCTAACCGTAGACGGATGTCTAACAACTTATGCTCAGATTTTGTACCCAACATTTCGTAAGCTAGATGTAGGATTTACCCAACTTCGGTCATGGTCTCACTGCTGGGGCAAACATAGGAAAATACATGAATATCCAGGCCTAATAAACACATAAAAATTATATGTATTATTTTAAAGTGTAAATAAACACTACCCTAAACATATATTATTTTAAAGTTAATGATTAATTATAATATGAAAAAAATTGACGACATCTCATAAAATGTAAACAAACACATAAAAAATGAATATTTTTTTAAGCTAATGATTAATTAAAATATGAAGAAGGATATATAAATCGCGAGGCACACATGAAAAGGGTAAATAAACACATAAAAAACAAATATTTTTTTGTATGAACTGATTTCTTATAATATGAAGAGACATATATAAATAATGAAAGTAAATAAACACATAAGAAAGTAAACAATACCTCAAGCAATGACCAACACCCAATTAATTCCTTTGCATTTACACGCGAGGTCCGAACCTAGATTTCGGTACAAGAATGCCGGGAGTCGCTACACCCCACGCCAACTTCCTACTTCCTCAAACATTCTTCACAAGCAATCAAAGCTAGGCATGCACGATGTTCCCACTCTTATCCATGAAGAGAGAACTCCCAAGTATGTAGGCAATGTAACATGCGGCCTCAACTGCAGGGAAAGTCCACTACTGGGATCCTCTACAACGTATCCAAGCTCCCCGAGCATTTATACCACCTCCCGAGTAGGTAAACCCCAAATCGCTCCGAATAATCCCGACCAGCTGCTCCCAAGAATACTTAACATCCACAACACTACCATAGCGGGTATTCCCAGTATCAACTCCACATCATATAAAGTAATCGTCATCTCTCCAAAAGGCATGTGGAAAGTGTTGGTGTCTGGTCGCCACCTCTCAACGAAAGTAGATAATAGCGCTGAATGGGGGGTGCTTTGGAACATGCAAGACATTAAATGGGACGAGTCCTATATCCTCTGCCCACTTCGTCACATCTCGTAAACTAGGGGATCCAGACTGTGAGTGAAACAAAGCGCAATCGCGACTTTAATATACCTTGCTCCCTGCATATTAAAAAAAACAATTGAATATAAATATTAAACACTCATATTAAAAATAAATGCAAAATTGAGCAATAATTAATTAATAGATTTACTCGTCCCACGCCATATAGAACTCAGTAACATGCCCATTGTGTGAAGGAATAAGCTTTGGAACTCGTGGGCCTCTCTCAGCAGGGTCTTATATGTTCCTAACCTATATGCTTCGCATTTTTCTTCTCTCGAAGGCATCATAGGAGGAATGGACTTCTCGGGTCTTTTTAGTCGAGACCCGAGTAAACTTACTCATCATAGATCCGAAACTATCGGTCAACCCTTTACCTTTTCTCAATCCCGGCCCGACACCGGATGACGACACGGGGGCGCGAGATATAGGCGTTGGAATCAGTAGGCAAAAACAAAATAAAATAAAACTACGGAAATCCACCAACGAGGATCTGCACATACTAGAAAAACCGATTGAATAGAAATTACCTCAATGTTTTGATTGTTCGTTGTGGAGGCGCTATTTTGTACGCTTCGCCCTCTACTGGTATCTACGCGACGAACTCCTCTGCAAGCGATCGGGATGCTAGCCCCTTACGTGTTCTAAAAGCTGCTCGTAAGCCGATCCCGACTATCCGGTAATCGGTCGTATTTCGGAGAGAGGAAGCTAGATACTATATCGCCGTTCTAGGGTTTAGGGTTTTGTTTTTCTTTAATCGGATAAAGGACGGCCGCCAAGAAAAGTTTAACATAACCTTTTATAGTCATCAATATCAAAACCCCCAATTGTCATCTAATGACAGTTTAATCTCGTCCGTCTATTCCTATAATCATCCAACGGTTGGATGAGCAATATTAAGTAATTAATTTCATTTATTCGATTAAATAAAATTAATTACTTATTAACTTACCAGAAAATACAATATGGAATCTGATTCCCCTTTTGTATACGTTCAACGAATCTGGACACAATCTAGATTCATTGAACGTGGACATTATGCTCACAAGATCGTCTATGCGTATGACCCTGTAGGTTCACTTAACGTTGGCAGTCAATGAAAAATGTCCTAGACATTTATTCACAAAACATAAGCAGTCTCCAGCAAGACATTATGCTTACCCAAGTTAAGTAAATGTAATAATAACCTAGCATCAGATTTAATATTTAGTCCTTTTGTCACACGATATCCTAATTAAGTATAAGGCATGAATCAAGTCATCCTTATAAAACTTAATTAACCATTTACTTGATCACCAGGCAGACTGTTCCAACAAATAATATTAATAACACCTTATTAATACTTATTTGAGCATGGCCATGCATATTTTCCAGTCTTCCTTATCAAGGGGCCCATGGATATCTCTCTCTAAAAAGAGAGGGACAAATCCCTTTCACTATCTCCAATATTCAAGCCATGACGAGAAAATAAGCCAACTAATAGTCATAATGATCACCTAATTAAAAGTGATGTTTGACTATGTCAAAACATATTTTCTCCCCATGCAAGAAACATTAGAAACATTAGGTCAAAGGACACCAAATATAAAACTGAGAAGAAATACTTATAACTTAAATCCATGCAATATTTCTTCTTACTTTGGGTCATGTCCAATACAATATTCTCAATATGTATTTATGAATTGATTTTATATCTCATATTCATGATCAGTAAAACTTGACCATCAATCAACTTCACACTAGTTTACAAGATGTAATAAACTAGGGACAAATAAGAATAGTATTTTATTAGCTATAAGGGTTTTACTATCAAGTCACATACTTGATGACCAAGAGCATAAATACAATTCAAAAAATACATGCTTCATAAATCATAAATATGAGTCAATTGGTCTTAGGGGCATATACTAACAATAGGCTCGTCCTCATCACCATCATTATCTCCCTCAATGATGTCAACATCATCATCCTCTCCCCCAACCTCAATGTCCTCCCTCGCGATGTGGAGGGATCCGACCTCATCATGCTCGCTCGGATCAGCCCTTGTCTCCCTCTAATCCTATATCACCGAGTATCCCTCCCTAAACAAGGTGAATATGATGGAATACCATAAGTAGTGGTTGTATAATCAGTCATACTATAAGATGAGTCTACTGAGACTCCCTGAAACAATCTGCTAAAAAAAAAGCCCCCAATTATGCCATGTAGCCTAACCTCATTTAATGGTGCTCGAAATTTAGTTCTAAACAATATAGGATCCTCACTAGGGACATATGAGGATCAATAGAAGAACCAGTGCTTATGGGTCATATGATGTAGGTGGTGGTGAGAAGATCCATATAATTGATAAAGTATCGAAGTGTATGGATCATGTGACGAGAGAGGAGGACGAGTCCTAGTAGGTATATGAGGTGGGCTGGATAGAAGACCCCGATGCAGACAGATTCATAATATATTCCAAGTCCAAGTGGGGCAAGAGTACTAGGAAGATCGGAGTTACTATAACGACCCCTCACACTAGGGGATAAAGTAGTGATTGTACGCCTCCCTGAACTCGACCAGGTCCCTGTCTGTCTCATGACTTAAATCACCATTTCCCTACATGTTCCGTCTCGAACAATCTAAACAAATTTCCAAACATAATCATAAATAATTATGTATATATTTGCATAATTCATGTTTTATATTATTTAAATCTTTTTACTATTACATGTATGAATTTTTAAATTCTATTATTTAACTTCGTTTTATATAATTTTTTTATTATTTAAATTATATTTCTTAATTATGTAATTTATATTATTTTATTATTTATTTTTAAAATAATTTTAATATTTCATTCATATTATTTTACTATTCATAATAACTATTAATAATAATAGTTATTATGTGAATAGTGTAATTATTTTAATTTAAATTACTATTTAAAAAGTGATGAACCTTATTCTTGAAATTAATATTATTATTACTCTTTATATATTATTAATTAAGTTTAAAACAATGTTTATTTCTCTAATTTATATTATTTTATTATTTATTTTTTTGAATAAGTTTATTATTATATTTATATTATTTTATTTTTTTTATTATTAATGATAGTTATTATGTGAATAGTGTAATTATTTATTATTTAAATTACTATTTAAAAGGGTTTGAACCTATTCTTTAAATTAGTATCATTATTGTTTATATTTTGTTAATTCTTATTTATTCAAATCACTATTAAATTATTATTATTCACATTATTATTTAAATTTCATTATTTTAATTATTATTAAGTTTAAATTATTCATTAATATTTTAAAATTAATTACTTCATACTTTTGTATTAAATAATATCTATTATTATATCAATTTATTATTTATTACATAATGTACTTAATTAACAAAAAATACTAATCTACCATCGCCATTTCTTTTCTAAACCATAAACTTCATAAATAAACCTAATCAACCTAAACATATAAATTCATTTAAAATCTAACATGGATATTTGTAACACTAACCCTAACAAAATAATTATTGAACAATTACACTCAAATTATTCACGTAAACATAATTCATAATTATATTAAACAAATAATTATAAAATAAACCAATAAACCATTTAAACAACTAATCGCATGTATTATAAATAAAAAAAATTAAATAACATGCCAAACAAGCAAAAAAATTAAACATTTGTAAAAAACTAAATTAAATAAAATAAACAAATAAACAAAATGTTAAATATTTATAAGCACAAAAATAAATAACATAAACAAATATTCACAAATAAAAAAAAGGGGACAAATGCCATTTGAGCTGGATTTTGCCCTGACCTCGCGAAGTTGGTCGAGAAGTTCTACTTGACCGAGGCGATATTCTCCGAAAAATTTCGCCAATTTGGGCAAAATACAGTCTAAATTCAGCCATTTTTTTTCGATCCGGTGTATTTTTTTTAATTTTAAACTGGTAACATTATAAATAAATGAATATAGATCAATGTACTAACCTTTTTTTTATTTTTTAACGGTTGGATCGTCCCTAGATCTAAGATTGAATCCTTGGACTTTAGAGAGAAGGTAGAGAGAAAACTTCTCGAGAGAGAAAAATGTTGCTTTGAGAAATGAATTTTTTTGATTTTTTTTACTGTTGCCCTTTTATATTTATGAGTTACCTTTATCATCCCTTTAAAATTTATCTCAACCTATAAAAGACTCTCAACTTCCCCCCCTCCCCCCCTCCTCTCGCCCGTCCCAGTCCCCGACCCTCCACCACAAGAATAACAAAAAATCATGACAATTTCCCCCCCCCATTTCCTTCCATTATTCTCTTCTAGTTAGAATAAACGAGTTAATTTAAAAAAAATACTTGAGGTTATTGTCAATTATGTGTACCCGATCATTTAATCGAATAATTAAATATCAAAATTATATCAAGAATTTTCAAGCTAATATGTAGAATTCTAGAGTTTTCAACGTTTTTTAGAAGGCATAAATTTGATTTAGATACCTAGTCATCAAAATTAAAAGACATGTTATCTAATTGACAAAGACTTCAAACTTTGATAGCTTTTTAAAATTTAATCCTAAAATAAACAATGGAATAGACATATTTAATCGAACCCATAACCTATCAAATGGTACTTCTAACCACTTGAGCCACCTTCTTGTCACATCAATTTTTTTATATATATTATCAAATAACACTATGAATTTATATTTTAGGATATCTTCAAAAACCAATGTTGCTTAAGATTTTCATTAGCTACCTATCATTTATTTTAAAACTTGAATAATCAATCAGCTCTCTAAATTGGGTAGTTTATGCTTCCCTTTTTTTTCAACTTAACTTTAAAAAGTTTGAATATAAAGAACATTTTTGAATCGATTCAAAAATTTTTCCAAAAAAAACAAATGTTGTACATCACCATTTTCATGTAGGTTCCAAAGGGTTTCCAAGAGCAAAGATAAATTGAATAACTTAAGTAAATGGACTAATAAAACTTTTCGTTGGTTGGCTCAAGTGTTATGCCCCGAGCCCACAAGCACGAGAGCACGATTTATGAACCTATTAGCAGCAATGGACCCCACTTGGCAATCGTTCTCGCTATACAAAAATGGATATCCCAAGGTGACCATGGGTACTTAGACCATACAAACTTTTAATACGTATCACATGTGGGATTAGGGTTTCACATTCACCCCCCCTTAAGACCCTAGTGTCCTTGCTAAGCGCCTTAGATTAGTCCAAGACCACGATGGAAGTTTGATTTTTCCCCAGAATGTATCCTAGCATTTTGCCTAATTCTTCTTCCGATGATCGATTCAACCTTAGATAAAAAGGATATACTTTGGTTATATTTCATCTCTTCAATAAGTTTAGTAATTAATGAGCATAACGACCATACTTGTTTCGATGGAGAGAAGAACCTATGGTTAACTTTTTGAGAAATTTTCAAACGAACAATTTCAACGAAATCTTTTAATGCGGGATTCTAGAGGATACATGTCGACTAGTAAACATGCTTAATGTCATGACCCGAGCCCTGCGAGGCACAAGAGCATGACTCATGGCCCTAGCAGGGACCCACAAGCCCTACTTGGCAACCGTCCTCGCTATGCCAAAATTGATATCCCAAGGTGACCATGGGTACTTTTCATACATATCTCATGTGGGATTAGGTTTTACATTAAGTGTTTAATTTCTTTTATTTTATTGTTTTGATACAGCTGGGGGAGGGACATGTGGTTTGAACCAAAGACCTCTCGGCTTGATAAGGAATGCTTCTACCATCGAGCTATTACCTTTAGGTTGTAAACGGGTCCGGACCCCTTACCGGACCTAGACCCATATCCTTATAGTGAAACTTGAACCCGGACTCGGACCCATACCCTCCGGATATAAAATTTCCGGATCCGGACTGACCCTTCAGGGGTCCGAGGATAGGGTCTAGGTATACCCGTACCCGTATGATATTTTTTCTATTTTTTTTTCCCTGTTAAACAAAAAATATATAAAACAATGTATAATCTTTAAATAAAAATTTTAATATATTTCCATATCATCATCGGGAGTAGATGCCTTGGAACTTTCGGTGGGTACTTGTACTGGACATCCTAAATGATAAAGCAAAAAAATCATTCAGTGAAAATCGACTGGGAAATCGTGTTCTGCTTTTTGCTTTCGAATAGCTAAACCGAATGCAGAGCTGACAAACATAACACAAAACTTTTTTCTAAACCATAAAAAACCGACTGAAGCTGAAACGGGAAGAAAGTCAGTCTTATAGAGTCGAATCGAAACAACAAAAAATCATTTAAATACTAAAGCTAGATTGAAACAGTAACAGTAAAAAAAAGAATTAGTGTACTAAAGCTAGATTGAAACTGAATCGATGAACAAGAATCGAGTGTTATAAAAGCCTCTTATAGATCGAATCGAAAACGACAAAAAAAAGCAAAGAAAATACTAAAGCTAGATTGAAACATAACTTCGAAACAAGAATCGGAGTAACTAGAAGATGGAATGCATAGAAAGAAAACAGTGATTACCTATCGGGACTCGGGAGTAAGATGGAAGAACGGAGTTTGAGAGAGAGCGAGATAGCGGCACGAGAGACCGGTGGTGCGGGAGCAGGGACGGCGACAGTAGCTGGAGACGTTCATGAGCGAGTGAAGAAGAAGCTTAAAGGTGAGAGACCCGAAAGTGAGAAGCAGCAGGAAATGGTGGTGTTGTAGTTACGGATAGACGGCGACAGCATGGTAGTGGCGGTATCGGTAGATGAGTCGATGAAGATGAGTGAGGGGAGAGAGTCCGAGATATTGAGGAGGTGGGTGGGAGAGTGAAGTCGAAGAGTGAGAGTGAGAGTAGTAGACGGCGACGGTGGCGGTGGTTGCGGCGATTACGGTAGATGAGTCGAAGTAGATGAGTGAGGGGAGAGAGTCCGAGAGAGTGAGGTGCTTGGGAGGGAGAGTGAAGTCGAAGAGTGAGAGTGAGAGTAGTAGGTGTAGTGTAGTGTAGGGTGTACTTGTAATCTATAAAGAAATATGTTAAAAATTTATAAATTATATATTAATATAATATATATATAAATAATATAATATATATAAATATATTATTATTTTATTAACGAGTATAAAAGTATACGAGTTCAGGGCATCATTATACCCTCGCCCTGGACCCATATAACAAAATAAATACGAGTACATGTCCGCGGGTATAAAATTTAAACCTTACTCACTAAAAACGGGTATAGACTACGGGAGTACAGGTAAGACCCGCCCGCTTTACTGATCCCTAATTAGCTTGCTACATTAAGTGTTTAATTTCTTAAGTGTGTTCGATAATGTTAAACCAAAACATCGTTAGAACAACGATTGTTTACTCAACGTATTGTAACACAATATTGTTATATTGATATCAAAACATAAGTTAGTAAAATAAATAAAAAAAAGGAAATTAAACTCGAGTCTTGAATTATTTCAATTCCTTAAAACATATCTGTTCTCTCTACAAATAGTGCTAGAAGTTTATCGAACGACTGTCTCTCGGGATAAAACGGGATTGAGAAATAAACTTGCACCTTAAGCTATTTCCCCTTACGAATCGGAACAAAAGCGCAACTAATGAACACAAGGAAAAACATATCTAGAGAGTTACGCTATAGCAAAGAAGAAGGAGAAGAAGACTTTGGAAGTGGTAGTAAAAGCTACGATGAGCATGCTTGATATTTATAGGCTGAAAATCTCTAAGCTAAAAATTGATATTCCAGACAATAAAACCGTATTAACTCAGTAGTTCAAAGCAATAAAGTTGTACTATCCCAACTGTTATGTATTATGCAACCAATTCCCAGCGAGTTACACAATTCAAGTGAATTTAATTTTGTCCACTAATCTCATCAACATCTCTTAATATTTAGTAGTTATAAAACAAATTAAAAAGTCTAGCTAGCAAAACGTGGGTCCGACAAGCCCCCCGCTTTTAGTCCGACATTCGTGTACATAGGTCACACTTGCACACACAAGTAAAGCTTTCCGAGCACTGGAATTTACACCCCTTGAACGCGCATACAAGCCCAAGTGCTTGCCTTAGTAATTTATCCCTTAAGGATCACTTTCACATATAAAGTGTAACTCCTTCCTCTAGTTTTTTTCATGTGGGATTCAAATTCTTTTCTTAAATGCTAATCTTTTGAGAAACCATTATTTTCCTCGTTCATACCACTTAAATATCATTCTTTCAAAACAATCCCCTACATGAATTAAAAAATTGTTTGACTCGATGTTTGTGTTCATCAACTAACTCCCTGCATAGGAAAAGTAGGTGTTAGCCTTTGAACTTTCCCTTTGTAACATGTATTTTCTTTACTAGCTGTCCCAGCAGACGCGATGTCCTTGGGACTGCCACGCTTTCTTTTGTAAATAACTCACATATTTTACACGGGAATCTTTTCATTTATTTAGTTCTCATGATTTTGTTCATTTTTGGCGGTGAACACATCTTGAATCTGCAAGAGTTTCTAAAGAATTGAGCACTGAACAATTCTTCTTCAAAATGGCCCCACTTTTTCTCACATATAGGTCATTCTTAAGATTAAGTAATATAATTACTTTTATAAGAACCATTAAAGCAATATAAAGCTAATCTTACTCATTACTCTATTATTTCATGATAGGAATGAGTTTAGGTTACCCCCACAGTGACTACACTAAGTTTTATAAGTAGGTTATCCCTTTGAACCTAGATCTTGGGATCTCAAATCAATTAGGTTGGGTTTTTCTTTATAAAACTTTTTATCCTCTATAGGCTTTAATCCCCTTCCTCTGTTCAATTTTTTTAACTACCTTTCTATTTAACCTTTTGGTTAGAGGATCTTCTATATTATATTTTCACTTTACATAGTCAATTGAGATAATTCCTAACGAGAGTAGTTGTCTAATGGTATTGTGTCTATGACGAATATGTCTAGACTTACCATTATACATGGCACTCTGTACTCTACGATCGCTGATTGGCTATCACAATGAATACTGATAAGTAGCACAAGTTTTTTCCACTTTGGAATATCCTCCAAGAAATGACGTAGTTATTCATCCTCTTCTCTACACTTATCTAAAGCAATGAATTCAGATTCCATTGTAGATCTGGAAATTACAGTTTGGTTCGAGGATTTTCATGATACAACAGCTCCAGCTTGTGTAAACACATATTCACTTGTGGATTTGGAATCCTTTATATAAGATATCCAGTTAGGATCTTTGCAGCCTTCTAGCACAACTGGATATTTGGTATAGTGTAGTCCATAGTTATGAGTATACCGAAGGTATCTTAACATCTAACTAACACAATCCAATGCTCTGTACTTGGATTACTCATATATCCACTCAATTTTCTTACTACATAAGCAATATCTGGTCTTCATTAGATACATTAAACTTCTCATAATCCTTGAATATTCTACTTGAGATTTATCCTCTCCACGATTTTTTGATAAATGAAGACTATTATCTAATGGTGTTGTCGTAATTCCAGAAGAATTCTTGTTAAATTTTTTTAGAACTTTGTCTATTAATGAGCATGGCTTAAGAGTAGACCATCTGCTGTCCTTATGATTTTAACGCCTAATATCACATCAGCAAGCTCCATATCTTTGATGTCAAATTTAGAATTCAACATGTTCTTAGTAGATTTGACAACTTTGTCATTACTACTAGGGCTGTAAACGGGTCCAGACCCTCAGGGTACCCCCAGACCCGGACCCGTACCCTTATAGTGAAACTTGGACCCGGACCCGGACTCGTACCCTCCAGGGTATAAAATTCTGGACCCGGACCCAACCCTCCAGGGTCCAGGGTAGGGTACGGGTATACTCGTACCCGTATGACATTTTTCTATTTTATTTCCCTGTTAAACAAAAATATGTAAAACAATGTATAATTCAAAAAATAAAAATTTTAACATGATCTCCTTAACATTTCTTTCAACAAATAAAATCATTTAACATCTCTAATTCACATAATTAAAAGTTCAAATATACACAAAATCGTCATAGTACATTAATCGAATAAAAATAAAAGTTGTAGTTCAATAAAATACATTAATCAAAGCATTTGGATTTTGGATACCGCTTGCTCCTATTTGTCTCCTACAAAAGAAATATTGAAGTGAGTATATATTATAATTGTATAAGTGTATGTAAAATAGAGATAATTATGAAAATGTAACTAAAGATAAAAAAAACTCACATCAATTTTTTCTCGCAAATGCAATTGAAGGGATGGAAGAACTCTCAACAATATCGTTGTCATCAAACACATACTCTAGAAACAAAATAGAAGTTAACTAATATAAGAGGGAGAAAAACGAAATTAGAATAAAAAAAACAAAGTACTTACTTTTATTCGGTGAAAGTTCAATCCAATCCGCTGTAGTTACCAATGCCTCAACCATTTCGGGAAGTAATGATGCACGTGTCTCATCAACCACTCTTCCCCCAACACTAAATGCAGACTCCGATGCAACAGTAGTAGCCGGAACAGCTAAAATATCACGTGCCATCTTTCCTATGATAGGATACTTTGGAGAGTTTTCTTTCCACCAATTCAAAATATTAAACTTCTCATTTCTAGGAAACACAGGGCTCTTCTAAATAATGCTCTATTTCACTCTTTTTGGTACATACGAATAGTAGTGGACTTATTCGTCTTATACCATTCATCAAAAGCGTAATAATCATCTTCCGATGTTCCTCCACCGTATATGGGATAGGAATTATTGCTAACATAACTTACTTGCCCACCATATTCAATGTACAAATCTTGAAACACATTCTTAACTCTTTCAACATAACGATAAGCATCACTACCATAAATGGCATCATAATAAAACTCCACCAAATTCATTTTAAACCCGGGATCAAGCACAACAAAGCAATTCCTAAAACCAAACATGATTCCTCCCAATATTTTTTCAAACTTTTGCTTCATAGGACCAACCATAACTTTAAGAAAATCATGTTGACTATTTTCCCATTCCCTCAACTTCAGTTGGATTTTACACACATCGTGGGAAGAAGACATTTGAAGTTGGAAAATTTCTACCGTCATAAAATGATTAGTACAATCATAAAATATCTTCAAACATCCATGAATCACATCAGCTACTTTCCATTCATCATCACTTGGACAAAACTTATAATTTCTATCAATTTGTGCAAGACGGTTAAATGCTTCCTTAACATGTAATGCGATTCAAGCATCAAATATGTAGAATTCCATCTAGTTTGTACATCCAAAGCAACTTTCTTCTTTGCTTTTTAATTTGCATTGTTGTAAAGCATACTCAAATTTTTGAGAAGCATAAGTAGATTTTTTTCAAATACTTGCATGTTTTTCGAATCTTCAAAATCACATCTCCCAAAAACAGACTAAACCATCTTGCACAATCAAATTAAGAATATGTGCACTACAACGAACATGAAATAAATCACCACCAAGGGGAAGCCATGCTTTCTCAACCAACCAAGATTTCAAATGTCTAACCATTGAATCATTTGATGATGCATTATCCACAACCATACAAAACAATTTTTTTGTCCAAATTCCATTCTAATATGAGATCATTGATGAATCGAAATAATGTTTCACCGTCATGAGGATAAGGAATATGTCTATATGCAAGAATTTTCTTTTTTCAATTCCCAATTGTCATCAACAAAATGAGCAAAGAAGACAAGTATATGCAATATTAGCATGTTCAAGTCCAAATATCAGCTTGTTAATGTGATTCTACAATCAAGACCATCCAAGAATTCATACAATCTCATCTTCTCTTCCTTATGCACTAACATCACTTCCGTCCCTAATTGTATTTCTAGAAACAAGCTTAAAGTTAGGATTCAAACTGTTGCAAAACTTCTCAAACAATTCATGCTCACACATATTGAAAGGATAATTGTGCTTGATTATCATTTTTGCCAAAGCCCTCCTACTCTTTTCTTGATCAAATTTGAAATTACTAAGTTCAATGTTACTCGTCAAGTTACTTATTGAATGTTGGATTTGTTGCCGCCCTTTGCACCGAAGTTTTCTAGCAACACAAACTTTCAAATGTTTTGTCAAATGAGTAGTCCCCGCTTTACCGCCGCTAACAAGTTTTTTTTCTTGCACCAAATACACCGAGCTTTAGTACTTCCATCAGGATCCGTCAGCCTTGACATTTCTTTCCATACATCCGAAGTTAATTTTTTTTTTAACTTTGAGGGATCCGCAGCCGCTTGGTCTTCTAGGTTTTCTTCGACATTCAACTCATTGTAATTAGTTATTTCCATATCATCGTAGCAGCAGTAGATGCCTTGGAACTTTGAGTGGGTATTGTACCTGACATCCCGATTCCTAAATGATAAAGCAAAACTCACTTTAGATTCTAATTCATAGGCTTCGTTATGCTTTTAGAAGTATCATTGTATCCTTATAACAAAGTTTTGCTTAGCAAACCAAACAATTGGAAAAACAGACAAAAGGGGTAAATTACTTAGCAAAAAAGGGTTTTGGAAATGGCTCTAAGAACAATTTAGCACAATTTTAAATAAGTAAAAAATATTTTTTTATTCTCTCTCCAATTGATTGGATTGTAGGCGAGAATCTCCATTTTTTCCAAAGTGAAAATGGTGTAAGATACATTCTACTAATGTATTTGCTTTACAACATTTTTTTATTTTGTAATAATTTTATTAATAAATCTTATAAAAATAAAAAAATAAATTATAAACCTAAAATAAAATTACTATTAAAGGATAAGCATATTAGAAAAACATTTTTAATTCCATTTTCTTGTTATAAATTATAGTTTTTATTTATTTAGAGTAATTATATATTATATGCAATAATACTGTGGTAGTAGGAAGATGTTTGGTTTTATTTAATCCAATTTGGCTTAAATAAGGCCACGAAGTCTCGCTAGCCAAACCGCAAAGAAAAACAAAACCATATCAAAAAATTAAAACCATTTTCCATTAATATCAGCCCTAAGACTATATATATAGCTGGAAAATTTAAGAAAATAGCTAAATTATACTCAAATTTCGAAAAAGGAAAAATGTGCTAGTTAGTTGTATGTTTCTCTAGATCCCATAAAAATGCGCTAAACGCACCCTTAATCCATCATCTCATAAACAAGTGCTAACAAATTTCTCTAGATCCCATTTCAAATTCCACAACAAGAAAACTATAAACAAACAAAACAACAAGAAAATGACACAAAAAATCTCATCAACAACTACTTGAAGTAAAGGACTTACTTTCAGACATGACGACGCGGCAGACTGGACCGGCGGTGGCGGTAGAAGATGAGATGAAGAAGATGACAGTGAGGGAGAGAGTCTCGAGCTGAAGATGACTGTGCGCTGGGACTCGGGAAAGTGATGAAGCTGAGTGAACGGCGGCAACAATGGCGTCGCCGCAGATGAACTTGAAGCGTAAATTGTGACTGTGTGTGTGAACAGTCAGTGAGTGTGTGACTCGTGAGGAGAGAGAGAGAGAGAGAGAGAGAGAGAGAGAGAGAGAGAGAGAGAGAGAGAAACGGAGAGCTAAATGAAAATGAAATGAGAGGAGAGGCGAGGAGGAGTGAGTGAGAGTGAGTATTGCTCGCTTGGTGAGTAAGTAGTACTCTAGTAGTGTAGGGGTCGCTGCTCGAGTGAGTAGAGAGTACGATCAAAGTCAAGTCATAGAGGTAGAGGTAGTATGATGAGTACAAAGTGGTAGTAGTATAGTGTAGAAATCGACTGTGTGATGTGATTTGAGGTAGAGGTAGTAGGTTAGGTAGAGTTAAAGATAATTGTAAAATAAAATAATATGTTAAAAAATTTATAAATTATAATATAATATATAAAATATATTATTATTTTATTAATACTGGGTATACGGGTATACGGGTGTCAGGTATTACCATACCTTACCCGGACCCATATAGCGATGATAAATACTGGGTATGGGTACGGTGCATGGGTCCGGGTCCGCGGGTATAAAATTTGAACCTTACTCGCTAAAACGGGTCCAGACTCAGTGCGAGTACGGGTAAGACCCGCCCTTTTACAGACCCTAATTACTACCGACAATGAGAATATAATTTACATATAAACATAAAATGACATACTCATTTCCTGTTTCTTTGATATAGACACATTTATCACACTCATTGATTTTAAATCCACTAGAAATCATTGCATGATCGAACTTCTCATGCCACTTCTTTAGTGCTTATATCAAACCATATAATGATTTCACCAGCTTACAAACTTTCTTTTCAAAGTATTTGGAGCGCTAAAACCCTTGAGTATTCTACTTGAGATATATCCTCTCCATGGTTTTTGGATAAACGAAAACTATTATCTAATGGTGTTGTCGTAGTTCCGTAATCATTCTTGTTAAATTTTTCTAGAACTTTGTCTATTAATGAGCATGGCTTAAGAGTAGACCATCTCGCTATTCTTATGATTTTAACACCTAATATCACATCAAAGAAGTCCCACATCTTTTATGTCAAATTTGAAATTCAACATGTTTTTAGTAGATTTGACAACTTTGTCATTACTACCAACAATGTGTATGTCATCTACATATACACATAAAATGACATATTCATTTCTTGTTTCTTTGATATAGACACATTTATCACACTCATTGATTTTAAATCCACTAGAAATCATTTCATGATCGAACTTCTCATCCCACTTGTTTGATGCTTATTTCAAACTATGTAATGATTTCACCAGTTTACAAACTTTCTTTTCAAGTACTTGGAGCTCTAAAACCCTTAGGTTACTTCATGTAGATTTCTTCATCTAAATCTCCATTTCTTCTCAAGGTCGAAATAGCAAGTATCATCCTTATAAAATTTATCCTTGTCACAGGAGAATAAGTATCAAAGTAATCTAAGCCTTCTTTTACCTATATCATTTGATTACAAGTCCGGCTTTGTATTTATCAATAGAGCCATCGTGTTTCATTTTCGTTTTAAAAATCCATTTAGATCCTAAAGGTTTACAACCCTGGTGGGAGATTCACCAATTCCCAAGTATGATTATGCAAAATAGAATCAACTTCACTCTTTATGGCTTTTTCGTATAAAAGTCCTTCTACGTAACTCATAGCTTCATTATATGTTACCTGGTTCTTTCTCTAGTAAGTATGTTACAAAATCATCACCAAATGATTTTTTCTTCTCCTATTTTTTTTTCTGCCTCTTGGTTCAACTTCTTGAACTACAGGTAGGATCTTGAATTTTGTCATTAGTTCGCTTTTGATGAAGTAGATCCATCAATAGACTTGTAAGGAAATACATTTTCTAAGAAAGATGCATTCCTTGACACCATAACAATGTTCTTGTGTATATCCAAAATTTTCGAATCATGCACAAGAAACTGATATATTACTATTATATGCATAGCCTGTAAGATACAATTCACCATTTTGGATCTATCTTTATTGCCTTTTGGTGCTAGTGCAACCACCGTTGCAAGGCACTCCACACTCGCAAGTATTTGTAGGATGATCTCTTACCACTCCATAACTCATATAGAATTTTATCTTGTTTCTTGCGGGATACCTTATTCAAAAGGTAATTACTAGACAAGATAACTTCACCCATATGTTCAATGGTAAACCTACACTTATCCAAATCGCATTCATCATCTCTCTCAAAGTGTGATTTTTGCATTTAGCAACTCTATTAGATTGAGTAGGATATGACACAGTTACTTCATGGCAATTCCATGTTGTGCACAGAAGTCACCATTTGGTGCCTCATACTCATCGCCTCTATCACTTCTCAATCTTTTAGTCTTTTTTCCCAAGTTGATTCTCAACTTCAGTTTTATAAATAATAATTTTTGCTAAAGACTCATCATTACTTTTTAGTAAATACAGATAGAAAAATTTTGTACTATCATCAACAAAGGTTATAAATTATTTATTACCTCCTCGTGTTTGAATAGATTTCAAATCACAAATATAATTATGAATTAATTCAAGTTGTTCGATGCTTTTTTCAACTTTATGAAAAGATGTTCTTGTCAATTTTGCTTCAATACGAATTCCACATTTATGTTTTAAATTAATTTGGAATGTTGGAATATGGTCCAAACCAATTGATCGACGTATCGAATTATAATTAACATGACCTAGTCTATCATACCATAAATTAGAAGACTCAAGCAAGTAAGCGTAAGAAGAAGTATTTTTATTCATCATAGTCATCAACATTTAGCTTAAATATCCCATTAGTTGCATACCCTTTCCTGATTTAGTCAAAATGACCCTAAACTACAACTAATGAACACAAGGAAAATTGATATTTATAGGTTGAAAATTTAGCAAACAAAACATGGGTTTGATAATCCCCCATTTTCGGTTTTTGCATTTGTTTGCACTGAGTCATGCCCGCACACATGAGTCAAGCTTTGTGAGTCGGGGATTTGCACCTTGAGCACATGCATACGAGACAAGGGTTTGCCTTTAGCAATTTATCACTTAAGGAGCACTTTCACATATAAAATAACTCATTTCTCTAGTTTTTCCACGTGAATTCAAATCCCCTTCTAAACCAACCTTTTGAGGAATTATTATTTTTTTTCATTCATACCACTTAAATATCATTCTTTCCAACCTAATTTTTACGAACATGAGTGAAAAAAATATTATTTAGCTTGAACTCTTAAATCTGAACTATGCATATTCAGTATAAATCATGGATTGCAATCACATGACAACTACATGTTTCAAAAAAAAGTTTGTAAATAAAAAAAAATCATCACTTTCTGGAATTTTATTTATAATATTTTTTATCTTTCACATTTCTACGTGTAATATATAAAATATGGAACACAATCTAGTTCAACAAATTTTCGAGAAAAAATTATAAAAATTTTCGTTTAGGATTCATACACAAATAATCATCACAGATCATATTCATTTTTTTTATTCAAACATTAGCTTTCACTTTTAAAATTTCATATATTCAAAATTGAAACTTTATTTTTGGATTTTTTTTAATTATTTTTAAGTTTGTGAAAAATAAATTATTTGTAAGAGAAGATTTTATTAGTATTAAAAGTGAAAATTGGCATAAAAAACTTAAAAATAGTCCAATCTAGCCCAACACTTTAAACTTCACTCTACATATTTTAACCCCGCCTCCCCCCCCTCTCCCTCTCTCTTTTTTTTATTAGTTTTCTTGTGAAAAAAGTTTTTTCAACTTTAATTTTAAATCGAACAAATTACCAATTTAATCTCTCGTATATTTACTATGGGTGATTTTAATCGTTATTAATGAATTCTATTTTTTTGGATCCCTAATGAAATTTGAAATCGATATTTAAGTCCTTTGACTATAAAGTGCAACGAATCTATCTAAATAAAGTACACGCAAGGCATGTAAGTACCCTAATACGATATAAATAATTTCTTTAAAAAAATCTTCAAAGTTTACATGATTTTTTCGTCATCAACAGATCGGAGATAGGATCAATTTTTTAGGATTTTTAAGAAATTTTATTGAAGGGATTATCATGCACTTCATCAATTATGCATATACTTTGTGGATACCCCCCTCTGAGGTGGCCAAATGATTTAATGTTTAATTAAACTTTTATTAGAGTCTAAACAGTTACAAATAATAATTAAGGTTAAAGCTACAAAGTATATAATGCATTAAGGACAAATTAGTGATTTATCCCGATTTTAAATATTAAGGTTGGAATGAAGATATAAATTAAAAATTCATCCTATCACTATGTACCGAAGGCGTTATTACTTACTTTCCCTCATCTTCTCCAACCACCTCTCTCTTAGTTTCTCTCACGCTCCTCTACAATACTCAAGACCATTCTTGCTCTTCTTCTCCCCGCTAGATTTGAACGCCGACTTCTAGCTGACGTTAGATCTTGGTCGGATTTTTTTTTCTACTAGTTTGTCTTTGCATTTCCATTTCTTTAATTTATTACATGAAATAATATTTTTTTATAGGTGCTTTTCTTCAACATTAAAGATTTCGCGATTTAATCTATCTCCGATCTTAGGTCGAGTTTTATCTCGCTCTTTTTTAGAGGTTTTGATCAAATGGGACTCGACTTGGGCACCTTCTCAACATTCTTCGTCTTTTTCGAGCCAATTTTCAAGAATGTTAAAATGAACGTGATCTTTTAAATTATTGACTCCTAAGGAAGATGTAGAATCTAAATTTCTTGTGTGTTGCTCTGGTTTGAAGATTACGACAAGATACTGTGAATAAGATGATTGAATGTTTGTTTATTTTGCTAGTTTTAGTACTAGTTTATCTTACTCACTTATTAAAATGTGTTTTGTTTGTATTACTTTATATAATCTTTTTACTTTTCATTGTAAGGTTTTTCTAATCCTTCAACTTTTTTTTCTTTTTCGATTGGAAAAAAAAGTTTAAAAAATTGTTTTGATTGTAATACCCGACTCTTTTATCATTAGATAACTTTTTATTCACAAAAAAAAATACTTTCCTTCTTTTTATAAACAATGACTAGATTTCATAGTTATATTTAATTTTTTTGGGTTGGGGAAAAAAAAGTTTAAGGATTGTTTTAATTATAATGCCCCCATCTTTTTATCATTAGATAACTTTTTATTAAGGGAAAAAAAACTGTCCCCCCTTTTCATAAACAATGACTAGATTTCATCGGTGTATTTAAAGAGGGAAAAAAACTGGATTTCACCGTCTGTAATGCGTTATGAGAAGAACTTGGGGCTTGATTTTTTTTTGGTTCTTTAGTTTTATTCGGTCGAGAATAAAAGGTCAAGAAGTTTGAAGATGTCAAATGAACGGATGAATATGTCAATGCACAAGAATATAGAAAAGTTGGGTCTGAGAAGGCCTGCTGTATATTGGTGGATGGTGGCGGCCCCTGCCGACCGACCATACCGTCCATATGGCCTTCCAAAGATGACCATTTCTGTCCCAAACGATAAAGACATTCCCTTTTGCCATATATATATATATATATATATATATATATATATAAAAGGTACCATGAGATACGCCCACAGGAACATAAAAGATTAGTACAAAAATTAAAAAAAATAAAATTTTTCCTCTAAATTTTTTTTCTCTATCCAACTCTCTCGCTCTCCTCTCTACAAGATTGAAGAATTTCAAACTCAAATATACTCAAATCTAACTATTGAAACTTGAAAAAAGTTAAGACATTATTACTATATTCGTTTATTACAAACACATCAGCTTAAAAAACTAAAAACACAACAGTAAAGCTTGGAGGAGACTACAAAATTTTTTTATTTTAAAAAATTTCAGCTACCCCCAAAACTAAAAAAATATTTTTGGGGGAGAGGGGGAAGGGGGTGGTTAGCTGAAATTTTTTAAAGAAATCTTAGCCTAGGTGGCTGAAATTCCTCAAAATTTTTGTAGTTTTTCCCGAGTACGATCCGTTGTATTTTTCTAATTTTTAAATTGATGAAATTAGTAAATAAATGAATATAGTAACAATGTACTAACTTTTTTTTTCAAGTTTCAACAATCAAATTTCAAACGAGATCTGATTTGAAGTTCTTGAATCTTGTAGAGAGAGAGAGAGAGAGAGAGAGAGAGAGAGAGAGAGAGAGAGAGAGAGAGAGAGAGAGAGAGAGAGAGAGAGAGAGTTGGCTAGAGAGAGAAAAAACTTGGAGGAAAAGTTTTTTTTAATGAATTTTTTTTGCGCGTATCTTTTATATTTCTTCGCATACCTTATCGTTATCATATATACATATATATATATATATATTTAAGGCTTAATTGTAAAATACCCATCCGAAGTGGGGGTTAATTGCAAAATATATTTTATTTTTTTAAAATAACAAAACTTTTAGGAGTTTTTATTAATTTATAGCAATACGTAACTACTAAAAATTAATAGTATTTTCTTTAAATAAAAAAATTTAGGTCTTCGTCTATTATCTAATACTTTACTTAAAACTATTATTTAATCCTTATTACAAGAAATTACGCCAAATCCAAATATTTTTTTTAATTAAAAGTTTCAAGATAAAGATTTGAAGTTGAAAAATATCTTCTTTATAAACGAATATTTTATTTTTTTTATTGAATTAAACTTATAATATACATACATGATATTTTTCTTTAAATAATCAATTTTTTTTAAAGTTAAATAATCAATCTTGAAAGAATATAGACCACAAAGATATTGTTACAATCTTTATAGAAATTGTTAGCCCTAAGGGCATTAATACTTATGTTTTGATTATGATTAACATATGCTTGTGTGAGTATTTTAGCTAACCCTTCATAGAACAAAAGAAGTACCCGTGAAGTCTCAAAGTCTCAAGCAAAAAGATCTTGTTGATGAGGGCAAAATAGAGAAGAAGAGATCAAGCCATGCCAAGATCAAATCATTGAAGACATTGAAGGCATTGTGTTGTTAGAATGAACTAGGTACTATCTTGTAAACTCCCTAGTCTTAGTCTTTGATTAATTGATCATACATGAAGCTCTTCTTATGTTTTTCTAAAGTATAATCTTTTGTTAAAATCTAAGTATTCTTGATCGAAGATGTTTTGGAAAGTTTTTCTTCTCTTTAAAATGATTGTCAAGAATACATGCTTTTGAAACTAGGAAGAAAGTTTTTGTTTAAAAAGAAACTTGGCTGAGGAAAACAAGAATTCGGAAGTCCGGTTTTAGAACCGGTCGTCCGTTTTTTTCAAAGTAAAAAAAAATTCGGCAATCCGCTTTTTCGAAAAATCAAGTCCGAATCTTTCTGTTTCAAAAACTTCGGTCATCCGGTTTTAAAACCGGCAATCCGATTTTTCTATATATCAAAATTCGGCAAATCCGTTTTCCAAGTCCGAATCTTTCTGTTTTAAAAAACCGCAGATCCGTTTTCGGGAACCGGTCGTCCGGTTTTTGCTGCTATCGTACAAATTTTACCGCTGCACTGTAATGCATCTATCATTTTTGAAAAGCAACGGCTATTGTCTAAAGGCAACGGTCTTGTGCTTCAAAACTCTATATAAACACTTGATTTTCAGCCATAAAAGATACAAGTTTGGGAATTATTCATTGAGAACATTCTAAGACTTTTAAAGAGCTTCAAAAGTACATTTGATTACAAATTATTTTCAATCTCAAACAAAAATTCTTCTTGAGCTTCATTGTTGATCATCCATCAAAGAAGAAGAAAAAAGGTGCTTGTAGAAGTATTCCATTGAGTTGTATCTTCCTCTTCTCAAGCTTATTTGGTAATATTGTTCCTAACTCTTCCTATTTTTTCATTGTGATCAAAGGTTTGTGGAAAACCCTTTGGTGATCCTTTGATAGACTTTTTGTATTGTTGTGTTTGAGGTTTTAAGTGTAAAACCCTCGAAGGGTGAACCTCATTGTGTGGTTGTGTAACCAACTTTTATTTTAGTGGATTTGTGAAATCCTTGGGTTGAGTCTCAAGGTAATGGATGTAGCTCTTTGAGAGAGTGAACCACTATAAATTGTTGTGCTTGTTCCTTTTTGCCTATACTATAAGATTTTGTTGTGTGTGGATTCTTATTAAAAAGAGTTTTAGAAATCTTTCACAAACAAATTGGAGGTTTATCTTTCTAATCACACAAAAGATTTTTTTAAATTAGCCAAAAACCTTATTCACCCCCCTCCCCCCTAAGGTTTTTCAATTGGTATCGGAGCGGGGGCTTCTTAAAAAGGACTCACACCCTTGAAGCAAAAGATCTTCACTTTTCTATGGCTAATAATTCTAGTTTACCATATGTAGAAGGCTCTTCTACAAATAGACCTCCTCTCTTTAATGGAACTAACTATACTTTTGGAAGTCTCGAATTAAAATATATATATGTTCTATTAACTTTGACTTGTGGAGCATTGTAGAAAAAGGTCCTTACATTCCCAAAATAAATGGGGGTAGCCAAGAAGATTTGAAGAATTTGATGAATTCGACTCAAGGAAGATGACTCTAAACTTCCAAGCTATGAATATTCTAAGTTGTGCCTTAGATGCAAGCGAATACAATAGAGTGAGCGGATGCGATTCGGCTCATGAAATGTGGAAAGTTACTTGAAGTCACTCACGAAGGAACAAATCAAGTAAAAGAATCAAAGTTGGCTATGTTGGTGAGAGACTATGAGCTATTCATGATGAAACAAAATGAAAGCATTAGTGACATGTTCACAAGGTTCACCAACATCACAAACGGCCTAAAGGCATATGGGAAAGAATACTCAAGAGGGGAAGCAAATAGAAAAATTCTTGATGCACTTCCAAAAGCTTGGCAACCAAAAACACTAGCTATTGAGGAATCAAAGGATTTGAGACTACTTCCTATTGAAGAACTCATAGGATCACTTCTTACCTATGAAATGAAAATAAAAAGATTGAATGAAATGGAAGATGAAGAAAAAAGGAAGAAAAGGCATTGCACTCAAGGCAAAATGAGGATGATCAAACTTACTCATCAAACAATGAAGATGAGGTTGATGACGATGAAGAAATGGCATTGATAATGAGAAAATTCAAAAGATTCTACAAGAAAGGTTTCAACAATAGAGGGAAGAAACCTCCACTCAAAAAAGGGAGGACAAAGCTCATCACTCTTCAAAGCTAGGTGCTTTGAATGCAATAGCACCGATCATTTAGTAGCCGATTGTCCCAAGGCCCTTGAAAAGGAAAAGGGAGCTTTAGAAGCCAAGCTTGAGGCATTGAAGAAGAAAAAAGAAAGGCAAAGGTCTAATTGGAACTTGGGATCAAGACTCAAGTGAAAATGAAGAAGAGGAAAATGCCAACATATGCTTCATGGCACTAGAAAATGAGGTACAATCTTCACTTCCTAACTCTTCTAGTACTCTTGATGATGATTGTGATGTTGATCCTAGCATAATGCTTATTGAAATGTATGATGAGTGCAAAAAGGTTACTAAACGAAACAAAGATTTAAAAAGCAAAACTCAATTTTTGTTGGATGAAAATTCAAGACTCATTTGTGAAAATAAAGCCATTCTTGAATCCTTGGAAGTCTTGAAGAAAGAAAAAAGAGAGCTCAAATGATGACTTTCAAAAACTTGTTTTAGAAAACAAAAACCTTTGTGAAAAGATTTCCTCTCTTGAAAAAATGTTTGATTGATTATGATGTCTTAAAGAAAAAGGTGAGTGATCTCACTCTATGTGTTGAAAAATTCACAAAAGGAAAAGAAAACTTTGAAAAACTTCTTGGCTCTCAAAGATCTCCTTTTGATAAAAATGGCATTGGATATACTCATTCCAATATTTTCTCAAAACAAACACGGTTTGTAAAGGCTTCATCATCTCACTCACACCTTTGTTGCACCTATTGTGAAAAGAGTGGTCATAAAGCCACAAAGTGTTTTATAAAGAAAAAAGATTGAAAGAGGAGTGAAAACCATTTGGAAAAATTAAAGAAAATCAAACTAACGTCCATGGACCCAAAAAGATGTGGGTACCAAAAATCATTTCTACTTCTTCTTTTGTAGGAACACAAATCAAGGCCATCTAAGTGGTACTTGGATAGCGGATGCTCAAGGCACATGACCGGGGACTCATCACTTATGAGCAATCTCAAAGAAACCGAAAGTGGATTTGTCACGTTTGGAGATAAGAACAAAGGAAAAATCATTGGTATAGGCAATATTGGTAACAATTCTTCCTCTCTTATTAAGGATGTTCTTCTAATTGATGGTCTTAAATTCAATTTGCTTAGTATTAGTCAATTATGTGATAGTGGAAAAAATGTTGTTTTTGAAAGTGATTCTTCCTCTATCATTGATAAGCATGAAAACAAAACTATTTTTGTTGCTAAAAGAGTTGGAAACGTCTATGTCTTTCATCTTGAAGATTTTCTTTCCCAAAACTTGAAGTGTCTCTCGGTTCATGATAATGATGCATTTTTGTGGCATAGAAGACTTGGTCACGTTAGTATGGATTTATTAAATCAACTATCTTCAAAAGAACTTGTTAGAGGATTGCCAAAACTTCATTTTGAGAAAACTAAACTTTGTGATGCTTGTCAATTTGGAAAACAAATCAAGACCTCTTTTAAACCAAAGAAAATGATTTCAACTTCAAAACCTTTGGAACTTGTTCACATGGACTTATTTGGACCAATGAGGACCACTAGTCTCGGTGGTAAGAGGTATGCTTTTGTTATTGTTGATGATTTCTCTAGATTTACTTGGACGTTTGTTTTTTGAGTCAAAAAGATGAAGCTTTTCATGAGTTTGTTAAACTTTTTAAAAGAATTCAAACCTCCCTTGATTGTAAATTGATCTCTATGAGAAGTGATAATGGGAGAGAATTTAACAATCAAGATTTTACAAAACTTTGTGATGATTTTGGCATAACACACAATTTTTTCGGCTGCTAAAACCCCACAACAAAATGGTGTTGTGGAGAGGAAAAAATCGCACTTTACAAGAAATGGCAAGATCTATGCTTTGTGAAAACTCCCTTCCTAAATATTTTTGGGCCGAGGCCGTCAACACCGCATGCTACATTATGAATCGTGTTATCTTGAGACCTTCATTAAAGAAAACTCCCTTTGAACTCATTTTTTAATAAAACCCCCCTCAATTGGTTATTTTAAAGTTTTTGGATGCAAATGCTTTATTTTAAACACCAAGGACAATCTTGGAAAGTTTGATCGAAAATCCGATGAGGGAATTTTTTCTTGGTTATTCTTCAAACAAAAAGGCCTTTAGAGTTTTCAACAAAAGATCCTTGTGTGTTGAAGAGTCCATTCATGTTAATTTTGATGAAACTAACATTTTCGACAAGAAAGTTGATGATGATGATGACATAGATAACACTCAAAGTAACCAACCATTGTACACTCAAGCAATGGAAGAGCATGCTATGGAGGAAGAAGAGATTGAGGAAAAACAAGGAAACGAACAAGAAACTCAAAACTCTTCCTCAAGAGGTGATATATCCAAAGGGACACTCCAAAGATGAAATTATTGGCGATGTATCTCAAAGGGGTAAGAACAAGAAGGTATTTTATCGATAACTTTGCCCTATTATCACAAATTGAGCCTAAGTTTATTGAGGATGCTTTATGCGATGAGTTTTGGATTATTGCTATGCAAGAGGAATTAAATCAATTTGAAAGAAACAAAGTTTGGACTTTAGTCCCCGGACCACATAATCACCCCACAATTGGCACAAAATGGGTTTTTCGAAACAAACTAAATGAATCCGGAGAAGTCATTAGAAACAAAGCTAGACTTGTTGCCCAAGGATTCAATCAAGAAGAGGGCATAGACTTTGATCAAACCTTTGCTCCGGTTGCTAGACTTGAATCTATTAGGATGCTTTTAGCTTTTGCTTGTTTTAAAGGATTCAAACTCTTTCAAATGGATGTTTAAAAGTGCCTTTCTAAATGGTGATATTGAGGAGGAAGTTTACGTTGAACAACCTCCCGGTTTTGTACATGAAAAATTTCCAAATTATGTTTTCAAACTCTCAAAAGCACTCTATGGTTTAAAACAAGCTCCAAGGGCTTGGTATGAAAAGTTGAGTGGTTTTCTTCTTTCAAATAACTTTTCAAGAGGTGTTGTGGACACCACTCTTTTTACAAAAACCTCTTGTAACAATGATCTTCTTCTTGTCCAAATATATGTTGATGACATCATTTTTTGGTGCTACTAATATCTCTTTATGTGAAGAATTTGCCTCACTTATGCAAAGAGAATTTGAAATGAGCATGATGGGAGAATTGACATACTTTCTCGGCCTCCAAATCAAGCAAACAAAAGAAGGAATCTTCATCAATCAAGAGAAGTACACCAAAGAACTTCTCAAAAGATTTGGGATGAGCAATGCAAAAGGTATCGGTACCCCCTATGAGCTCGTCATTGAAGCTTGACAAAGATGAAAAAGGTAAAACTGTTGATGAAAAGACATATAGAGGTATGATCGGTAGTTTACTTTATTTAACAGCTAGTAGGCCGGATATCATGTTTGCCGTATGTTTGTGTGCTAGATTCCAAGCTTGCCCCAAGGAATCTCATTTAATAGCTGTAAAACGTATTTTGAGATACTTAATTTCATCATATGATTATGGCTTGTGGTACTCTAAAAAATCTTGTTTTGATCTTATTGCCTACACTGATGCGGACTACGCCGGATGTAAGGTAGAAAGGAAGAGTACAAGTGGAAATTGCCAATTCTTGGGAGGTTGCTTAGTATCTTGGTACAGCAAGAAACAATCGTGCGTGTCTCTATCAACCGCCGAAGCGGAATACATCGCAGCCGGTTGTTGTTGTGCTCAGGTACTTTGGATGAAACATACTTTAATTGATTTTGGTGTTTCCTTTAAGTGCATACCTATCTTGTGTGATAACACTAGTGCCATAAATATTTCCATAAATCCTGTGCAGCATTCAAAAACAAAACATATTGAAATCAAACATCACTTTAGTAGAGATCATGTTGCTAAAGGAGATGTATCTTTAGAATATATTTGCACAGAAGATCAAATTGCCGATATTTTTACAAAACCTCTTTCAGAAGATCGTTTTTGCTATTTAAGAAAATTACTTGGTATAGGGAGATTTAATGAGTAATGTGTGTTGCTTGTATTATTTGCTTTTTCCGTATTTTCTGCCTTGCTGATGTTTTAAAAAATTCAGACGCCTCTTTTAAAATTAGGACGTCCGGTTTTAAAACCGGACTCATACTCCCCTTTCAAAAAAATTCCAGAGATATTCAGACTCTCAAACCAGACGCCTACACCAAAAATTCGGACGTCCGAATTCTTGAAAATCCTGAAACCGGAAGACCGGTTTTAACAAACGGTCGACCGAATTCTTAAAATTAGGTCGGGACTGCGTTTTTAAAACTAGTCTTTTTCTCACAACTCCTCACATTCTTCTCCAAACTCTCTCTCACTCTCTCGACCGAAAACCCCCTACTCACAAGACCCATCCGTTTTCTTGTTCCGGTTTTCAATTTTCTTCTTATTTCTCTTCAAATTCATCTCCTGTCACAGCAAAGAAGCTATGTTTTTCTCTGATTACTATCTACCAATCTCCAAAACTCTTCATCTCATCTCCAAACCCTAGCCTCGAAATTGTTCAAAAATGGTCAAAACAAAAAATGCCCAAGTTGGTTCAGGACAAAATCTTGAAGAAGGAGGCACCAGTAGAAGAAAAGGGAAAGGAAAAAGAGTACCTTCCGGAACTGGGGCAGCTGCTAGGGTTTCGGAGTTTCGAAAGGTTTATCTCGAGTAAAGGAAGCTGCTAGGTTCGAAGAATGGACTAGGAATCGCCGAAAAAATTGCTCCGGGTCATAGGGTGGACTTAGATGATATGCAAGGTATAGAGGTTATTCCTAATCTCTTTGAAATAATTGGTTGGATACCTCTGTTGATTGTCAATGAACTGTATTATGTGGACATGATATATGAATTTTATGCTAATCTCCACAAAGGTAGAATTGAAAAGGTGGATAACGTCTCACATCAATGGATAGTGACTAGAATTGGGGGGAAGGGATATTGCATTTGATGATAGACTACTCGAATGTTATTTTGGATACCCCTCAAGATGGTATAAGATTTTACACCAAAAACAAAAAAATGCTATGATTCAAATTTATACAGTGAAAAACGATTTGCGTAAATTTTCACTAAGGGAGAGATATTAAAAAGGCATGATGATAGAAATGTTAACAAATTGGATGCTTATGGGAGAGTGCTACATCACATGATATCTAACATCATCATTCCAAATGTTGGGCATAAATCCTCTATCACCAACATGCATGCATTTGTGATGCTAGCCTTGCATGAGAAAAGGAGAATGAATTTCGGCTTTATGGCTATAGAACATATGCTAGCTGCACAATCTTCCCAAATGAAATGCTTGCCGTATGGTTGCTTTATCACTAAAATCCTCCAACACTTTGTGATCAATTTGGTTGGGATGGGTAATCACATTGGACCTGGCAAGATATACACTCAGCAAACCTTCAAAAGAATGGGGTTTGAAAAAGACGAAGCTGGGATATTTATCCGAGGTGGACAAGGTGTTGATGACAGTGATGAGGAAGATGATGATGACGATCCACAGGACATGGATATAGAAGAAGAAGACAGTGATGAAGAAACAGAGGCGAAAATACAAAGAAGAGAAACGAGACAAAAGAAACGACAGAACGAACAGAGGAAGGCTCATCTTCGGGAAGCATGAGTCGACCTTATGGATATGATCGCCTCTCTCCAAACATCAATGAACACCCGGTTTGATGCATTCGACGGTCGCTTTTGAGGCTTTGGATGGGAAAGTCTCCAATATTCAAGAAAGGATGGATGTTTTGGACCAAAAAATGACCGATACACAAGAACGGGTTAAGAGACTCGAGCAAGGAGGAGGAGATAGAGATGATTGAGATTTTTCTTATAAACCCTTCTTTCTCTTGTTTTGTTCGTAACTCCTTTCAAACTCCTGTTTTCATTTTTAATGATATGGTTTTTAACTTGCTTATTTCTATTCCTAATTTGCTTTTCTGTGGTATTCCTAATTCCTAAGTGATCTGTTTGTTGCATTTTTTAGGCTCTTCTTGTTATGGACTTCATGATGATACTTAATGTTGAAAGTCCTACTACCACCTCTTCTATGATCCCTTGGTACTTCTCTCCTAAAACTTTTTGATTTATGACAAAAGGGGGAGAAAATAGTGCATGATGTAAGGGGGAGAAATCTTGTTAATATGTTGATTAGTTGATGATGATTATAAATTGTTGTTGATGTTTATGAGTTGTTTATGATTATTGATGCAAGGGAGAGTTATCTCTTTTTCTTGGTGATTGTTGAGCTTTGCTCTTTTTGATATTTTGATACATCACCATAGCTCTTTTGTTCTTCTTGCATATGTGTTTGTCATAATCAAAAAGGGGGAGATTGTTAGTGTAACGCCCTACCCCGTAAGCACCTAGCATGACTTTAAAATTAAGAATGTGATAAAAATAGAGTTTTAATATATATGGTTGGATATAGTGATTTTGACACTTAGTAGTATTTTGGGGATATTTAGGAATAGAAATAAATTTTATTATCTTGTTGAGGTTTTATTATTAAGGTTTATAAGTGCCTTTAAGTGGTTCTTTATTTTTTAATACCTACTATATTTATTTTAGAAATTTAAATACTTGGCATTTTCATATAGGAATTAAAAAAAAACTTAAGGGTGAAGTTTTCGCCACACATGTCACCCTATCAATGTTTTTTTCTTAACCACCTCATGACTCCACTTTTCTTCCTAATTCTATCCTAATTCTATTTATATAGCATGCATGTTGTTTTCAATTTACTTAGACTTTTGGTAGGCAACAAGAACAACTAAGGCAACAAACAATTAAGGTTAGTTGCATGTTTGCATGATTTTGCATGATTCTCAAGTAGTTTTGTTTTCTTTTTTAGTTAGTTAGTTAGGCTAGATATATATGTATATATATAGTATATATTTTTATTTATTTTCTTTAATATATAGTGAGATCTATTTCTAGTTAGTTTATATATTTTTTTTAGGCTAGTTATTTATTTTAAGATTTCAATATTTTAAATGGATTTTTTAGTATAAAGTTAATTATGGTTTCTTGGGAGAGTATATTTTTTTTTAGAGTATAGGATTTTTTCGATTTTTTATTATATATAAGTATACGTATTATTATATAGGTATATTTATATACACCCTAAAGTCCAGTTTTATAAGATTTCGATATTATTTAGGGAATAGGATTATTTAATCGATACCTGTGTCTTAAGTATTTTTTTTTCGCATTATTATTTTGTAGGATCTTAGCACCGGATCTACATCCAGGTGAGTCCACCAACTCCACTTTTTATTTCGTATATTTTTTTTATATACTTACAAAATTTTTGCTATTTTTTTTCGAACAATATGTCTCAGCGTGTTTTTGGAGATGTTCTCCCTAATGTGTTACGTGTTTCGTAGAAAAATGCATAGGAGCGGTGCTCCAAATAGGTGTTTCTTTTAACACGATTATTATGGTGGTACATAAGAAGTATGCGATTTTTTCGTAAATATTTATATAATGAAAAATGTTCGACTTGACATAATTGTGAAATTACATAAGCATGTGATGACCGGCGGATGAGGATTTTCTTTTGTGTTCGAAATGTTTATGACTCGAATATGTTATTATGGCCGGGCAAATGGCCCCTTTGATTTGTAAATACATACGAAACCTCATTCCGACCAAGATTAAAGTTTATTGTTGATCAAGTGAACGGACGCGTTAGCGGGATTGCACCGTACGTGGCTAGTCCCCCCGTACTAGGGCCTCTTCCGATGACGTGGACGGGTTTTTGACTCGAGGGTGGATCCACTTTAAGAGAGGCGTAGACCGCGGAGGGTGTGGCCCAATCGGTCTACGTGGACACCGTATCATGCTCTACGGTGGGGTTCGACCGCCTAGTGGAGAGTCGGGGAGGGACTCGACACCGAGGTTGGTTCCGAGGCGGACTCGGTAGGTGCCCCGGAGTCCCAGTAGCCTGCTTTTGACCCAGTAGCTATGGGAGTGCGGTTGTTTGTAATTGAGCGCTCGTATGTTGTTTGGCTGGTATCTGACTACGAGATGCCGGAACTTAGTTCCGATGGCCTCGCTTTTGGGGATCCGGACTTTGTCCGTGGAGCCCCACCGTTGCATTACATGTTCTTTTAAAATTGGGCATAGAGTCGCTGCTGATGTGTCTTGATTCGCTCGGACTTTCCCAAACTGCGCTCGAAAACCCTCATGTAGGTTCAAGCATCGGCTTTTGTTAAAATAGTAAAAGAAATATTTTTCTTATAACATTGCATGAATTGTTTTGTAAAACGACATCATCATGATTTTAAAGAAAACACTACCGCACACACACACGTGGACTCACCGAGCGTTCGCGCCACGTTTTCCATGTCATGTTTTCTTCTCGGATTAGCTTGGAACGGGCCGTGGGGTTCCGCGAGCCACGAAGTTTTAGGCCAGAGTTTTTGGATCAAATCTCCCCTAAGGGCATAGAATTATGTTTTATCTTTTTTAGACTCGAATCGTCTCGTAGAGTTTCTTTTTATGTCTATGTAAGTGGTTGATGTAAAATTACTTTTGTGTTTATTATAAAACGGAAATGAGAAATTTTCTTTTATCCTCGTGTTTGAGCGCACTAGTAATATTTAATTTACTTAAGTATTCCGCGTACTTTGTGTATACCTGTTAGTATTGTTCTAGGGTTTTGTTTTAGTGTGGAACTTATAAGTTAGTGCCGAGAGGCACGCAGATGCCCTACTCAGCCGCAGTTGACCTAGTGGCAGGGTTGGGGGCATCACAGTTAGCCTTAAGGGCATTAATACTTATGTTTTTTATTATGATTAACATATGCTTGTGTGAGTATTTTAGCTAACCCTTCATAGAACAAAAGAAGTACCTGTGAAGTCTCAAAGTCTCAAGCAAAAGATCTTGTTGATGAGGGCAAAATAGAGAAGAAGAGATCAAGCCATGCCAAGATCAAATCATTGAAGACATTGAAGGCATTGTGTTGTTAGAATGAACTAGGTACTATCTTGTAAACTCCCTAGTCTTAGTCTTTGATTAATTGATCATACATGAAGCTCTTCTTATGTTTTTTCTAAAATATAATCTTTTGTTAAAATCTAAGTATTCTTGATCAAGATGTTTTGGAAAGTTTTTCTTCTCTTTAAAATGATTGTCAAGAATACATGCTTTTGAAACTAGGAAGAAAGTTTTTGTTTAAAAAGAAACTTGGCTGAGGAAAACAAGAATTTCGGAAGTCCGGTTTTAGAACCTGTCGTCCGTTTTTTTCAAAGTAAAAAAAAATTCGCAGTCCGCTTTTTCGTAAAAATCAAGTCCGAATCTTTCTGTTTCAAAAACTCGATCATCCGGTTTTAAAACCGGCAGTCCGATTTTTCTATATATCAAAATTCGGCAGTCCGTTTTCCAAGTCCGAATCTTTCTGTTTTTAAAAAACCCGGCAGTCCGCTTTTCGTGAACCGGTCGTCCGGTTTTTGTCAGTTATCAGTACAAATTTTACCGCTGTACTGTAATGCATCTATCATTTCGAAAAGCAACGGCTATTGTCTAAAGGCAACGGTCTTGTGCTTCAAAACTCTATATAAACACTTGATTTTCAGCCATAAAAGATACAAGTTTGGGAATTATTCATTGAGAACATTCTAAGACTTTTTAAAGAGCTTCAAAAGTACATTTGATTACAAATTATTTTCAATCTCAAACAAAAATTCTTCTTGAGCTTCATTGTTGATCATCCATCAAAGAAGAAGAAAAGAGGTGCTTGTAGAAGTATTCCATTGAGTTGTATCTTCCTCTTCTCAAGCTTATTTGGTAATATTGTTCCTAACTCTTCCTATTTTTTCATTGTGATCAAAGGTTTGTGGAAAACCCTTTGGTGATCCTTTGATAGACTTTTTGTATTGTTGTGTTTGAGGTTTTAAGTGTAAAACCCTCGAAGGGTGAACCTCATTGTGTGGTTGTGTAACCAACTTTTATTTTAGTGGATTTGTGAAATCCTTGGGTTGAGTCTCAAGGTAATGGATGTAGCTCTTTGAGAGAGTGAACCACTATAAATTGTTGTGCTTGTTCCTTTTTGCCTATACTATAAGATTGTGTTGTGTGTGGATTCTTATTAAAAAAAGAGTTTTAGAAATCTTTCACAAACAAATTGGAGGTTTATCTTTCTAATCACACAAAAGGGTTTTTTTAAATTAGCCAAAAACCTTATTCACTCCCCCCCTAAGGTTTTTTCGAAATATTTTGTAATAATTTATTCTATATTATTTAAAATTATTATTTAAATAAGTAAATATCTTATTTTGTAAATAAATAAACAATAAAAATTTATCACTAATTTTTTATGAAAAAATTTGTCACTAATTTATTATAATAAATTAATAGTATTTACTACAAAGAAAGAAAATATGTTTCGTATATTATTGTAGTACTCCACTTAAATTTTTTTTTATAATTATTGTTGAAATTACTACAAATCCTCACAAGTTAAAATGTTTATAAATTCTAGATGAATATTTGAAGCTAAAAAAGTCTTATATTATATTTATAACCGAATACTTTATTTTTATTGAATTAAATGTAAAATTTCCATGCTATTTTCTTAAATAATAATTTTTTTTAAAAGTTAAATACTCAATTTTTTAAAGCATATAGACTAAAAAGATATTATTACAAAGTGTAAGGAAGTATTTTGTAATAAATTACAAATATAAATTAAGTTTTGGACTAAAATGATTTTATATTAAACTTTAGAGGTTATTTTGTCATAAATTACATTAAGAGTATTTAGGATTTTAAATAAATTAATTGATATTGAGGGCTAAACTGCTTATTTATTAAATTTAGGGGTTAAGTGCATTTAGCCACCTATTTCCGATAGGTATTTTGCATTTAAATTTATGGATTAATGGATTAATTTAAAAAAATACTCAAAATCTAAAGTCTTTGTTAATTAGGTACTTTGTTATTTAATTGGCAAAATTGACTACCCAAATTAAGTTACATAGTACTATAAAATTAATGGAGTATTTGAAACAGATAAAATTGTTCAGATTTTTAAAGTTGACATGTACAAATTTATAAACGTCTTGATAGGTATTTTTAAAGGTGTTTAAAGATAAGAAGCATTTATTTTAAACGCTTTGTTTGTGTGCCGATGCCTCAATAGACCATAGGTATTTATAGATGCCTTAAACATATACTTTTAAAGGATACCTTTTACGGTGCTTACTAATGCCTTAAAGTACACTTTTAGGGCATTTAGTAAATGTCTTATAAGAAAAGTGTTAAACCATTTGTAAATATAAACAAAGCTTCAAATGATTGCAAATTTAAATTATTTTTGGACATTTATAAACACCTTTAGAAGTAAATTATAAAGTATTTCTTAATGCCTTTATAGAATGCCGTTATTTCCACATTCTATTACCTCTGGTCGGAAATATAAGGGATTTTTGCCTTAGACACAAAGATTAAGAGTCTCGAAAATAAGACAACTTTTGAATTACAATACATTTTCTACCCTTTATAACTGAGGAAAGAGATAAATAATGGGAGTGAAATACAATTAATACAAAGATGGATAAAAATGGAAATAGTTCAATAAATGCTATTGAAAGTTGTGGAAACCCTTATATTTTTTACCATTCTCAATGGGGCTAAAACCCCTTATATTTCCGACCGAAGGTAGTATAATAGATTTCTCATGCCCTTTCTACTATTTTATAAGCTGGAGTAAATAATTATAAATACCCAAAAAACAATTTATGCTTTTCTGCTTTTTACCCAAAAATATGTTTTGTTTAAATTCTACCCAAAAAAAATTTTCAGCTACAGTAAAATAACAAATTATCATTTCCACGGTGGAGATGGGCTGAGATTTGCACGTGCAAATCATGTGCACGGGTAATTGACTGGTATTTTTGTCATCTAACAAATGTTAGTAGTGTATTTTTGGAAAATTAAATAAAATTCCTACCACCTCCCCACCCCCTAACAAGTAATTAAACAAAACCCCATTCTTCTCCCTTTCTCTTCCCACCTTCTTCTCTTCTCCATCTTCCGCAAATACCATTTGAACACCCATCTAAGAAGACAAAAGATAGAACTTTGAGTTCGGATTTTAGAGATTCAATTGAAGCTTAGACTAGAGAAAAATTTGAAGTTGTTAAAAATATCAAGCTCATCAACATCTTCAAGAAATTGTCGAGGGCCCTAATGACTTGCAATATGGCACTCGTGGGAATCCGACAACAATTCAGACCTCTAGGACTTTAAACAATCCCTGGAAGAAGGTTCTTTGGTTGCTAACAACTTCGGGTAAGTGCCAACTTTTGATCGTGTAAGTTTCAAGTAGATTTGTGCATCTTTTTAAGCAAAAATTTTAGTTTGGTTCATGTATAATATTAATTGTAGGTTGGGGGATGTGGCTTCTTTGAGTGGGGTTGATGAACCAACTTGTAATCGAGCCAAAACAATCATTCCCAGTGTTGTTGAATTGGCTTAATGAAATGGAAGAAGAAAGGGGCCATTTTATTCTGGGGATTTGTTAAACGACTTAAAGAATTGGAAGAATAAAGGAGAAAACTGAAAGAAGAATTGAGCAAATTGAAAGAAGAAAATGAAGGAGGCATTGAAGATGAGGAATAAGATTGTTGTGTTAGTTGTGCTTTTAGCCATATTTTGTATTCTTTATTGGTAGAGAAGATGAACAACTCTCGTTATTTGCAAGTAAAGAGATCGTGTTAGTTTTGTTAGAGTCATGGTGTGATTAGTTGAGTTAGTTGTGTTGGATGTGATTAGCTAATATTGTTAGGGGATTTTCAACTTGTTGAATTGGAACCTACATTTCCTTTAGAATGTGGAATGTACATATGGTCGAATTACTCTCAAATGAGAAATGTATATATGTTTACAACTCGAAATATTTGCTTCGTTTACATTTATCAAATTTGGCCTAATGTAAAAGAGAGAAAAGAGGCCATTCCACTAATAAATGAATGAAGCATGTACATATCATATTCAAGAGGAAAAAAAGCACATAACGTGATATTCAAAGTCCCAAAAAGAGAACATCTCATAACCTTGCCCAAAAAAGAGTACATATGTTTACAACCTAACATCCAATACACAAAATATAAGAAAAGTGTTAAGGTTTCAAGTTCAACTATAGTGTTCAATTCAACATCAAATTCCAAAAACATCGGTTACAAAGGGTCATGATTTCTTCAACATAGAACTAGACTTCAAAATTTTATGTTGTTCTCCCTAGCCCACTTGCCCGTTTCGACTAGCATGTTGCTTGATCATGGCCTCAGTAGGCTAAGCACCTTGCACAACCTAGATTTCTTTTGGGGCTTTTGTTGTGCCTCTTGAACATGATCGAGCTACAAGAATAAAGTATATACATTAAACAATGTACGCAAAAAATATGGATCTTAAATATTGCCATATCTTTAACCTAACATATCTTACATTAATAACTTGGCTCGGTTGTGTATTAGCCTCAGTAACTCGGACAATGTGATCTAGGCCTAAAGCATTCTGAAAAAACATAAGTAGATGATATTTAAGCATCCTCATCACAACTTAACCTATAATTTCATAAAAAATCAACCATCACCCATACTTGGTTTTCAAAGTATCTTCTATCGGGTTCATGACCATCACCACTTGAACTTGCTCCTCATTTCTATTTACAACATCCTAATAAAAAATTTAAAACATCTAAAAAAAAGAAATCATAGGGTTATAAAAGAACATAATTCTTGGACCTTAAAAAAATAGTTAAAAACATGCCCGTGAAATATGTGATTCGACAGATCATCTCCTCTAATTCAGCCTCCATTTCGCCCCTTCTTCTAGCGTGTCTTGATCTCCATTTGTAGAAGTTTATTTTTTTAAAGCAGCGCATGGTCTTTTATTAAGACCCAATGAACCACAATTACCGCACTTATTCATATTGTTTGGGCTGAATTGACACTTCATTTGCAAAGCAACCTCATTTCCTTCACCATTTTCCCTAACTTGACACTTCCTTGCATTATGACTCGTTTGATGAAAATTGGAGCAAGTAGAAGTTTTTCCCTTTATGCATACTTTTCTCTTACCAACTTTACCTTTAGACCTACTAGGTTGTTCATCGAGCTACTTTCTCCTCAATTTCTTAGGGCCTCGCTAGGTAATTAAGTTGCTTAGAAGGAAGCATGCTACCATTTCCAGTCCTAAGCCATAATTCAGGGTCCACTAATTGGATTTACAATAGGTGCATAAACTTTGGCAAGTGTTTTAGTGTGGTAACCTCTTCAACATAGTTTTCGACTTCATCCCCACCCAAAGAACATCCATTGCACTAACAGAGTGCACATATTTTATCCCACTAAGCTCCCACTTCCTACATGAGCATGTTTTGGCCTCTAAATCTACGGCATACATAGCTCCCCACATTTCCTCAACCTAATATTTTTTACTCCTAGCCCCTCTAGGAATGAAGTCACATGACTCATCCTTTAACTTTTCGGATATGTTTTAACCTTTGGAATAATGACCCCATCATACTTCTTGACCCATTCCCTTTTCATATCATGTCTAGTCATTAAGTATGTTCTAGTGCATTCTAACATGCCAAGTAAAGGTTTTACTCGGATTGAAGTATAGTTGCATTAAAGCTTTCATATAGATTATTAAGCAACATGTCACACTTAGTATTTGTCTTAAAGTATGCTCTACTCCAATTCTTAGGATCACAATTCTTAGAAAACCATTCATGAGCTAAAGGATCTAATACCTTCAAAGTGTTCATATTATCTTCAAAATGATTTGGATGAGAAGATTTAGCACACTTCCACAATTCCTTCTTCAATGCATTCCCCTGGGTGATGCTTCTTGAAACTTTTGTGAAGGTGTCTAACATAGAATCTGTGTTCTACACCGTGCAAGATTCCTCCATGGTAGGAATTAAACACTACAAGATAGAAAAATAAAAAAATAAAAAAATAAGTTTACATCGATCATAAAGATAGTTTTTTATTAGCAAAATTAGAAAATAAGTTTACACAAGTATAAAGATAATTTTGATCACCTTCCGCCTATCACTTATAATAGTCCACCTTTGTTGTTCCGAGACAAATCTTCAGCCCAAACAATTTAGAAACCAAGTCCAAGTATCTTTGTTCTCTTTCTCAACAACATTAATGGCTATGGGGTAAAGGGAGTTATTTGGGTCTAACCCTACAACTATCATCAAGATACCGGGGTGAGGACCTCTTAAGTGACACTTATCAACTCCCAAAACATTTCTACATCCATTGGAAAATCCCTCTTTTATTGCCCCCTAAGCACATGTACAATATGTGAAATCTTGGTTTAATTCTTCCATCATTTTCCGTGATCAATACCATGGTATTCCTATCATCCGCCTTTCTTAACTCTTCAGACATAATCCCATAACCTTGAATATTTATCCACATACTTTCCCTTAATGATTGACATAGTCATTTTCCTTGTTCTATACACTCGTATGGGTTGAAATATTGTAACCGAGATCCCTATGTACCTTCTCAATGAACTCCCTTGAATCAACACTCTTAATTGACCTAAAGTCCTCAAGTTACCTCTTTGCAAGATACTTGAGGGCTGACAATTTTAGGGTTGAAAGATCTTCCGCACTTATTTTTATCAACAAATGTCCCAATTTGCCAATCTAAGTATTTTTTAACCTTTATTGCATAAAATCCCCACTCACAATTTTTTTCCAGATTAAGCAACATCCACCCTTCCATGGTCACTTCTTGTACACTTGATAACTTTTCCATTCGTCACCTTATGGTTCCTAACGAAAGCACCCTTTCGTAGTTTTTTGCTACTAAAGACATCCCAATCTTGAACTTTGGATTTTCAATATCAACATCACCTCCGAACTTCTCATACACAACCTTTTGTGTTACTGATTCATCTTCACTATTTGATGAGAATCTACCGTCAAATTCCCCACTATCATAGTCTTCTGAACAACTTTCGATTGGATGTTCACATCATCATTAAATAGTTGCATGAGTCTAACCTCATTTGTTGTTTGTCCTCTCCGTCTTTTTTCTTCTTCTTCTTCTTCTTCTACCGGGAGTTTTTTCTTGTTCAACAGCTTGCTTTTTTCTTGAGTAGCTTATTTCCCTACTCTTGCAGATTTTTTGCTTATGAATTCCAAGCTATACCATATTCTAACATCTTCAACACTTATGTCATATTCACTAGAATTAAATAAGTCGCCCTCTCGTAGATGAGTCTTGCCCCCGCCTTTTCATTTTGCTGCCCCTCTACTTCAAACAAATTTGTTAAACCCTCAAAATCGCCCCTTTTCTCATTTGATTTTGAATTAGCCACTTGTCGCCTCTCTCTTCTTTTCAAAGAAGAATCTCTAGATACTGATTTCTTAGTCTTCTTTTTTTTAGGGGCCCCACGAGTGCTTTTTGGGTCAAGCAAACCCTCATTAGATTCTACTCTATGTGCCATCTCCTTAATGTTATTTTGTCTCTTTCCCTTTAAATCAGTAACTTTTTTTTCTTTATTGTTGGTGGTGTAACCTTTGGTGACACATCAGCATTTTCCCCATTTTCTTCCATTTACCCTTCTTTGGAAGCCTAATGCAACTACCACGTTCATTTACAACGTAAAGATCAACTTCTCCCCTTCTAACCCCATCTTCACACATTAGAGATACATCCATTTCGGATATAATAGTTAACAAAAACTTGTTCCCATCACCCTCCTCCAAATAATAAAGCATTCTATCACATTTTTCAATCCCAAGTACTTGAAAGCATAATCCAAATCTTCCATAGAAAATATATCTACATGGACTCCATCAATAAAATCCAAACCCCCCCCTATATACTTCTTTTCCACATCTCCATTTTCAACAAATTTACCCCCTAGTGAATTATTATTGTAAACAAATTTGACCCGAGAGCTGACAATTTAAATAATAAAATAAACAATAGTGTTAAGAACAATAAACAAAACAGACCCACATAATAGAGCATAAGCGGACCACTTAACAACATGATTCAAGAGATATAAAATAACATTGTTGAAAAAAGGTAAAACTTTTCTCGAGAATCGAGCAAAAAAAAAGGGGGCAAAGTTTTGTGGAACATTGAGAAAAAAGAAAAACTTTTTGAGTGAAATAAAGGGCCAATCTCAATCAAAAACACATCTAAAAATTTTTGCAACACGAAATTCTACAAAAGTGTTGTTTGGAAAACTTACCGTAGCTCGAGTTGCTCTTCAATTTTCTCTCAATCACGAAACTTATCTTAAAAAAAAACCCTAGTTAGAATGCTTCGGGTGTAGAATGCCTCCCAATGCCTTACAAAGCTTCAAAATGTGTCGATTTGATGATGATTGGGAAGAAATGGTTGAAGAACTTGGTGTTGGAATGATTTTGGATAAAGGGTAGTAAGGGGGTTTCCATGATTCCGTGGGAGGGAGGAAGGTTTACCTTTTTTTCTTTTTTTCCCTCTAAATTTAGACGGGTTTATATGGGTTGGGTCAGGGTGTGAGGGGGTTAAAAAATGGGTCAACTATTGGTGAGAATTTTATGACAAAAATGCCCTCCATTGCTTGGGTACACATGATTTGCACGTGCAAATCTCAGCCTATCTTCAGTCGTGAAATCATAATTTGCTATTTTCAGTAGTACGAAATTGTTTTGGGGTAGAATTTAAACAAAACTTTTTTTGGGTAAAAATAAAAAAAAGTATAAATTATTTTTAGATATCTATGGTGATTTTCTCTTATAACTAATACTCCATATTTTTTTTACCTTGTCACATTGTGTGAATTTTCATGCCTTTTTTTTATTTGTCACATTGTGGTTCCAAGGTAATATTTAATAACGTTTTTCCTATTATACCCTTCCATCAATAATAAATTCCATCATCTTTTTACTATCCTAACATGAAAACTAGTAGAAATAATAATGAGGAGAAAGAAAATTTCTAGTCTATGCAAGAAAAAAAACATCTAAAATTTTTATGTTCTTAAACAATGCGACACTACAAGAAAATAGAGCATTTTTGCGACCAAATTTTAGCTAGGAAAGATGAAGATGTTTGCTCATTACTAAATAGTATTTAGTGACAAATTCTCTTTTTGTCACCATAAATATATAGATATATATTACAAAATATTTTAGTGATCGAATCCAAAATTTTCGCTCAATTTCCTCGCCAAAGGGTTGGCGGGAACACTTCCATGCTATTCTTTTTTTCTCGCACATCCTTTGGGTTTTAGTGCACTCAGTAGTGACCAAAGGAAAATTATACTATGGACCCTAGCACATCTAATTAAGTGTACCCAATTAGTTAAACTATATATTTTTTAAGCGGATGTTATAATTTAATTTTAATTAAAACTACTCCTTTATTTTTTTCCCCTCACACGCCTTTTTTTTCCGTAAAGGAATTTGATTTATTTCTTCCCTATTCCCCCGATCTATGTTCCCGTGATCTCCGCTATCAGATTTCCTCAATCACCGGCGTCTCAATCTTTCTCATTGTTTGTTAATTTGTCAACAATGGTCCGTAATTGATCGTCCGTAATTGTTTTTTTATGGAAAATTGTGAAAAAATGCCTGTTCGTCATTTGTTTATGTGGAGAATGTGAACTGTGATATTTTCAATCCTCCTTTGTGTGAAGATGGTGTTTTGGTGCTTCTAGATTCATTGGAGGAAGGAGTTTCATGTAAGAGATTGTCTCCGTTGGTTGTTCCATTTGGTGATTTCTGTATAGTCTGTATGTATGTGTGCCTAGTTTTATAACTAGTTGTGCATAGTTTTAGGGTTTACGGTTTTCTAGTCTTACAACTAGGTGTGTCTAGTTTTATAACCAGATGGGGCCTTTAACTTTTTATGTTTTGTTTCTATATTAGATGTTTTTTTATTGGTTTTTATGTATTTTGATTTTGTGTTTTCAACCGTATATTACTTGTAATATGGTTTAGGGTTGTTTCATTATATTTTATTATGTATTTGTACTTTAGTACTTAGTCGTACTCGCTTTTATAATCGAGCGTGTCTAATTTTATAACTATATGTGCTACTTTTATAACTAACAATGCCTATGTTTAGAAGTAGTGGAACCTTCAACTTTTTTGTCTTGTTCCTATTTTTTTAGATATTTTTTTTGTTATGTTTTATGTAAAGTTTTTTGTTCTTTCAACCTTAATTACTTTTAATATAGGTGGGTTGTTTCATTATATTTTATATGTATTTGAGCTTCAATAGTTAGTCGTGCCTACTTTTATAACCGAGTATGCCTAATTTTATAACTATATCTCGCCTACTTTTCTAACTAATGAATATGTCGATTTTTACCCTCTTTGAGCGTTATTGTTTTCATTAGTTTTTTTAGTTTAATTATAAAATGGACTAATCGAACCTCATTTCTTCTCTTATTGTCATAGGTACCTTTGAAATGAAGATATGTTGAAAAAAAATCAAAACGAAGGCCTTTGGAGCGAAAATGAAGCAAAAAAAAGAGAAGAAGTAATAAGCTGTCCAAAACAGTGTCTACAGCCAAGCAATGCAGTTTCTAGTAGATTTTTTCGCCTTCTTAATGACTTTAATTGAAGATATTTCCTTATTGAAGATTTTATATAACTTCATGAGGTTTCCGAAAAGCTAAAGTTTGTCTCAATAGGAGTTTATTTGGTCATCCAAAGTATTGTGCAAAGATTCACTTTCTTACATGACTTTCCAATTTGACACTTTTTTTGTAAAACGATCATAACTAGAGATATACAACTTCAATCGATATGATTCAAGAAGTTTTGGAAAGATAAGAAATTTATGTAAAATATGAGACTCTAAGACCCGAATCGTCTATTAAAGGGCTTAAAAAGACTCAAGAAGTGCAATATATGTACCGGATCCGAAAAAAAATAGAACAAATAAAGAAATTTTTTGGGTAGTAGCTTTCCGGATCCGGAAAGTAGCTTTCCCGATTTAGAAAGTCGTGCGGAGGAACTAGAATGCAATTTTTTTTATGTTTCCTAGTTGGATTGTCATTCCTTTCCCTTTAATAATTTGATTCCGAACCTTTTTAGGAAAGGATTAGGGCTATTTTAATAGCAAAACTCTCTATTTAAACTCTTCAATAGCTAGATTATTAGGTAGCTAGAGTTTTAGATTCAATTTCATATTTTGTAAGAAGACTTTGAAAATCCGAATTTCAGGGAGTTCTTTGGGTGACTCGAGAGACGAGTTCGGACGTTCACCGAAACCGCGGCATCTTCAAGACTTCCCCTAAGCTCCCCTAAACTCATTATGTTTTATAAATTTGTCTATGAGTTTATGTTTTAAAATTATGTTTAGCGGCTAATTTTATTTGTGTTTAAATGGGGATGAATTCTAGAATTCTTTGTTCTTGTTTTATATGATGTCTTGTTTTAATTATCTAATTCTTATTTGGTTGTTATTAAATTGTTGTGATCGTTTACCATTTTTCACGAGATTGGTAAATTCGCAAGATTAATTGGAATTAACAAAGGAAAATTAACCTAGGGTATAAATTGAATAATAGGAATTGTTAATTGAGTAGACATACTTGTTACTGGTTCTTAGGTCATTAATTGATCACTATAATCTATCATTCGTTCATTATCGGGTTAAGGTTAGAAGACATTCTTTTCTAAACGGTTAAGTTAAAATGAAGGATGGGGGTAGAAGACATTCTTCTCTAAACAGCTTAATTTGAACAGGGAGGATATTCACCTAGACATAGGGTTTCTCCAATTTTTTAGTGAGATCCAACCAACAAGTTCTAATAATTAATTACAACGATTTTCTAAACAAAAATCAATCTAAGGTTTTAGGGGGGATTTTACCATTTAAATGCTCATTTTCCAAATTCGTTTTAAAACCTTTATTTGCTTTCTAGTTTAATTGTCTTCTAATTGTTATTTTATCTTTTAAAAAATCTTTTCCAAAAGTTTGATTTAATTAAATAGTAGAAACGTAGTAAGTACTAGTGCTTGTTCGTCTCAAGAGTTCGATAATCCGGGGGCATTCCTCACTTTATTACACCGATAGGTCCGCTTACCTAAAAGTGGAATTTCATTGGGATTAGAAACCACACAACAGACTAACAATGTCTATGTTGATAAGCAGTGGAACCTTCAACTTTTCTTTCTTGTTTCTATATATTAGTTGTTTTTTTGTTATTTTTTTATGTAAATTTTTTTTGAACTTTTAGCCTTATATTACTTTTAATATAGGTGGGAGTTGCTTTATTATATGTTATTATATATTTGAACTTCACTATTTAGTTGTGCCTACTTTTATAACCGAGTGTGCCTAATTTTATAATCGTATGTGCCTACTTTTATAACTAACAATGCCTATATTTATATGCACGGGAACCTTCAACTTTTTTATTTATATGATTTAGATGTTTTTTTTGTTGAATTTATTTAATCTTTTATATGTTTTTGTGATACCCCGTACCCCTCCGCTAGGTCAACTACTGACTGGGTAAGGTACTCGCATGCCTCTCGGGACCCTTTGGACTTAAAACAAACACAAAGCTAGAATATAAGCGGGAGGAACTAGAACGCATCCCTCTAGACTAAATAACGGAAGGAGAAAGTAAAGTATAAACATAACTTTATAAAAAAGTAACCGTGATAAATTTGTACATAAGTCCGAGGCCGTGAGAGCCAACATACTTCTAAAACAAAATCTCACTTCTAAAAAAGGAGTGTCTCGAAGTTAAGAGAGTCCGTGGCCAACATTGGCTCAACTAACCGGATCCGGTTACCGAGGCATCCGAAAAAGGGGAAAAACATTTGAAAGACATGAGCGAAAGACGCTCGGTGAGTTCACGTGCACGTGAGTTTTTGTGAGTATTCCACATGGGTAAACTAATCTTTATGAAATAGTTTGTCATGCCGTAAAAGAAACGCTTTCATAAAATCTCTTGTATGCAAGTTATAAACTTTTTTGAAGGGTTTGGGAGTAGCCGAAAGCTCGAGCGAACAAAGATATATCGGCGCTGCCGCGACAACCGAGCTTTCAAGACCATGCATATACCATGACGAGCTTAACGGACAGAGTTCGAAACCTTAAACGAGGTCATAGGACACAAGTTCCGGCATCCCGTAGTAAATACCAGTTGGAACCTCAAAGCACACTATATGAACGTTCGATTTTTATAAACCACTGCACACACCACTTAATACACAAAATAGGTAGCTAGCCCCCGGGATACCTACCAGTCCTCTCTCGTACTACCCTAGCCGGTGAGCCCCTCCCGATCAACCTCGCTAGAAAGTAGTCCCACCGCAGAGCATGATGCGGAGTTAAACGTAATACCGTCTTGGGCCTAACCCTCCTACGGTACTCCCACGGTACTACGCCCCTGTCAACTGGATCCGGATCAAGAGTACACCTACCAAGCATGTCGTTGGGAAGAGGCCCTTGTACGAGGGGACTAGCCACGCCACACTCGCAATCCTCTCAACATGTTGATCGAAATGTATATACATCAAGCTCCTTCGTCGGACTAGGGTTTTACTTTATATTTATAAAATACTTGGCCATCTCTCAGCCATACAAATCTTCATACATCGAAAATCCCTATCTCTACGGCAAAACTACAAAATCCATAGACATGACAAATCATGAATCGACATGCAATTCAAATTATGTCTTTATAAAATCTCATAAAAACGTTTGTGTTTCCCTGGGATATTTTCAAAATCATGTACACAATGAAAGTATGTGTATATGACCTTTGCATGTAACCTTTAAACCGAACATATTACTAATTATAAAATAAGTTATGCCAATTTGTTTTTTTTTAAAAAATTATGATAAATATTTCTCAAGAGGAATTATCAACTATTTCCAAAAATTATAGTATTATATGAATAAAACCATTGGAGAAATATTCCTTAAGAAGAAGTAGTAAATATTCTCGAAATCATAATATATGACTATTTTAGTCATCGTAAAAATATTTCTTAGAAATCTTTTAACTCATGCTAGGGTAAACTCAAAATAAATATAAAAAATATTTTAAGAATAATCTCAAAGTAATATGAAAATATTTTAGTAATCTAAACATATCTCAAAGCTTTATAAGAATATTTAAAATAAAAGTATTATGAAAACAGTTTAATAATTCAACCATATCCCAAAGCCTTATAAGAATATTTAAAACAAAAGTATTATAAAAATATTTTAATAATTCAAACATATCTCAAAGCCTTATAAGAATATTTAAAATATTAAATATTATTTCAAAAAGAAATAATAAATACTTCTAAGATAAAAATTCCACCAAATGATTTTAATGATAATATATAACCCAAATTATAGTAAAATTATTTATTAAGAAAAAGTAAGAATTAAAATTATAATGATATACAAATAATTTAAACAAGGTAAGTATATTCTAAAGAATATTTTAAATACTATAAAGGTAATTTTATAATAATACAAAAACAGCCCAAAATTTTATAAGATTATATTTAACATTTTCTCATAAGTTATTAGCAAGATTATTTCCTAAAAGGAAATAATAAATATTTTTAAGTAGAACATATTTGGCATAACCCATAATATACTACCGGTAATTATTTTGTAAGTTTTTTCAAGATCCAAAAATAGAAAAATATGCTTTCAAGAAAATACTCAAATTTCTTGTAAAAGAAGGTTGGTAAACTCACTTTGAGTCGTGAAATGAGTCAACCTACAAATAATACCATTCCAAACTTAATCAAATATCACTATAAATTATAAACGTGACCCCATGATGACCCTAAGGTTCACCTAAACTTATTCTAAACCCAAAGGAACTCTAAAAACAACTCCAAAATAATTTCATCATAACTAAAAAAATTATGGGTTCCCAAAATAAATCTATAACTATTAAACTTTACTATTATTTATTTTAGAAAATATAATCCTAATAAAAATTAAATAAAAAAAAATAAAAACTCTCGTTATATTTAAGTTGGAAAAAAAAGAAACAAAAACAAAATATAAAAAATTTTACCTTGAGAGAGAGAGAGAGAGAGAGAGAGAGAGAGAGAAAAGAAAGAAAAAAAGAGAGAAAGTGGGGAGAGAGGAGAGAGGCTGCCGAGAGAGAGGGAGAAAGAGGGAGGGAGAACCGGAGGAGAGGAGAACTTTGGGACAAAAGAGAGAAGAGAGGAGAAGAGAGAATGAGGGAGAGGGATGAGAAATTAGCCCACCACTTTACCTCCTTATATAGATATGTGTGCATGGCTTGGGCATATGTGGTCAAGATACATGACACTTACTTGCCATGTATCCACAAATTACCAACCCACTTGGCACCACTAGTTCCCACAATTGCACTAAAGTCCTCCAAATTTCCGGACTTTCTACACTAGTCCAAAACCCGAAAAATGACTTATAACTCATATTAAACTTAAAATCTCAATCTCCAACTTAAAATGTTAAACACTAGTAATCTTAAAATATGCCCAAAAAAGTTTTCAACGAAAAAATTCTTCCTTAAATTTTCTAAGAATTAGCAAATGACCCCCAAAATTTCTATTCTTTATAAAATAACCCCCAAAACTTTTGTTTGAACTCACCTTGACTTATGTTAACTTTGAGGTGCTTAGTCGGGATGTTACATTCTACCCTCCCGAGAAATTTTGTCCTCGAACTTTTTGGTTTCACGTACCTAGAATCTCGGATATTTCCTACATAAGAATTCTTCGAGTTTCCCATGTTGCCTCTTCAATGTCGTGGTGTCTCCATAACACCTTGCACATCGGAATTCTCTTTTCGTGTAATTGCTTTACGCTTCGTTCCACAATCCTATTAGGCTTCTCCTCGTATGACAAGTCGGTTTGCAATTCCAATGGGTCATTATTCGAAAACGCTAGGGCGATGGTCAATATTTCTTTAAGCTGGGAAGATGTGGAATACGTCATGAATGCCCATTAATGCTTACTGTAATATCGATCAGTAGGCTACCTTACCAATCCTGTGGCTTATTTCAAATGTATCCAATGTATTAGGGGGCTTAATTTCTCTTTTCTTGGGTGTCTGGGGTTCCCACGGTGTAGTGTGAGTTTGGAAATACTCAATCTCCCACTTCAAATTCCAAGTCCCGCCATCGATTGTCGGCGTAGATTTTTTTGTCGGCTTTTTAGTTGCTCTGATTCATTCTTGAATTATTTTTACCCATTTTTGTGCCTCTTTTAATTCTTGCATCAAACTCTTCCGCTTCCAATGGGAGCGAATTCCAATTCATCCCAATATAACGAGGGTTATACGAGTTCTTCCCATATAGAGCTTCAAACGATGCCATTCTAATGGAGGAATGATAAGCTGTTGTTATATGCAAACTCCGACGAGACCCAGGTTATCAATCCATTTGCTTCCAAACTCTAAAGTGCAAGCTCGCAACATATCTTCGAAAGTTTGGATTGTTCTTTTTGATTGTCCATCGATCCCGAGGGTGTGCAGCGATGCTATAGCTTTGGTTAGTCCCCAATGCTACCTAGAATTAAGGCCAAAATCTCGAAGTAAATCTCGGATCTCGGTCCGGCACAATATCCACAGGGTATTCCGTGAAATCTTACAATCTCTTCCACATAAAGTCGGGCTAGTTTTTTCCAAAGAGTACGTTATGTTGATAGCAATAAAGTGTGCCACTTTCGTCCAACGATCAACTATGATCCAAATGGCATCTTTGTACCCCTTTTGTCCATGGCAACCCAGATGATAAAGTCCTTCGCAACACAATCCCATTTCCATTCGGGGGATAGGTAATGGTCGTAAGAGTCCTCGCGGGCTTCTTGTGTTCTACTTTCACTCTTTGACAAGTAAGACAAGTGGCCACATACTCGCCATATTTCTCTTTTTTCGTTCCATCAAAACTTCCTCTTGAGGTCCCTGGTACTCTTGTTCTCACCGGGTGTATGGAATACTTGATTTTATGTGCTTCATCCAATACCTTTCGTTTAATCTCCGCCTCATTCATTACACGTAGCCGATTTTGAAAATGCAAACTTCCATCGGTATCCAAGACTTGAAAGTCATCTAATTTCTCTCGCCTCTACTTGAGCTTTAAACCTTTGGAATTCCTCATTACTCTTTTGCGCTTCCTTGATCTCTTGTTGCAAGGTTGAGGTTAAGGTAAGTCTTGCTACTTGGCACTTTTGCTCCAAGCATTACCTACCACGTTTGCTTTCCCGGGGTGATAGTTAATTAGGCATCGGTACTCTTCAAGCGGTTCCATCCATCTTCGTTGCCTCATGTTTAGGTTGTTTTGGGAGAACAAATACTTTAAACTCTTGTGATTGGTAAAGATCTCGTATTTATCCCCACAGAGGTAATGTCGCCACTTCTTGAGTGAAAATACTATGGTCGCTAGCTCCAACTCATGCGTTGGGTAGTTTTTCTCGTGGTTCTTTAACTTTCGGGAGATACATGCAACCACCTTCCCTGTCTTGCATCAGTACAACTCCTAATCCTTCTCCAAATGTATCGGTATATAAGGTAAACTCTTTTCTGCGGATCAACCAAAGTTAGTATCTGGTGCCGATGTCAATCAAAATTTCAACTCCTAAAAACTTTTCTCACACTTCTCCGACCATTTGAACTCAACAACCTTTTGGGTTAAGCGTGTTAAGGGTCCGATAATCTTAGCGAAATCTTTAATAAATAGCCGATAATATCCAGCTAGCCCCAAAAAGCTACGTACTTTTGTAGGGGTTTTAGGTGGCGTCCAACGAGTTACTGGTTTCTACCTTGGCCGGATCAACGGTTATGCCTTCATTTGTGACCATATGTCCCAAAAAGTTCACCTTCTCCATAAAAAAATTCACATTTACCGAACTTGATATACAACATGTGTTCTTGTAGGGTTTGCAACACACTTCGAAGGTGTTGCTCATGTGTCACTGACGATCCGGTGAGTAAACCAAGTATCGTTGATGAAAATCACCACGAATTGGTCCAAGTATGGGCGAAAAAATTCTTTGCATCAAATCCATAAATGTCGTTGTGCATTGGTCAAACCAAAAGGCATCACTACAAACTCATAGTGTCCATACCGAGTGTTAAAGCGGTTATTACGATATCTTTTTCTTTTCTCCCGCACTTGGTAATATCCTTGTCTTAAATACAACTTGGAATAACAATCTGCTCCTCGAAGTTGATCAAACAATTCATCAATCGAGGGTATTTATTTTTTTATAGTGACACTCGTTTAATCGTCGGTAGTCGATGCACATTCTAAGGGTTCCATCTTTCTTTTTGAAAAAAAATACTTTGGTGCACCCCATGGTGATGTGCTCGAACAAATGTTGCCTTGCCGTAACAATTCTTGTAGTTGATCCTTTAACTCCTTCGACTCCTCCCTGAGCCATTCGTTATGGCATTCGAGATATTGGTGTGGCACCGAGTACTAGGCTATACCGAAGTTTACTTCCCGTTTAGGTGGTAGAGTTGTTAATTCTGCGGGAGAAAAACATCCAAGAATTCCTTCATTACTCGGATGGTTTCCATTTGTACTTCTTCTCCCATTTTGTTGAGCAAGTATGCCAAATACCCTTGGCACCCCTTCTTGATCAATTTTCTTGCTTTAATACAGGAGTTCAAATGGTTTTCTTTCTTGATTTTATCTCCTTGAAATTTTAGGGTAGGCATATATGGTCGGGTAAACATAAGCATTTTCTTTCGGCAGTTTACCCGGGCATAATGCTTAGACAACCAATGCATTCCTAATATCGCATCATATCCCTCAAAGGATAAGGTGATCAAATCTCCGAGTAATACCATGCTCCCTATGTAAATCTCATAATCGGGGTATTTTTCCTCGGTGACCCTGGCTCACTCCCATAGGTGTACAAACAACCAATTGGTAGGGCATGCTATGGGACATTTTAGGGGACGTGTTTTATGAAATGCATGCTCACAAACGAATGCATAGCTCTCGGATCAATTAATACTTTAGCAGGGGGTGAGAAAAGATACGGATAGTACCTTCAACTATTTTTACTTCACCATCCAAAGGTCGCCCATCCAGGGTGTAAACTTTAGCTTTAACTTGCAATTTGTTGTTTCGAGCTACTAGCGCACCTACGGCATTCGGTGGTCGTCCCCACTCCTCCGGGTGTTCCCGAGATTGTTGGGCTGCTTTCTAGGGTATTGTCTCGCAAAGTGTCCAGCCTTCCCACACTCGAAAACATGTTCCCGCCTTTTAATAGCATGCTTCCATCGTATATCCCCTACATCTGCGAGTAAGTACAAGTCGGACGAGGGTTTCTTCTCATAGGGTTCCGGCATTTCCCATTGCTTGTTCGGGTTATTGTTTCGTGATTTCTTTGGATATCCAAGCCTCCAACGTTCTTGTCCGAGGTTGTTTGTGGGGGTCGTGATAAAGCACCCGTCGCCATTGCTCTTTGTTTTTCCATTTGATCAACTATTTCAGTTCTTGTGATAGCTTTAAGCTGTAGCAGATGAAACTCATTGGTAGTAGAGGGGCTAGTGCATGTTATATTTCTACTCGTAACCCCTTCACAAAGCTCGGCGTGTCTTATGCTCTTCTCGTGTCTATGAGGCGGAGACAATACTTAGCTAGACAATTAAACTTTGCAATATACTCGTGCCACTTTGTCATCCCTTCCTATTTTAGCTACTGGAACTCCTCCTCACTATGTTCTCTTATCCAATGGGGTATGTATTCTTGCTTAAATTCCTCCCTGAAAAATTATCCCATGTCCATAGTTGGTTTCTTAATACTCGAGCTTTAGAAATCCTTAGCCACTAATCTTTTGTCTGCTCCCCTAAGCCGAAAAAGCTGAAAGGTTACCTTCTTGGTGTCATCATACTGCAAAGTATCATAAATATCATTCAACTGTTATAGAAATAATTCCCGCCTTGGCTTCTCGTTCAACTTTGCCATAGAATTCAGGGGGCTGAAATTGTAAGAATCGTTCTAGGGCCTCGTCATTACTCGGGTGTTCCGTGTTTGTTCCCCTCTTCGATTCGCCAAAGTAATCTCCAACAACTCAATCATTTTTGTCATGAAATTTCCAATTATTTCATGACTGGTGGGTTTCGAATGGTGACTTATTTCTCTCGCGGTATCTCGTCGGTCCCGTGATGTGTATTTTCTAACATAGCTTCATTTTCGCGACTTGGGGAGTGTGGTCTCGACATCTTCCTAAGCCAAGGATTAGTTCGAACCTAATAAAAACTTAGGAGTGCTAACCTTGAGTTTGCAGATATAGCTTACATGTAACTTCGCATAAGCAAAAAGAGATATCAAAACTAAAAACAAAACATAATGATATAGAAAAAACATACTTTATTAGGCATACTCACTTAAAAGACACAAGGTGATAGACAAAATCTAATACAAGTCAAGCTAAAAAGGTTGCACCAAATACAAAGACAACAAGCTTATTTAGTACATACCACCTATACACTGAGATCATAGGGACGTCTGTCAAGACTCTAACCCTATCGGGGAAGCGGCTACCAAATCATTTTCGGCAAGCCTCGGCTGCTGCTGAGGGTCTCTTACCGACCTATTTGCCAATCCTACCCAACGTCGTCGAGTCATAACCTCGCTGCTGAGCCTCAATGGTTCCTCTCATCAATGCTACCTTAGCTGTTAACCTACCTGCAGTCTCTTCTTTGTGTAACCTAACGGGATGAGTAAAACTACAAAATCTCCAAGACATAGAGTCAAAGTGGTCGAGTCTTAAAGCTCATCTAGGATCTATATAACCTAGTGTCAAACCTAAGGCTCGATACCACTTGTGATACCCCCTTACCCCTCCGCTAGGTCAATCTGTAGCTGGGTAAAGTACTGTGTGCCTCTCAAAGACCTTTGGACTTACAACAAACACAAAGCTAGAATACAAGTGGGAGGAACTAGAACGCGTCCCTCTAGACTAAACATCGGAAGGAGAAAGTAAAATATAAACATAACTTTATAAAAAAGTAACCTTCATAAACTTGTACATAAGTTTGAGGCCATAAGAGCCAACATCCTTCTAAAACAAAATCTCACGTCTAAATAGGAGTGTCTCCAAGTTAAGAGAGTCCGTGCAGTCTATATTGGCTCAACTAGCAAGATCTCAGTTACCGAGTCATCTAAAAAAGGGGGGAAAAACATTTGAAAGACATGAGCGAAAGGCGCTCGGTAAGTTCACGTGCAAGTGTGTTTTCGTGAGTATTCCATATGGGTAAAATAATCTTTATAAAATGGTTTGTCATGCCGAAAAAGAAACGCTTTCATAAAATCTCTTGTACGCAAGTTATAAACTTTTTTGAAGGATTCGGGCATAGCGGAAAATCCGAGCGAATCAAGACACATCAAGACTCGCCGCAACCCTCGAGCTTTCAAAACTATGCATGTACAATGACGAGGCTCAATGGGACGAGTTTAGAACCATAAACGGGGTTATTGGACGTAAGTTCGGCATCCCGTAGTCAATACCAGTTGGAAACCCAAAGAACACTGTTCGAACATTCGATTTTCATAAACCACCGCACACACCACTTATACACAAAAAGCAGTAGCGAGCCCCGAAATGCTTACTGTGCCTCCTTGCACTACTCTAGCCTCGTGAGCCCCTCTTGACTCAACTTGCTAGAAAGTAGTCTCACCGTAGTGCATGATATAGAGTCAAACGTAACATCGTCTTGGGCCTAACCTTTCCACGATACTACGCCCCCTGTCAACTGGATCCGGATCAAGAGTACACCTAATAAGCATGTCGTTCGGAAAAGGCCCTCCTACAGGGGGACTAGCCACACACAGTGCAATCCTCTTGACATGTTGATCGAATGTATATACATATATATATATATAAAGCTCCTTCGGTCGGGACTAAAGTTTTACTTGATTTTTTGTAAAATCAAAGGCCATCTTCCGACCCCCACAAATCTTTATATATTGAAAATCCCTATCAGTCGAGTAAAACAGACAAACCCGTAGACATGACAATATTTCCTAAAAATCTTTTAACTCATGCTTGGGTAAACTCAAAATAATAAAAAAAATATCTTTAGGAATAATCTCAAAGTAATATGAAAATATTTTAGAAATCTAAACATATCTCAAAGCTTTATAAGAATATTTAAAATAAAAATATTATAAAAAAATTTTTAATAATTCAACCATATCCTAAAGCCTTATAAGAATATTTGAAACAAAAATATTATAAAAATATTTTAATAATTCAAACATATATCAAAGCCTTATAAGAATATTTAAAATATTATAAATATTATTTCAAAAAGAAATAATAAATACTTTCAAGATAAAATTCCTCCAAATGATTTTAATGATAATATATAAACCTTAATTATAGTGAAATTATTTCATAAGAAAAGTAAGAATTAAAATCATAATAATATGCAAATAATTTAAAAATGTAAGTATATTCTAAAGAATATTTTAAATACTATATAGATAATTTTATAATAATACAAAAATAGTCCCAAAATTGTATAAGATTATATTTAAGTAGAACAGAATTTGGCATCACCCATAATATACCACTGGTAATTATTTTGTAAATTTTGTCAAGATCCAAAAGTAGAGAAATATGCTTTCAAGAAAATACTCAAATTTCTTGTAAAAGAAGAAGGTTAGTGAACTCACCTTGAGCCGCGAAAATGAGTCAACTAACAAATAATAGCATTCCAAACTTAATCAAATATCACCATAAAAATATAAACATGACCCCGTGATGACCCTAGGGTTCACCTAAACTTATTCTAAACCCGAAGAACTCTAAAAAAAAACTCCAAAATAATTTCATAATAACTCCTTAAAAATTATGCGTTCCCAAAATAAATCCATAACTATTAAACTTTACTATTATTTATTTTAGAAAATATAATCCCAATAAAAATAAAAAAAATAAAATAAAAAAATCTTCTTGTATTTAACTTTAAAAAAAAGAAACAAAAACAAAATATAAAAAATTTTACCTTGAGAGAGAGAGAGAGAGAGAGAGAGAGAGAGAGAGAGAGAGAGAGAGAGAGAGAGAGAGAGAAAGTGGGGAGAGAGGAGAGAGGAGAGAGGTTGCCGAGAGAGAGGGAGAAAGAGGGAGAGAAAAATGAGAGGATAGGAGAAATTAGGGAGAAAAGAGAGGAGTAGAGAGAATGAGGGAGAGGGATGAGAAATTAGCCCACCTCTTCACCTCCTTATATAGCCATGAGTGCATGGCTTGGGCATATGCGGTCAAGACACATGGCACTTACTTGCCATGTGTCCAACTTGAAACCACTAGTTCCCACGAGTTGCATAAAGTCCTCCAAATTTCTAGGCTTTTTACGTTGGTCCAAAACCATAAAAAATAACTTAAAACTTACATTAAACTTAAAATCTCAATCTCCAACTTAAAGCGTTAAACACTAATAATCCTAAAATATACCCAACAAAGTTTTCAACGAAAAATTCTTCCTTAAATTTTCTAAGAATTACCAAATGACTTTGTGTTGTGAATTAGAGGCATTTTATGCATTCTCAAAGGGGAGTGACAAAAGATAACGCTGATTATTTTCAAGAGTTGAAGGATAGCAAGGTTTCTATTTCTGCTGGGCTAAGGGTTTTGAAAAAGCGAGGTTAGAATTTCACCTTTTGTTGGTTTTACGTCAAGGGATTCCTGTAATAAATTACAATCAAACAACTTGGATGGTGAGGATATGAATGCACTTATGCGAGATATTTAGGTAGAGGAAGAAAAAACGAAGATGATTTCTATTTTTTACTTTGAAGTTGACTGTAATTCCTCATTATGTTGTTTCTTTTAGGGGGATGGTCGGATGAAGTGTGAGTATGATGTTTTTGAGGATTTATTGGTGCACGATATCTGTTAGTATATGTCCTAGACCAATTGACTCACATTTATGATTTATGAAGCATGTATTTTGAATTGTATTTTATGCTCTTGGTCATCAAGTATGTGACTTGATGGTAAAACCCTTATAGCTACTAAAATACTATTCTTGTTTGTCCCTAGTTTTATCACATTTTGTACTATTAAACTAGTGTGAAGTTGATTGATGATCAAGTTTTACTCGATCATGAATATGAGATATAAAATCAATTCACAAGATATATATTGAGAATATTGTATTGGACATGACCCAAAGTGAAGAAGAAATATTGCATGGGTTTAAGTCATAAGTATTTCTTCTCGAGTGTTATATTTGGTGTCCTTTGACTTAATGTTTCTAATGCTTCTTGCATGGGAAGAAAATACGTTTTGACATAGTCAAACATCACTTTTAATTAGGTGATTGTTATGACTATTGGTTGGCTTATTTTCTTGCCATGGTTTGAATATTGGAGATAGTAAAAGGGATTTATTCTTCTCTTTTAGAGAGAGATATCCATGGGCCCTTGATAAGGAAGACTAGAAAATATGCATGGCCATGCTTAAATAAGTATTAATAAGGTGTTATTAATATTATTTGTCGGAAGAGTCTGCATCGGTGATCAAGTAAATGGTTAATTAAGTTTTATAAGGATAACTCGGTCCATGCCTTATACTTAATTAGGATATCGTGTGACAAAAGGACTAAATATTAAATCGATGCTAGGTTATTATTGCTTTTGCTTAACTTGGGTAAGCATAATGTCTTGCTAGAAGCCGCTTATGTTTTGTGAATAAATGTCTAGGACATTTTTTCATTCATCGCCAATGTTAAGTGAACCTAGAGGGTCACACGCATAGACGATCTTGTGAGCACAATGTCCACGTTCAATGAATCTAGATTGTATCCGATTCGTTGAACGTAAACAAAAAAGGGAATCGGATTCCATATTGTATTTTTACGGTAAGTTAATGAGTAACTAATTTTATTTATCGGATAAATGAAATTAATTACTTAATATTACTCATCCAATCTGTTGTATGATTATAGGAATAGACGGGACGAGATTAAACTGTCATTAGATGACAATTAGGGTTACGATATTGACAACTATAAAAAGGTTATGTAACATTTTTTCTTGGTAGCCGTCTTCATCTAATTAAAAAGAAAACCCTAAACCCTAGAACAACGAGAATAGTATCTATTCTTCGTCTCTCCGTTCCACGGATGACTAGATAGTTAGCATTAGTTCCGAGCAGCTTTCGTAACACAAAAGGGGCTAGCATCCCGATCGCTTGCAGAGGAGTTCGTCACGTGGATACCAGTAGAGGGCGAAGCGTAAACGATGAGCGTCTCCACACCGAACAGTAAAAAAACATTAAGGTAATTTCTATCCAATCGGTTTTTCTAGTATGTGCAGATCCTATTGGTGGATTTCCGTAGTGTTATTTTATTTGTTTTTGCCTACGAGATCCAACGAGCTTGTATCGGAGCCTCATACATACTTGTTTTACTCGATTTTATCCATTACTACTTTTGATTACATGTTTTGTTTTCAATCGGCCTTATAGTAAGGTTTCTAATTAGTGTAATAGTCGGGAGTAAATTGAATTATGGGATTCGCATATATCATATTTTGTTTTTACTTATTAATGCGATTAAATATACTGAGAATGTTGCTATCGCCAAATTGTTTGGCGTACGAGGGTGTAATCAGTGCAATTTAATTGTTAACATAATATGTATAATCACATAATTTAATGTTTAACTGTTAAACAAAATTTACAGCGGCATGATTTTTTAGGGTTTATGATGGCAGTAACTCATTCAATGAGTTAGAAAGAAAAATCGTTAGGGACCGCTGTTTTCTTAGGGGCTTCGCCCTCGAAACCTCCTCGTTGTTTTTTGGCATGTTTTTGTCTATCTTTAGATGCATGGTGCATAGCATAGCCTTTTATCTCTTGTGATTGGTTGGTTTATTTTGTTAATAGGTTGTAATGGTTTTTAAATATGGCCCTGCGTGTCGTCGTTTTCATTGATGTAATATTATCAAGCTTTACTAGAATAGGTTTATTCTATTTCCTATTCCTATATATGTTTTTTTTATCCTATGTAACAAGATCGGGAAGGCTAAGACGTTAGAGGCAAGCTCATGGAGATGAAGACTTACCTAGATTGACCTTTGACTTCCATGAGGCTTGTGGAAGTCAATATAGGATTAGGGCCTTGCTATGACACGGTTTTTTTTCTTTGTCTATATTATGCATGTGATGTTTAGTTTATTTCCTTTTATTTTATTGGATATATGTTTTATGAAATAATATATATAAAAGGAAGAAGGTTTTTGAAACCATGTAAAAAAATTAAGTCGTAAAATGCCTCCCATGATCATAAGCACTTCTCCATACTTGGATCATCATTTTGTCTCATTGCCAAAGAAAGAGATAAATGGTTACCTAAGTAGGGGAAGATGGAAAATGGTGATTTCCATATGCTTGGAATGGTTTGGCTTAACTAGGCTATCAAAACGGTTTTGAGCCTAAGGCATCATATGGGATTTTGCCCAGACATATAGATGTAAATCCCATTAATCCATTTTTCTCTAATTATGGGTGTTAAGCCAAAGCTTACTTATGATTATCATAAAATGGATTTTTTTCTACCCATGATTTATATCAAGTGTTGAATATTTCAGGGAAAAAAAATTAATGTTTCGTTTATTTAATTTTACTTTGCAAATTCCATTGAGATAATGGCCTCAAACAATTCAAACACCTCGTTGCGATCCGTGCTTGAAAAGAATAAGATTAGTGGGACTAACTTTCTCGATTGGGCATGAAATTTAAGGATTGTCCTTAAACAAGAAAAAATGCTATATGTACTTGAGAACCCTATCCCTAATCAACCAGCTAACAACGCTCCTAGAGTCGAAAAAGATGCTTATAGTAAGCACAAGGATGATTCTAACTATGTGACATGTCTCATGTTGGCTACGATGGAATCTGAGTTGTAAAAGCAATTCAAGGAAGTTGAGGCTTATGAGATGATGAAACAGCTCAAGGAAATGTTCCAAGAGCAAGCACATCAAGAGAGATATCTTACTACTAAAGCGTTGAATAGCTGCAAAATGACCCGTGGCACTTCAGTTAGTGCTCAAATCCTTAAGATGAAGGGGTATTTTGATCAACTTGAAAAACTTGGAGCACCTGTAAGTCATGACTTGGCTATTGATATGATCTTGGCCTCTTTGACTTCTGACTATGATCAGTTTGTCATGAACTTCAATATGCATAATATGGAAAAGTCTATAAATGAATTGCACGGGATGTTCAAGCAAGCTGAATAAAACGTTAGGAAGTCTACTCCCAAAGTTTTGATGGTTCAAAAGGGGCAGTTCAAGAAGGGAAAGGGAAAGGATATGGCCAAGATGGGTAAAGGCAAGCAGAAGCCCAAGCCCAAGCCCAAGGTTAAACCACCAAAGGAAGGGACTTGCTTCCACTACAATGAACCTAGTCATTGGAGGAGGAATTGCAAGCTCTATTTGGAAGAAAAGAAGAAGCAAAAGGCCAGTGAGACTGCCGCTCAAGGTATTTTCGTTATAGAAATTAATATGTCTATTCCTACTTCATGGGTATTAGATACCGGATGTGGAGCTCACATTTATGTAAATGTGCAGTGACTCAAAAGGAGTAGATCTTTGGCAAAAGGAGAGGTGGACCTGCGAGTTGCAAATAGAGCAAAAGTTGCTGATGTAGCTGTAGGGACATTTGATTTACTTTTGCCTACTGGGCTTATCATTGAACTTAAAGATTGTTATTATGTTCCTGCTATGAGTAGGAACATCATTTCAGTTTCTTGGTTGGATATTGATGGTTTTGAGTTTAATACTAAGAATGGTAAAAGTTCTATTTATAAAAATGGTATTTTCTATAGGGATGCCTGTTTATGTAATTGACTTTACATTCTTAACCTACATGATTCATTAGTAAGCCCATCTATAACATAAATACAAAGAAATTTAAATCTAATGATTTAAATCAAACTTACTTCTGGCATTGTCGCTTGGGCCACATAAATGAGAAACGCATATCCAAACTCCATCAAGATGGACTTTTATCTTCATTCGACCTTGAGTCTTATGAACAATGCTATTCTTGTTTATCGGGCAAAATGACTAAAAGTCCATTTATAGGACAAAGTGAAAGGGCTACCGATTTATTGGAACTTATACATACCGATGTATGTGGACCAATGAACACACAAGCCGGAGGAGGTTTTCGAGATTTCATTACATTCATAGATGATTTCGAGTAGATATGGTTATATCTATTTAATGAAACATAAATTTGATTCCTTTCAAAAGTTTAAGAATTTCAAAATGAAGTACTGTAATCAACTTGGAAGGAGTATTAAGTTACTTCGATCGGATCGAGGTGGTGAATACTTAGAAAGAGTTTGACGAACATCTAAAAAAATTGTGGGATAGTATCACAATTAACTCCACCGAGAACACCACAATGGAATGGTGTGTCCGAACGCAGAAATTGAACTCTATTAGATATGGTTCGATCTATGATGAGTCAAACAGATCTTCCCATTTCTTTTTGGGGTTATGCTCTAGAAACTGCTGCATTCATATTAAATAGAGTTCCATCTAAAGTCGTTCGAAGACACCATATGAGGTATGGATCGGGAAACAACCTAATTTAGCATTTCTCAAAATTTGGGGATGTGATGCTTATGTGAAGCGATCATTATCCGAAAAACTAGCACCCAAATCGATAAGTGTCTGTTTGTTTGATATCCTAAGGAAACTAAATGATACTATTTCTATCTTCCATTTGGAAACAAAGTGTTTGTTGCTCGGAATGGAATTTTCCTTGAAAGGGAATTCGTTTCCAAAAGAGTTAGTGGGAGTAGAATCCATCTTGAAGAAGCTCAAGGGACAGCTGACCATTTACGAACCGAGTATGGACACTCGGTTGGACTCACGTATTCATACCGAGCCTAAACCTCGACACAAGGCCCAAGAAGGTCCGGTCGGATTCTTCGAGATACCACGGAGATATGGATTTCTTGTGATCGAGGATCATAATGTTGATCTTATTGATCAAGGTAAACCTAATTCCTACCAAGATGCTATTCATAGTCCCGAATCTAGCAATGGCTAGAGGATATGAAATTAGAAATGCAATCCATGCATGACAATCAAGTTTGGACTTTGATTGATCCACCCGAAGGTTGCAAGACCATAGGGTGTAAATGGGTTTTCAAAAAGAAAACCGACATGGGGGCAATATACACCCTTACAAAGCACGACTGGTAGCAAAAGGTTATAGACAAACTCATGGTATAGACTATGATGAAACCTTTTCTCCAGTTGTATTGCTTAAGTCAATCATAATTCTACTTGCCATTGCAGCATATTATGATTATGAAATATTGCAAATGGATGTTAAAACTACTTTTCTTAATGGAAATCTACTAGAGGATGTGTATATGACACAACCTCGAAGGTTTTATTCATCCTTCGAATTCTAGTAAAGTGTGTAAACTTCAAAGATCCATTTATGGCTTGAAACAAGCATCTCGAAGTTGGAATCTTCGTTTTGATGAAGCAATTAAAGAATCAATTTCATCAAGAATGATGATGAACCTTGTGTGTACAAAAGGATTACGAGTAAAAATGCAGTAGTCTTCTTAGTGCTCTATGTCGATGACATCTTGTTAATTAGGAATAGCATCCCCACTTTGCAAAGTGTAAAAAACTTGGTTAGGGGAAGTGTTTTTCAATGAAAGATTTAGGCGAAGTTGCCTATATTCTAGGCATTAGGATCTATCGAGATAGATCTAAAAACCTAATTGGCCTAAGTCGAGTGGATATATTGACAAGGTACTAAAAAGGTTTAGTATGCAAGATTCTAACAGAGGATTCTTGCCAATGTCACATGGCGTTAAACTCGGTAAGTCTTAAAGTCCTACCACAAGGGAGGATACGGAATGCATGAGTAAGATTCATTACGCTTCGCAGATTGGATCTATTATGCACGCTATGTTATGCACTCATCCGGATGTCTCGTATGCATTAAGCATGACTAGCGATTCCAGTCAAATCTCGGTAAACCACATTGAATCTGCAGTAAAAAAACATTCTCAAGTACTTAAGATGGACTAAAGAGATGTTTTTGATCTACTGAGGTCGGGAAGGAGAGCTTGTTGTAAATGGTTACACGGATGCTAGCTTTGGGATCGATGTAGATGATTTTAGATCGCAATCTGGATTTGTGTTTTGTTTGAATGGAGGTGCTGTGAGCTGGAAGAGTTCAAAGCAAGATACCGTGGCTAATTCTACTACAGAGGGTCGAGTATGTGGTCGCTTTCGATGCGGCCAAGGAGGTCAGTTTTGGATCGGAAAGTTCATCACGGAACTAGGTGTAATTCCTAGCATTGTGAACCCCAAAGTGGACCTATATTGTGATAATACAGAGCCATTGCACAAGCTAAGGAACCTAGATCTCATCAACGATCCAAACATATTCTCGAGCGTTTCCATCTCATTCGAGAAATTATTGAGCGTGAAGATGTTAAAATTTGCAAAGTAGACACCAATGACAATGTCGCAGATCCATTGACAAAGCCACTCCCACAACTTAAGCTTGAGAGTCATACTAGGTCAATGGGTTTTGCGAGTCATGTCAAATTGGTAGTAGGGCAAGTGGGAGATTGTTAGTATATGCCCTAGACCAATTGACTCACATTTATGATTTATGAAGCATGTATTTTTGAATTGTATTTTATGCTCTTGGTCATCAAGTATGTGACTTGATAGTAAAACCTTTATAGCTAATAAAATACTATTCTTGTTTGTCCCTAGTTTTATCACATCTTGTACTATTAAACTAGTGTGAAGTTGATTGATGATCAAGTTTTACCGATCATGAATATGAGATATAAAATCAATTCATAAGATACATATTGAGAATATTGTATTGGACATGACCCAAAGTGAAGAAGAAATATTGCATGGGTTTAAGTCATAAGTATTTCTTCTCGGTGTTATATTTGGTGTCCTTTGGCCTAATGTTTCTAATGCTTCTTGAATGGGGAGAAAATATGTTTTGAAATAGTCAAACATCACTTTTAATTAGGAGATTATTATGACTATTGGTTGGCTTCCATGGCTTGAATGTTGGAGATAGTGAAAGGGATTTGTCCCTCTCTTTTAGAGAGAGATATCCATGGGCCCCTTGATAAGGAAGACTAGAAAATATACATGGCCATGCTCAAATAAGTATAATAAGGTGTTATTAATATTATTCGTCGGAAGAGTCCGCCTAGTGATCAAGTAAATGGTTAATTAAGCTTTATAAGGATGACTCGGTCCATGCCTTATACTTAATTAGGATATCGTGTGACAAAAGGACTAAATATTAAATCGATGCTAGGTTATTATTGCTTTTACTTAACTTGGGTAAGCATAATGTCTTGCTAGAAGCCGGTTATGTTTTGTGAATAAATGTCTAGGACATTTTTCATGCACTCGCCAATGTTAAGTGAACCTACAGGGGTCACACGCATAGACCATCTTGTGAGCACAATGTCCACGTTCAATGAATCTAGATTGTGTCCGGATTTGTTGAACGTATACAAAAAGGGGAATCGGATTCCATATTGTATTTTTCTAGTCGGTTAGTAAGTAACTAATTTTATTTATCGGATAAATGAAATTAATTACTTAATATTACTCATCCAACCGTTGGATGGTTATAGGAATAGACGGACGAGATTAAACTGTCATTAGATGACAATTAGGATTCCGATATTGAAAGCTATAAAAAGGTTATGTTAACCTTTTTTCTCGTGTAGCAGTCTTCATCTAATTAAAAAGAAAACCCTAAACCCTAGAACGACAAGAATAGTATCTAGCCTTACTCTCTTCGAAATTCCACAGATTACCGAGATAGTTAGGATTAGTTCTAAATAGTTTTCGTAACACGAAGGGGCTAGCATCCCGATCGCTGCAGAGGAGTTCGTCGCGTGGATACCGATGAGAGGGCAAAGCGTAAACAGCGAGCACCTCCACACCGAACAATAAAAAACATTGAGGTAATTTCTATCCAATCGATTTTTCTAGTATGTGCGAGATCCTATTGGTGGATTTCCATAGTTTTATTTTATTGATTTTGAGGATTTGTTGGTACACGATACGACTTATCAAATCGGATATGAAATCATTTTGCAGTTCATTTGTAGGGATGGATAATTATTGTAAGAATGTTATATTTGGTTGTGGGTTTTTGATGAACGAAAAAGAGTCGTTTATATGTTTATTCAATATGTTCACAAGTCTATGGGAGGTAAGCATCCTATTATATTGATGATCGACCAAACCGCTGCTATGATTGCTGCTATTATCGTAGTTTTCCCAAAGACACGGTATCGGTTGTGTATTTGGCATATAGGGAAAATCCAAAGAAGCATATAATGGGGCTCGAGTCCAAACAAGACTTTGTCAAGCCGTTTAACCATGTATAAAAATACGGAGATACAGATTTTAAATTTAAGTTTCATTAGAAGGGGTAATTTATACTACTTTTGAGCTTGTATATCCTCTTTGTATGTGTTTTGCGATTTGTTTTTTGATCGATGAGTGCCTACTTTTGATTTAGTATGTAGTAGTGCCTACTTTTATAATTGGGAGTGCCTACTTTCCGGATTAAGTGTACACTTTACTATTTTATTTTTTTCAAGTTGTATTTTTTATATATGTATAATCTTTTGCCATATTTACTATTCAATTATATGCTAGTTTTTTCTGTCATCTTTAGTTCAACATCGTGGAGGAGTGCTTTCATGTTAAGATGGTGTGTTCTACAATACGTGCCTACTTTTATAATCGTGAGTGTCTACTTTTATAACTATGTGTGCCTACTTTTATTACTGAGTATGTCTATCTATACAAGTATGTGTGTCTTCATTTTATTATATGCAAGTGATATAGTTACTTTTTGGTTTCTACAGTTTGATGGATAATTTTGGTTTCTACAATAACAATTAGTTGAATAAGTTGTATAATTTGAGAGAGAAGTGGTGTCTAGCTTTTAATAAGGATTTCTTTTCCGGAGGTGTTCTATCATCTCAAAAGAGTGAGGCAACTAACCATGCTATTTCCATTAGGCTTTTAAAACAAGTATGTTGTGCGATTTTCATTGGATTTTTGATGAAGTCATTTTTTAAATGGAGGAGCAACATGAATATGAAAGATTTTCATTGTAATCAAGGGCATGTGGAGATGAAGTTCCATGACTCGAAATTGTCTGCAGTATGCTAATGGAGTATATACATTAAACATTTCATAGACATGCAAGATGTTCACTCGAAGTGGGGGTTCTTTGTTCTCATTGCTTGCATCTCTTCAATTTTCATTGTGTTCAAGCTATTTCGGATAAGTATGTACTCGAAGAGATGGACAAAGGATATTGCTTTAAGTCGGGGCGGTAGTGGAGTTGGTGATGCGGGAGAAAGTTAACAAGAAGGATACTCGGTGGTTCAAGTGTTCTGGAGGAGGGAAAATGTTAAGGAAGTTTTTAAATTTGATTTCGCTAGTGAATTAAACATGAATGCTCGGAATGTGTAGAAGAAGGCCTTAGAACAATGAAGGATCGATTATTATCGAAGTGAGACCTTATTATGTTTATAATTCGAGAGAATGAAGGCGAGATCTTCCAATATTAAAGATCCGAGTTAGAAGACGTGCAAAAGGAAAACGTAATGTAAGAAAGAAGCATTATCGAGATAAAGTGCAATCAAGAAAAAGTGAAGAGGAAGAGTGCTTTGACGCATGCTTCAAGAATTAAAATAGTCGTCCCAATTGTCCATGAACAATGAAGCTTTAGGAAGGGTTGTAAATGCTCCAAGTAGTGAATTTGATCTTAGTTTAGTTATAAAAGTAGGCACACATAGGAATATCTAACTCTAGTAATGTGGAACCTTCAAGTACTTCGCAAACATTCATAAATTTTATGTAGATATTATCGATTCATTACAATTTTTATTTGTGGTCTTTTATGTTTATATGTGTGTCAAATGTTTTTTGGAAGTGTCTTTGCGATACTTTAACTTGTTGATAATTTCTGAAAATAGGGATGCTTACCTTTATAACTAAGTGTGCTTAGTTTTGTAACTATGTGTGCCTACTTTTATAACTAAGTATGTCTTTCATTTGATGTGTGTTATTCAAGTTACATTTTTTCGTGTATGTAGACGTAGATGATTTTATTGAGTTGCATTATTGTATTTTATGTCTTCTTTGCAAATTTGTACTTTATGTATGTTCCAATAAGGTGGGAAGAAGTGTCTTGATACTTTAACACGATGTTAAACTTCGTAAACCAAGTATGCCTACTTTTATAACCGAGAGTGCCTACTTTTATAATTGAGAGTGCCTAATTATATAACTAAGTGTGTCTTCAATATTTTATGTTGTTCAACTAACATTTTCTTGCATATGTATATAGTTGTTTACTTGTATTGTTAGATTTTATGGTCATTTTTGTGTTTTCATACGTTTAAAGTGTTCCAATACGGGGTTTTGGGGGGGAATGTGTTCTAACACAATCTCAAACATTTGTAATTAAGTGTGCCTACTTTTATAAGTACGTGTGCCTACTTTTAACTAAGTGTGCCTCTTTTTAATACTAAGAGTGTCTACAATATTTTGTGTTGTTGAAGTTTCATTTTTTGCATACGTAGATTGTTTTGTTTAGTTTTATGTTAGATTTTATTATCATTTTGTTGGGGAAGGGAGAATGTGGTTTGCGATAATTTAACACGATATCAAATGTCTCAGAAATGACACCTACTTTTATAAGTAGGACTCGCCTTTTTTTATATCTTTGAGTGCCTAGTTTTTTCGGATAAGTGTGCCTCTCACTCGTAATGTGTGTTAGGTGATTAAGACAAGTACAACAAACAAAAGATATATAAGTACTATTTAAGTACAACAAACAAAAGATATATAATAATATATTAACTGTAGTTTACATGATATTACTTAATGTCTCTCTTGTAGTACTCAAATGCTGCAAGTTATACACTCTCTCTCACAATATTGATCTCAAACATGATTATAGTGTACATAAACTTGGCTCTCGGTGATTAAATGACTTTTAGGGTTTTCTTTATTTGTTTTAGCAATGCATCCGAGCCACTTTGTTGTCTTTTAGCCCTCGTATGTCTTCATGTGTCTCATGCGGGAATACTCTACAATCCACATAAGTCTTGCTATCCGGCTATTTCATCCTCTTAAGTATAGTTTGTACGTTAGAACAACAAGAAGTTTTTTTAACCCCCATAGCAAAGCATGCTTTTCATGATAATCATTGAGTGCATTTTTTTCATCAAATATAATGAAGTATGTCTATTAGGGTTCTTTTATAACATCTTTTGTAATGATTATTTTTAACGGATAATAATAACTTACAAAGAATTGGAGAACGTCGTCATATTTCCGATTTGTTGTGATTCCTTTTGGCGATGGTCCCGCTATCAACTATTCAAGTTGTGTGGTATTAGAATTCACGACGATCATGTAGAAGTGTTGTGAGGTTATCACAGGGGAAGATGAGCTATATTTTGGGTAAAAGATATATCGGTGTACCATTACTAATGTGTAAAGGAAAGATCATTGTAGTCGGTGAGGATTGCTTTCAATTTCAATCGCTTGGCAATAAGCAGGGTGTAGTGCCAAAGAGTTCAAGTTCTATCTTGATCCTTGTTGCAAAGCTTGCATAGCATTGTTGCTCTGTTTGCTCCCTCCTTTGATTGTCACCGTTTGTTGGGAGGAAAGGCATGGCAAAGGTTACTTTTCATGTGGTTTAAACATATAAGAAGAGGTAAGAATTTTCGGAGGAAGCTTACGTAGACATGTGATGAGAATATGATTCTCTTAGGCTTTGTGTTCTTCACTTTCGTTTTTACATGGTTAAGAGGAGTGGCCCATGCATAGAGAATACTTTTTGCAACCCTCGTTCATTTGTCATCATTGTCCTTGTATCTTCACTTGTGATGATGCATGAGTCATGGCTGAAAATGGTGTCACTGCAAAAAAATAGAATAAAATAAATCATAAATAAAGAAAGAAGATAAATAAAGTAAAATAATCTGGGTGTTTATATAGTAGAGGTGTGCCTAGTTTTATGCATATGAGTGCTTATTTTTATAATTAGAGATGCCTATTCTACATAACATGTAAGATTCATCATTGTAAGCAAGGTGTGCCTCTTTTATACATAGGAATGACTACTTTTTCGGACAAAGGAGTGCATACTCCACATAAGGTGCAAGTTTATTTTTTCTCGACATGTGTGCCTTTTTTTTATAGCTGAGTATACCTACTTTTTAAACTCGTGAGTTCTTATTTATAAAATTAGGGGGAACTTTATATTGTATAACATGTGGAGTTCACAAAATAGATACAACATGAAAGATACAAGTTCGTTTGAATCATTATGAATAAAATGTTGTGGCTTAGTTACCTTGCTCTAATATTATGCTCTGGATTGTCGCTGAGAAATGTAAAGTCTGTTAATAACATTGCTTTTGTAGACACCGCGTTGTGATCTTTGTCTTCTCGTCCAAAATAGGGACCCTCGGCTTGCTCGGGCTCTTCTCGTTTGGTGTAATGGGCTTGGCTCTACACTAGTCTTGTTGGTGAAGTCCCCATTATTCTCTAACGAGTATACTTTGTATGGGGATAAAGATTGAAATGTCGATTAAAATGTTGAAACATGTATGGTATTCATATTTGTTAATGTGGAGGAATACTTGTCAATGTCATCATCAGTCGAGCAACTTGTTTTAATAAGTTTACAAGGTGAAATGAGGCTTCTACATCCGCTTTAGTTTCGAGTATCCATGTACAAGCTATATTTTCTTTGTTATAGGGTAGGAGTGGGTTGTGCTTTTGTCTATAAGTCATCATCCGAGCTTAGATCAAAACTAGGTAAAATATTGTCTTTCGAATCCTTAGCCTTCATGATGTCCTTCTCAAATTCTTCAATTGCATTCAAGAACTCGGGATTCTCATAGAACTTGTCTTCTCGACTCTCGGATTATGCATTGGATGATGATGGAACAACATGCTGATCTTGATATGAATTGGGATGACCAAGGAGCTAATAGGTTTATTCATGGACCAATCACTAGAGCAAGGCCAAGAAGATCAAGGCATATGATTATAGCTTGGCTAAAGGAATGGTTGCTTTCATTGAAGAAACCATGATGAACGGATTAAAGAGCTAGAATAAAGGCTTGAAAGATGAAAGAAATCATCCTAAGTTGCTTATGGACAATGACTAAACTTGGAGCAATCAATGGAGCAAATTAGGAGAAGAATAATTAAGGAAAGGCAAGAACAGAGCCTATCGTCGATGATAGGCCCTATATCTACCATCCTTGGTAGGCTTTTGACCAAATGGGGCTTGTTGGTTGAAGACCTACCACGTGCGGTAAGGTATACCTTACCGTTGTTGGTAGGTGCCGGGTTGTTGAACAATGTGATTTTTTTGGACGATTTTTAATGGGTAAACTCTATTTTCAATTGTTAATTAAAGGACTAATTTGTCTTTTAAGTCTTAGGTCAATAGTCAATGTAGATTTTATCCCTAACACTACAAATATACATTTATAGCCTAAGTTGAATATTGATGAAATTGAGAGTTTTCTCCAATGGTTTCTAGGGGTTCTTCAACCCATCTTAGTTAGCTTTTAAGATTTTGCTTTCTTAGTTTGTGAGCAATTGATTACGTAGATTGATGAATCTATGGAAGTCAATTGATCATTTCCAATTCCTTCTTTGATTGATTCTAGGAGTTCTTGTTTCTAGAGTTGATTAATCTAGGTCTTCTAAATTGTATAGTTTGGGTTTTAGGGCCATAGTTTCCCTAAGGTTCTTGCTATCAGGTTTGGAAAGAATTCTTCCTCCCACTATTGGGTTTGTGTTGCTTAGTTCCTCATAGGTTCTTTAATGGATTGTCGAAATTACAAAATCTTCAATAAAAGTTCTTCAACAAGGAGGTGATCTTGGGAAGGTGATAGATTCAATTTGCGATCAAATTGAGGATTCCCGTCAAATTGTTATCAGAGAAACCTCCAATTGAAGGTCAATTTATCTTTTATGTTGATTAAATTCGCTGAAAAAGAAAAAAAAAAGAGAAAGTGCTTGATGATCTGTATAAAATTCCATGAAGATCATGCAACAGTAGTACTAATCATATCCGGAAAATCAATTGAAAAATAGAATGAGTAATTGCGAATTTGTTTGCAATTTTTGTGTTTGATATGTTCTCCTTTGAGTTTGGGTTCAATTCAAATAAGTTTTACTCAATTTGGAGTCCATTTGATTGGTCAAATCAATTGAAATTTGAAAAGTATTTTGATATCTCGGTTGCAGAATAAGTGTAAATTAATCCGAGCATATCTTTTGTTATATTGATTTCATTCGAGTGAAATTTGGGCTTAGAATCATCCTCGTTGAGTGAGAAATCTTTCTAAATTTGTTTCACTCAATTTGGATTAGTATTTGCAGAGTTATGGCTGTTTTGGTAACAGGGTGTCATCATTCCCTGTTTTCTGGCAAGTTTTTCTTAGTACTCCTCGTTTCTTTATTTAGCTTAGTTTGCTTTGAATTGCTTTGAATTTGACTTCTAAAATTTTTCTTGTGTGTCCGTACTCTTTGTTGATGATCAATTATGTTTGTTGGCTCTTTTTTCAAAGATTAATTCTTTGAAACTCCTTACACCTCAAGTGTTTGATACATTGCTTCTTTGAACTCTTGTATCCAACTAAGTATATTGATTGTTTTACTTGCTTGGGTTGTTGCTCTTGGTTGAGTTGGTTAAGAGGTTTTAAGAATCTATAGAGGCTTGAGAGGAGAGTTTTTGGAAAAGGCAAGAAGGAAAGCCTATTGTGATAAAATCTAATAAGAGAGTTAAATACGAAGGACTTGAATGATCATAACAAGAGAGCAAACACTTAGCGAGTGATTGTGAGATCCTTTTGTTTCATTTTCTTTGTTTAATTTGCAGGTTTACAATGTCAATGGATGTTCATTTACCTAATCCATCTTATCAAGAAGGCACTAGTGATCTTACAAGGATGAACTTAAATGAAATCTTGCGATCTATGCAACAATCTATTGAGGGATTGGAAATACAATTCCAAGGTGTGGCTAGAGATGTTGAAGAGTTAAAGAAGGGCAATGGAAGTGCCACAATAGAGCAAGGAGTTGGAGACAACTGGGAGGTGTTCCTTCACCTCATTATCAAAGGGCTTATGACAATGTACCGCCTTATAGATGCTATGATGTGCTGGCTCAAAGTTCCTATCTATTTCATGAAAGTGGTTACCAAGGAATGCAACCCACTAGAAGTGAAAGAAGAGGGGGTCTAGGAGGAAAAGGATACAATAGACCACAAGAAGAAGTTCTAAGACATGAAGCATGTCATGAAGATAATTTGTTTGAAGATTATGGAGAGAATCCCAATGTTGGCCAGGCATACTTTAGTGGCTATTATGGTGGACAACAAGGGGATAAAGCCTTAGACAAGATCAAATGGAAGATGCCCAGCTTCAAGGACGAAAGTGATCCAAATGTGTTCCTTGATCGGGAATGTCAAGTGGAGAACCTATTCATGGTGAGAAATTATAGTGACAATGTCAAGGATAAGTTAATCATTGCTGAATTCTCGGGTTATGCACTTCGTTGGTGGGAAAAGACTGTCACTCAAAGGATTAGAAATGGAAGGCAACCGATTAAAACTTTGGCCGAATTAAAGACTCTTATGAGAGAAAGATTTGTACCGGAGCATTATTATAGGGAGCTTCACTATATATTGATAACTCTTACGCAAGGTCACAAAAGTGTTGAGGACTATAGACAAGAAATAGAGTTATACACTTTGAGATTGAGCTTGAAGGAGGACAAGAATGCTTCTATTGCTAGATTCCTAAGTGGTCTCAATAGGGACATTGCTAATTAACTAGAATTGTACCCTTACACCACTTATGAAGACATATGCCATTTGGCAACCAAGATTAAAAATCAGTGGAAGAGGAGTGGTTTCTCTAAAACTAGTCTTTCTTCTTCAAGAAATGTGGTGTCTAAGCCTCAAACCTCTACCCACAAGAGTTGGCCAAAGAAAGATGAAACACATATGGTGTTTTTCAAAGGGAATTCTAAGCCCAAGGTGGAAGAGAAAGGTGTGATTTATTACCAATCCAACTAGGTGCTTCAAGTGTAATAGTGTGGGACATATAGCCATTAATTGTCCTACCAAGAGGACTTTGGTCTTTTGTGAAGATTTGAATGGTTGGATTGAAAAGGATGAAGAGGATTTCCAAGAGAACATTATTGAAAAGGAAGAAGAAAGTAGTGATGAAGTTCAAGGAATTACCTCTTCGAAGCCGATGAAGAAGGCATAAATTTGGTGACTATTAGAGCTTTATCTACTCAAGTCCTTGAAAAGGAATCTAGCATTCAAATGGAGAACATCTTTCACACTAAATGCTTAGTAGGAAGTAAAGTTGCTAACCTTGTTGTGGATATTGGTAGTTTCACTAATGTAGCTAGTACTATCTTGTTGAAAAGTTGAACTTACCTCTCATCAAGCATACTAAACCTTATAAGCTTCATTGGTTAAATGATAGTGGGGAGGTTAAGGTTAACAAACAAGTGCTAGTTTCTATTACTAAAGGGTCATATAATGATAAAATTCTATGTGATATGGCTCCTATGCAAGTGGGGCATTTGTTTTTGGGGACGTCCCTTGGCAATTTGATAGAAGAGCTATTCATGATGGTGTTAAAAACAGCTATATTTTTTGAAAAGGATGGTAAGAAGTTAATGTTGAAATACTTTGGATCCTAGTCAAGTCTTTGAAGAACAAAAGAAAATGAGAGAAAAGGAAAGACTTGAGAGTGAGAAAAAGAGAGAGTATTGAGGAGAGAAAAGAATTGAGGAAAAATAAATAAGTGTGGAAAAACCAAGAGAGGAAAAATTGAAGAAAGACAAGAAAATGAGTGATCCGAAGAGGGTGATAGTTGCAAGAGAGAAAAGAGATGTTTCTATGCAAAAGAGAGTGAGATCATAGAAGTCATTGAAAAAGAAGAGTTGGTTTTAATTCTTTATTATTGCAAAGGTACATTTGTTTCTACTAATGATCACTTGTCTTCCATGTCTAATGCTATAGTAAAGATCATTGAAGAATTCAAGGTTGTTTCCCGGAAGAGGAGCTCGATGGACTTCTTCCTTTGAAGGGAATTGAACATCAAATTGATTTGGTGACCGAGTGCGATATTGAATTGTGTTACTTATGACCAAGAGCTCTATGCGTTGTTTCTCAAAAGATAACAAAAGCTCAACAAGAGGCATGCAAGAAGGATGGATTCATAGAGACATTTCCAAATGTCATTCAAGTATAAGAAAGGTAAAGAAAATGTTATTGCCGATGCTTTGTCAAGAAGGTACATTCAAATCTCTACTTTACATGCTCAAATACTTGGTTTTGAAATGCTTAAAGAGTTGTATGCTCATGATAATGCCTTCAAGGACATATTTGATGCTTGTTTGGCTGCTCTTAATGAAAAGTACCTTATATATGATGGTTTTCTTTATCATGAAGGTAAATGGTGCATTCCTTCTTATTCCTCTAGATTGTTGTTAGTTAAGAAAGCTCATTATGGTTGTTTGTTGAGCCATTTTGGTATTTTCAAAACTTATGACATTTTACATGAGTATTTCTTTTGGCCTCGCAAGAAAAGAGATGTAGAAAGGTTTATTGACAATTGTTTAGAATGTAAAAAATCTAAATCTACATCTTTGCCACATCGACTTTATACTCCTTTGAATGTGCCTAGAGAACTTTGGGTAGACATATCTATGGAGTTTATGCTTGGACTACTTAGGTTCCCTAAAGGCATGGCTTCTATATTTGTTGTGGTTTATTATTATGTCATTTTGATTTATAGCCAAATTCATGAAGATTATTTGCATCATCTTAAACGAGTTTTATTTGTTTTGAGAAAGGAAAAATCATACGCTAACCTTGAAAAATGTGTGTTTTGTTTGGAAAAGGTTACTTTTCTAGGTTATGTGGTGAGTTCTCAAGGTCTTCAAGTGGATAAAAGTCAGGTGAAAGCAATCAAGGATTGGCAAATTCCCAAGAGTGCATCCGAAGGAAGAAGCTTCCATGGTCTAATAAGCTTTTATAAGAGATTCATCAAGTACTTTGATATACGTAATCAAGAAAATGACCAGATTCAAATGGGAAGCTTGTTTACCTCATATTGAAGTTTGCTTCTAATTGAGCTGATCACTCTACTACTCCTTATTCTCTTTTTCAAGTTGATTACGCTTTCAATCTTCTAATTCCCTTTGATTTGATTCTTTTATCTATATATCATGCTTTAAGCTTGGATGGAAAGAAGAAAATGGAGTTTGTCAAGTCTATCCATTTCGGGAACCATGATGCTATTGAAGCCAACAACAAGAAGCTCGTGGCTAAAATAAAAGTTGGAAGGAAACGAGTAGTCTTTGATCTCGGAGGGGTTCACATTAGAGAAGAACGATTTCCTTCTCAACAAAAGTCTAAGCTAGATGTCCATGGCGATGGACCTTTTCAAGTTCTTGAATGCTTTAGTGACAATGCTTATATAATTTGTGATAACCCGTACCTCTCCATTAGGTCAACTCGTGGTCGGGTAAGGTATCTCGCATGCCTCTTAGCACTCGGACTTACAAAAACATAAAGCTAAGGTACATTCCGGAGGAACTAGAACGCGTCTCTCTAAACTAAATAGTAGAAGAAGAAAGAATAATATGAATATAACTTTACAAAAAAATTCTCGACACTTATACATAGGTTTAAAACCGTGAGGGCCAAAATCTTCATAGATTAAAACCTTATGGCTAGAGGTGGAAGACCGTAATATTGCCGAATCCAGTGGGGCCCACATTGGATCAACTAGCCGGATCTCGGTTATTGAGTCATCCGAAAAAGGGGAGAAAACATTTGAAAGACATAAGTGATGGACTCATAGTGAGTTCACGTACACGTGTGTTTTTCGTGAATTTCCCATACGGGTAAATACTTTTTATAAAATGGTTTATCATGCCAAAGAAAAAGAAATGCTTTCATAAAAATCTCTTGATGCAAGTTATAGACCTTCGAAGGATTCGAGCATTGCCGGAAAGTCCGAGCGAATCAAGACACATCATCGCTCGCCGCGACACTCAACTTTCAAAACCATGCATGCACCATGATAGGCTCAATCGACGAGTCTAGAACCTTAAACGGGGTCATTGGACACAAATTCCGACATCCCGTAGTCAATACTTGCTTGAAACCCAAAGCACACTGTACGAACATTCGGTTTTTCATAAACCACCTCATACGCTATTTAAACACAAACAAGTAACGAGCTCTGAGGTACCTACCCAGGCCGCCCTATGCTACCCTAGCCGGTGAGCTCCTCCTAACCCAACTTGCTAGAAAGTAGCCCCTACCGCAGAGCATGATACAGAGTCAAATGTAATACCGCCTTGGGCCTAATCCTCCAACGGTACTACGCCCTCTGTTAACGAGATCCAGATCAAGGGTAAACCTGCAAGCATGTCGTTCAGAAGAGGCCCTTGTACGGGGGACTAGCCATGCACAGTGCAATCCTCTCGACATGTTGATCAAAAAATATACCAAGCCCCTTTGGCTGGATTAGGGTTTTTAATTCATTTTTTATATAAAATCTCAAGCCATCTCTCGGCCACACAAATCTCTTCATATATCGAAAATCCCTATCCGCCGGGCCAAACCGCAATGTACCATGAATGCAATTTAAATCATGTATTTATAAAAAATCATAAAAACATTTGTTTTTCTCAAATACTTTCAAAATCATGTTCACCATGGAGTATGCCTATGTGTCTTTGAAATGTAAACTTTAAAACATATTACTTGGTACAAAATAAGTTATGTCAATATGCTTTCCAAAAAATATTTCTCAAAAGGAAATTATTAAATATCTCCAAATTTTAAAATAATATATGAATAAAACCGTAGAGAAATATTCTTTAAAAAATAAATAGTAAATATTTTTGAAATCATAATATAAGAATATTTTAAAAGTATTATAAAAATATTTTAATAATCCAAAGCATTATAAAAATATTTAAAACATTTAAAGGGTTATTTCAAAAAGAAATAATAAATATTTTAAAGATAATTTTAAATCTCAAAACCTTATAAGAATATTTAAAACATTTAAAATATTATTTCCAAAGGAAATAATAAATATTTTTAAAATGATTTTTCTCCAAATAATTTTAAATCTCAAAACCTTTTTAAAATGTTTAAAATATTATTTCCAAAAAGAAAAAATAAATATTTTAAAAAATAATTTCTCAAAATAATTTTAAAACTCAAAATCTTTTAAGAGAATTTAAGATATTTAAAAAATTAGTATTTCCAAAAAGAAATAATAAATATTTTTAAAATAATTTCTTAAATAATTTTAAAACTTAAAAATCTAAAATAGAAGTGTTATAAAAATTTTTAAAATAAAATTATTATGAAAATATGTTAACTCAAACATATTTTAATAACTTGAAACATATTTAGCATAACCCTGTAATACCCCCGATAAATATTTTGTAAATTTTGTCAAGACCCAAAATTATGCTTTCAAGAAATAATTAAATCTTTGGTAAAAGAAAAAGGTTGGTGAACTCACCGAAGTCGCGAAGCAACTCAATCCTATAAATAACAATTCCAAACTTAATTAAATAACACCATAAAAATATAAACTTGACTCCAAGATGACCCTAGGGTTCATCTAAATTTATTCTAAACTCGAAGGAATTCTAAAAACTAACTCCAAAATAAATTCATAATAACTCCTCAAGAATTATGGGCTCCCAAAATTAAATCCATAATAATCCCTACATTTTTCTATTATTTTAGAAGAATATTCCTTATTATAAGATTTCTCCTAAAATAGAGGAATAATGATAATAATAATAATAATAATAATAATAATAATAATAATAATAATAATAATAATAAAAATGAAAGAAATCTTACCCGGAGAGAAGGAGAGAAAAAAAACCGAGAGAAATAAGAAAGAAAAAAAAGAGAGAGAGAGAGAGAGAGAGAGAGAGAGAGAGAGAGAGAGAGAGAGAGGAGAAAAATCTGGGGGAAAACTGAGACAAGGAAAGAAAAATAAGGGAGAGAGAGAGAGAGAGAGAGAGAGAGAGAGAGAGAGAGAGAGAGAGAGAGAGAGAGAGAGAGAGAGAGAGAGAGAGAGAGGTGAGAAATTAGAGAGATGTTGGGGATTTTTCAGCCAACTTGAGCCTCCTTATATAGCCCTCCATGCATGGTTTTGCCTCCCATGCATGAGACGCATGACACTTACTAGCCATGTGTCCTTCACCCTCTACTCCACATGTCACAACCAGCCCCATGATATATGTAGTCCCTTAACATTCTAAATTTTCTACGTTGGCCCCAAATCTTAAGAATGATTAAAAATCCATTTTAAACTTAAAATCTCAATCTCCAACTTAAAGCGTTAAACACTAATAATTCTAAATACGCCCAAAAAGTTTTCCAATGAAAAATTATTCCTTAGATTTTCTAGAAATTACCAAATGACCCTAAAACTTTCTATTCCTTATAAAATAACCCCAAAACTTTTGTTTGAACTCACTGTGACTTAGGTTAACTTTGAGGTGCTTAGTCGGGATATTACATATTGATCTTCAGGGTGAATATAATGTTAGTGCTAACTTCAATGTTTTGACTTATCTTTGTTTGATGTAGTTGAAGATTCGATGATGGATCTTTTCAAAGGAGGGATGGATGATCCGAATCGGGATGACAAAGAAGCTAATGAGTTGATTCATGGACCAATCACTAGAGCGAAAGCAAGAAGATCAAGGCATATGATGATAGCTTGGCAAAAGGAATGGTTGCTTTCATTGAAGAAACATGATGAACAGATTAAAGAGCTAGAATGAAGGCTTGAAAGATGAAGGATATCATCGTAAGTTGCTTATGGATCAATGCCTAAACTTGGAGCAATCAACGAGCAAATTCGGAGAAGAATAAATCAAGGAAAGGCAAAAACATAGCCTAAAATTGACGATAGGCCTCCGTACCTACCATCCCCGATAGGCTTCGTCCAAATGGGCTTGTTGGTTGAAGACCTCACTGCGTGCGGTAGAGTATACCCTACCGTTGCTCGGTAGGTGATAGGTTATTGAACAATGCGATGTTTTGGACGATTTTTAATGTGTAAACTCTATTTTTTAGTTGTTAATTAAGGGTCTAATTGGTATTTAGAGTTTTAAGTCAATAGTCAATGTATGTTTTAGCCTTAACACTATAAATATACATTTATAGCATACATTGTAATCAAGTTGAATATTGATGAAATTGAGAGTTTTCTCCCAAAGTGGTTTCTAGGGTTCTTCAACACATCTTAGTTAGCTTCTAAAGGTTTACTTTCTTGGTTTGTGAGCAATTGATTACTTAGATTGATGAATCTATGGAAGTCAATTGATCATTTCCAATTCCTTATTTGATTCGTTTTAAGAGTTCTTGTTTCTAGAGTTGATCAATCTAAGTCTTCTAATTTGTGTAGTTTGGGTTTTAGGGCCATAGTTTCTCTAAGGTTCTTGCTATCAAGTTGGGGAAGAATTCCTCCTCTCACTATTGGGTTTATGTTGCTTAGTTCCTCATATGTTCTTTAGTGGAGTGTTGAAATTACAAAATTTTCAATAGAAGTTTTTCAACAATGAGGTAATCTTGGAAAGGTGATAGATTCAATTTGCAATCAAATTGAGGATGCACATTAGATCTATTTTCAAGATGGGAAGCATGCCTTAATGCATCTTGTTTAACACACCGGAGATGTCAATTTTTTTCATTCAGCTTTTTTGCTTCCTAGTCCCATGATGTTCAGTCGCTTTCTCAATAAACTCTTGCACATTATAAAAGGTTTTATTAGTCCGACTTGGTCACCCTGTAGGAAAGGTGTGCCTAATTTTATTACAGGGGAGTGCCTATTTTTATATCTAGAAGTGCCTACTTTTACGACTAAGAGTGCGTACTCTATATAACATGCATGTTCATATTATTATACGCAAGTGTGCCTTTTTTTTAGGTGTGAGTGCCTAATCTTACAACAGAGATTGCCTACTTTATACATAAGGGTGCCTACTCTACACAAGATTGGAGTTCATTTTAATGTCAGCATGTGTGCCCAATTTCATAACTAAGAGTGCCTACTTTTATAACATTTGGTGCTCATTCTTACAAGTAGGTTTTATTAGTATGGTTGGTCACCTGTAAGTAGGTGTACTCGCTAATGTAACATGATGTGCCTTATTTTATAACCGTGTATGCCTTATTGTATAACCGTGTGTGCCTATAATGTATGATTTACATAGTTGACTATGTTATTCATTGGTGGCCTGCTTGATGATAGATGATGCTCATTTTTATAAGTAGGTGTATAAATATTTTCATAACCAATAGTGACTATAATGTTAAACATGTAAAATGGTTGACTGTAAGTATGTTTGCTTGGTTTTGTAACATGGTGTGCCTTATTTATAACTGTTTGTGCCTTATTTTATAACATTGTGTGCCTACTTTTGTAACATGAGGAGTCTTATTCTTAAACAAAGAAGGAAGTAATGCAACAGATTTGTTTGTACCTTTGTCTTATCAGTTTGAATGTCTTCTGGTGGTGGTAGCAGAGCCAATGTAAGTTGGTTTGTTAAATATTGCTCTTCTGTTGACACTGCTGCTTTATTCTCAATTTTGAGGCAGTCAAGCACTCTTCCTAGCCCAAAACCTCCAGTGCCTTCTCTTTTTTCTGTCTTTCCATGACAAATTTATCATCCTAGCAATTGATCACTGGGATAGATCTCTTTCTTCTAGTTTGAACTTTACCCTGTCTAGGAAGAGCTGCATTCTGTAATTTTATATCGTGGTTAGTGACAATGTATTATTTTTAAGTAAACAATGGAAAATATATTAGAACAAAACTTACCGATAGAAGGGCAACAGGTCCGGTGAAGTATGACTTGTTAGCAGGATTTTTTTGGAACTTTTCACATCTTTCTATCAAGGCTACAAGTGTGTACTTGCACTAGTTGTAATTATGAATATCGTTGCTGCTAACTAAATTTTTGAGGAGGTAGTGAATATTCTCTTATATAAAGTATGATGGATCATGGTGGTGATGCAGTAGAGGAGGAACTCTCTCTTGAAGTAGTCTCCACCATCTTCACTTTTTATCAACCTTTTTCCGAACCAATGTTACTTTTGGTGGGAAGTCGAGATACTTTGCCTTCATCTTACTATGAATGGTTGTGTTGTTTAGTTTGAATTATGACCTTGCTAGAATCTTGGACTAGCTTTGTGCCTCTTTGTAATTCAAGTACCATATTGATATATATATATATGCTTGTGTTATTCTCAAGGGTCGGGGCTTGTGTTATGTACGTTGAATTTTTTGTACAAGGTATAGTGTTAGGCTCTTTCGGAGCTTTGTCAAATGCAGAGAGAGTAAGGATCCAATCCTATCTCTCGACTACTCTTTTTGGTCATCGCTCAAGTGTGTGACAATAGTGTGTACTGCAGAGGTCGGCATGTTTGTCTTCAAGGGTGGGATTGAACATCATTTTCTTCTTGTTCCGATTCAAGTTCCTCCTCCTTCTCTTTTGAAGGTTTCTCTTCATTGGCTTTTTTACTTTTTTGCTACCTTCGATTTTTTTCTAGGTGCTTTTCTATTTTCTCCTCTTGTCTTGGTTGTTTTAATTTACTCAATATGTTTGTTGGCTAGATCATTTGAGATTGTTTTATCCTGCAGTAGAAAAAATTGTTGATTAATGATGTAAAATATATATGGACTGATGTGAATGTACTATTTCGTTCATGTATTACCTTGCTCGCTATAGTTGCTAATGTTTCATTTGTTCTGTCGGTAGATCATGTAGAGCTTTTGTTAGCAGCTTCTTCCATGCGGTTACTCGTTAAGAGACATTCACATGGTTAGTGTGAGTAGGAGTGCCCATTTTATAACTATATGTGCCTACTTTTATACCTATTAGTGCCTATGTTGAAAAACATGTATCATGCACTCGGTGCCCCTGTTTGATAACAATTGGTGATCATTTTTACAAGTAGGGTAACAAATTTTTCATAACCAAGAGTGACTATGATATAAAACATGCAAAATGGTTGATTGTAAGTAGGTTTGCCTAGTTTTGTAACATGGTGTGCCTTATTTTATAACTATCCAGTGCCTTATTTTATAAGCTGTGTGTGCCTACGACATATGGCATACATAGTTGACCTGTGTTATTCATTGATTGCCTTTTTAATGACAATTGGTGCTCGATTACAAATAGGTGTACAAATATTTTCATAAACAAGAGTGACTATAATGTCAAAACATGCAAAAAAATAGTTGACTGTAAGTAGGTGTGCCTAGTTTTTCCGATATGGTGTACTTTATTTTATAATTGTCCGTGACTTATTTTATAACCGTGTGTGCCTACAATGTGTTGCGTACATAGTTGACCTATGTTATTTTTTTGGTGGTGTTTTTAATGACAATTGGTGCACATTTTTACAAGTAGGTGTATAAATATTTTCATAACCAAGAGTGACAATTATGTTATAACATGCAAAATGGTTGATTGTAAGTAGGTGTGCCTAGTTTTGCAACATAGTGTGCCTTATTTTATAACTATATATGCCTTCAACGTATAGCATGTATAGTTGACCTACGTTATTCATTGGTGGCCTTTTTTAATTACAATTGATGCTCATTTTTACAAGTAGGTGTACAAATATTTTCATAACCAAGAGGATTATAATGTTAAAACATGCGAAATTGTTGATTTTAAGTAGGTGCGCCTAATTTTCTAACATAGTGTGCCTTTTTTTTATAATTGTTCAGTGCCTACTATATGTCCCTACAATGTATGGTATACATAGTTGACCTACGTTATTCATTGGTGACCTTTTTAATGACAATAGATACTCATTTTTTTACAACTAGGTGTACAAATATTTTCATAACCAAGAGTGATATAATGTTAAAACATGCAAAATAGTTTACTGTAAGTAGGTGTGCCTAGTTTTGTAACATGGTGTACTTTATTTCATAACTATGTGTGGTTACTTTTAAATCTATATGTGCCTATATAATGTATGTTAAAAATCATAAAAACACACTTATTATTGCGTATAAGAGCATATAATATAATACGCTTGTGTTTTAATACCATGAGTGCCTAATCTTATCGACAGGAGTGCCTAATCATATTAATCGCATTTGCCTCTTTATACAGAGAGGTGCGATTATTGTGAAAATTACACAAATACAAGCATGTAAAAGGGAATCAATAGTTCTTTTATCATTATACAAACTTAATGGTCATAATTTACACAAAAAAAAATATTAGTATCGAATTTCAAAACACACAAATTCGGTACAAAAAACACAAGAATAAGATTAAAAAAAAACAAATACATGAAAGAAAACACAATAAACGATGGAAACTGCTTTATTGAAGTATTTTTTTGTTGAAAACAACCACTTCAAAGTTGATATTTACCTACTATCATTACTCTTGTTTGAAGAACTTTTGTTGTTGCTTGAAGAACCGATGTAGATCGACTTTGATTGTAACTTTGGACTCTACTCCTTTCCAAGGATCACCTCCTTCTTTGAAGAACCTCTTTGAGAATTTTTTAAATTCAAACACTCCAATAAGAAACCTATAAGAAACTAAGTGTCATAAACCTAATATTGAGAGACTAAATTCTTTCCTAGATTGATAATTAGAACCTTGAGGGAACAAAGACCTAAAAACCCCAATTACTAATGAAAGGAATTGGAATGATCAATTGATTCCATAGATACTAAAATCTAAGGCTCAATTGTTCATAAAAGGACTTTAACCCTTAGCAAGCTACTCTAAGAAGGTAAAGAAGCCGAGAGGCTACTTAGAGAAACTCTCTCATATTTTCAAAGCAAATTCATCATAGTTGGATTACATTGAGTTATAATGGGATATTTATAGACTTAACTCTAGACCTAGCTAACCTATGGTTAAATGACTCAAAATACCCATTAAGCCCTTGATTAAAAACTGAAAAGACAAGCCAAATATAAAAAACAACTCAATTAGAATGCATTAAACATCCATTCAGCCCAAGCTCTACAAAGCGACGATAGGGGGAAACCCACCGTCGGGTGATAGATGTGTGAATTACAAAGTATTAGCAGCGTAAGCCTACCGGCGATGGTAGGGGCGGGGGCCTACCATCGGCGATAGGGTCTTTTCTTCAATTACTTAGCTGATTTTCAACTCCCAATTGTTCTCTTAAGTAATCCTTGCTAATTAAACAAATGGAGAACAACTTGGAAGTCTTTTCTTAGCCTTTAAACTCTTCAAATTTGTTATTCAAAGCTTCTTTAATGTAAGCTACCATCCATTACCTTCATTTCCATTGGAAGCCTTGAGTTTGTTTACCCGAGCTCTAGTCATTGGTCCAAGCTTCAACTCTATGGATGCTTGACTCTTCTAATCTACATCATCCGCCCCTCATTTGAAAAGATTCGTCCTCGATCTTCACCTACATAAAAAAGAGATAAATCGGAATCATTAAAGGTGGTGCTAACATTGTATTCACTCGGAAGATCAATTCTATAAGTATTACCATTAAGATGCTCTAGGACTTGAAAAGGTCCATTGCCACGAGCATCAAGCTTGTTCTTGCGTTGAGAAGGAAAGGTTGCTTCGAAGATGAACCCATACCCAATCATCGGGTTCAAACACCACTTGTTTCCTTCCAACATTACGTAAAGCCACCAATTTCTTGTTTTTTGGACTCAATAGCTTTATGCACCGTGGCGTTAATAGATTTGACAAACTCCGCCTTATATTTTCCATCCATACTCACAAAATGATCTACGAGCAAAGGAATCAAATCAAATGGAGTTAAAAGATTAGAACCATAAACAACCTCAAAAGGAGAAAATAAAATAGTAGAATGTTTAGATCTATTGTAAGAAGCTCAATATGAGGAATGACTTCTTCCTATTGGTGCAAATTTTCTTAAGGATGGCCCTAAGAAATTGCCCAATGGTCCTATTAACCATCTCCATTTGGCTATCGGTTTGTGGATGGCAAGCTATAGAATACAACAAGTTAGTACCAAGTTTCCTCCACAAAACACGCCAAAAATGACTAAGGAGTTTGGTGTCACGATCCGAAATAATGGTTCTAGGTATCCCATGAAATCGTACTCACCCAAGTAAAGAATAAGTTTGCAAATGACTAGTATCATCGATTTTCTTGCAAGGTATAAAATGAGCCATTTTAGAAACATATCTACTACAATAAAGATAGAATCCATACCCTTTGGTGATTAAGCAAACCAAGAATAAAATCTATAGAAATGTCAACCCAAGGGACTTTAGACACTTCAAAGGGAGTATAGAAACCATGAGGCAAAGAAGTAGATTTAGACCTTTTACATTCTAAGCAATATCTAATGAATCGTATCTTTCCTTATGTGAGGCTAAAAGAAATACTCATGCAAGATATCATGAGTTTTAAGAATACCAAAATGCCCCATTAAGCTACCACAATGAGCCTCTTTAATCAATAACAATCTAGTGGAACAAGATGAAATGCACAATCTACCATCATGATAAAGAAAAAGCTTCATGTATGAGATACTTATCATTAGGCACAAGCAAGCAATCCTCCAATATATCTTTAAAATCTAGATCACTAGTGTATAAATCCTTAAGCATCTCAAAACCAAGAATTTGAGCTTGCAAAGTAGAGATAAGAGTGTACCTTCTAGACAATGCAACAGACTAAATGTTTTCTTTACCTTTCTTGTATCGGATGATGGATGGAAAGGTTTCAATAAACTCCATCCATCTAACATGCCTCTTGTTTAGCTTTTGTTGTCCTTTGAGGAACTTCAAGGACTCATGATCGGTGTGCACTACAAACTCCTTAGGTCACAAATAATGTTGCTAATACTTCAATGTCCTCACAAGTGAATAGAGTTCTTTATCATACGTAGTGTAGTTCAATGCCGCACCGGTCAACTTCTCACTAAAGTAAGCCAAAGCCTCTTTTCTTGCATCAAACTCCTCCAATGCCTACACTTGAGGCATCACATTCTATCTCAAACATTTTGTCAAAGTTAGGTAGTTCAAGTAAAGATGCACTACTCAACCTTGCCTTTAGCAATTCAAATGCCTTCTCTTGCTTCTCTTCCCATTTGAAGCCATTCATATTCTTAATCATATCCATCAAAGGACTAGCAATGGTGCTAAAATCTTTGATGAACCTCCTATAGAAACTTGCCAATCATGAAAGCTCTTCATTTCGAAGCATTCTTGGGAGTAGGCCATTCTTTAATCACTTTCACCTTCTCTTGATCAACTTTAAGACCTTGAGAGCTAACTACATAACCTAGGAAAGTCACCTTTTCCAAACAAAAATCACATATTTCAAGGTTAGCATAACTTCTCACTTCTCAAAACTAACAAAACTTGTCTCAAATAATGGAATGATCTTCATAAGTTTTGTTATAAATCAAGATATCATCAAAATAGACAACAACAATTTTCCAATGAAATGTCTCAACACATGATGCATAAGTCTCATGAATGTACTAGGAGCATTAGTTAATCCAAAAGGCATAACTAACCACTCACAAAGACCAAAATTCGTTTTGAAAACCGTTTTCCACTCTTCCCCTTCCCTCATTCTACTTTGATGGTATCTTGATTTCAAATCAATTTTAGAAAATATTTAAGAACCATGCAATTCCTCAAGTAGATCATCCAATCTAGGAATAGGATGCATATACTTGATACTAATATTATTAATGGCTCTAGAATCTACGGACATACTCCACGTACCATTTTTCTTCGGAACTAGCAACATAGGAAAGGCACAAGGGCTCAAGCTTTCTCGCACATACCCTTTTGAGAGCAACTAATAAAGTTAATTTTTTGGTAATAATAAACACCTTATGTTTTAATTATTAGTCTTTAAAAATATTTTATTTATTTATTAGATATAATTAGTATATTTAATTTAATTTAATTTGGTGATAAAGGAAAAGAAGTCCATTAAAGGGGCAACCCACAATGGTTCAAACAAATGGAACCATAAACCCATGGCAAGGAGAAGAAATAGGAAAGGAGAAATCCAAGAAAGAATAGAAGAAGGAGGGCTACAAGGAATCATAATTGAAAGAGGAAAGGGAAAGCAGCCACAAGAATAAAAGAGAGAGGAGAACGATAAGAGAGGGGGCTTTCTGGGGGATAAATAGAACCAACCTCAATTAGAAGCAGTTGAGCAAGCTCTTGCGTCCGAGGAAGCTGAAAAAGAAGAAACAGCCGCAACTTTGCTGAAGGACAAAAAAAATTGCAGCAGCAGAAGCAGAATCAGACGGCAAGCAGCAGGAATAAACAACAGCTGCAGTAGAAGCTGAAGTAGAAAAATACAGAGAAGCAACAATGAAATTTCAATTGGAGAAGAAGAAAAGGGCCATGATTTACTCCAACAAATTGGTTCCTTTTTTCCCTTTAACCATGAACTAATTTTCCTTTTAGAATTTTTATGAAACCCTAGCCATGTGACTTTGGTTTATTTTATTTTTGGATATTCTACGCAGCAACTGACTAGAAGCTGCTGGTAAGACAGCAGGAGAAACAGAAGCAGGTGATGGCAACGTTAACGAAACAGAGGGAGCCGCAATTGAAGGAAAGCAGCAGCTGCTGGGAGCCACAATTTGAAGAGGAAGAAGGCAAGCTGCTGAAGAAAAGCACGAGCAGAAATGAAAGCTAGCTACAACCGTAACTAAATCCAAAAGTAGCTACGCAGAAGCTAGAATCAACAATAGGTGAAGCAGATAGCAGAAACTTCAGAAGCAGTTGCGGGCAACGTTGCAACAAAGCAGCTCCACAGTAGAAGGACGCAGTCATTGCAATTGAAAACTAGATGCAGCAGCTGAAGCTAAAAGGAAAAAAACGACAAGCTGCAGATTTTCAAATTAATTGGAAGGAAAAGGCCATGATCTTCTTCAATAAATTGGTTCCTTCTTTCCCTTTAGCCATGAACTAATTTTCCTTTTAGAATCTTGATGAAACCCTAGCCATGTGACTTTGGTTTATTTTATTTTGGGAGATTTATTATATTATTTATGTGATTACATATCTTGGGATGTTTCTTAGTTTGCTGCAATTAATTCTTTGTGATTGTTCTTGTAGAATGATTATTTGGGTTAGTTGGTATTTTGATCCATGCTTAATTCTTGTAGTCTTGAGTATGAGAGATATGTGGTTTTTACAAGTATGTTGTGGGTTTTAGAATTGAATAGTCCATGCTAATTTTAGATGATTTATGTCATAGAATTGAATAAGTCATGCTAATAGTTAGATGGGTTATGTCATGCATTTACGCACAATATATTTCTTTAGTGAATTGAAGCTTGTAGCCTAGATCACCACATAAAGGTTTAATCTTTTCTCCTAAATAAAATTGAATCATTGTTATATAGGTTAGTTGTGGATTCAAGGTTCTAAATTATCTCTTTGGGGAAGCTCTTGTTATTTTTAATTTAGTTGTTTTATTTATTATTTTTTACTTAATTTAGGAATAATTTTTTAGATAATATAAATTTGATTCTTCTTTTTATAAAATTAATTTAGGAAGATAATAATTTAAGTAGTTAAGCCTTTCTCTAGGGTTTGACACCCCTGATACCTCCATATTACATTGATCTTTTGCACTTGCAAGTATTAGGTTTAAAAAAACTTAGTTAAAAAAAATCACGACCAACAACTCCTCAACTTGTCTCCTTAGCTCCTTAGTCTCTCTTTGAGGGAACTTCTATAGGCTGGTCTATTTGGCAACATCGCTCGGGTACCAAATTAATTTGATGGTCAACTTCACGTCTCAAAGGAGGAAGTCCACCGGGGTATCTCATCGGGGTACATCTTTGTATTCTTCAACTTCACTATGGCATTAGACAAAGAAGACAAATGATCGTTAATAGACACAAAAGTACCTTTGCAATAGAGAAGTAAAACCATCTCTTCTTTTTTCAATGTCTTCTATGATCTCACTCTCTTTTGCATAGAAGCACCTCTTTTCTCTCTTTCCACTATCACTCTTGTGATCACTCATTTTCTTGTCTCTACTCAATTTTTCCTCTCTAGGTTTTTTCTACACTCACTTTTCTTTCATCAACTCTTTTTTCCCTCTTCAAATCTTTTTTTTCTTTTTTCTCACTCTCTAGACTCTACTTTTCTCTCTTTTTTCTTTTGCTCATCAAAGACTTGACTAGGAGTCAAGGGATTCAACATGAACTTTTTGCCATCTTTTTCAAAAGTGTAGGTGTTCTTCACACCATCATGAATAGCCTTTCTATCATATTGCCAAGGAGATTTTATATAAATGCTTTTTCCCCCTTGAAAATAAGTTAAATTCAATAGTTTTTAAATGAACAAAAGCCTGGTCAAATGATGGTCTCTCTATCATCTTCCATTTAAACTTTGGTGCATGGTGAAGAAGATATGTGTTGCGTTGCTTCTTTCATTTCCCAACAACAAATGTCCCGCTTGCATAGGAACAACATCACAAAGAATATCATCATGATATGACCCTTTAGTAAGAGGTACTAGCACTTGTTTATTAACCTTCACTTCCCCACTATCATTTAACTAATGAAGCTTATAGGGTCTGGGATGCTTAAGAAGAGGTAAATTAAATTTCTCAACAAGATATGTACGAGTCACATTGGTACAACTACCACTATCTATAATAATGTTATCAACCTTACCTCCCACCAAGAATTTAGTGTTAAAGGTGTTTTCCCTTTGGACACTTGCTTCTTCCTCAAAGACTTGAGTAGACAAAGCCCTAATGGTCACCAAGCTTATTCCCTCTTCAACGGCTTCAAAAGTGTCAAATCTCTTGATTTTCATTGCCTTCTTCCTTGTCAACAACATCATCTCGACAATTATCATCTTCCCTTTCAATCTATCCATTCAATTCTTCATTAAAAAATCAAGGTTCTCTTGGTAGGACAATTTATAGCCATATGACCCACACCATTGCACTTAAAGCACCTTGTTGGATTGGCGATCAAACCTTATTTTTTCTTCCATCTTAGGTTTAGAATGATATTTCAATGCCACCTTAGTTGTATCTTCTTTCTTTGTCCAACTCTTGTAGGTTGATGCTTGAGGTTTAGGCACCACATTCCTTGAAGAAGGTAGATTAGTTTTAGAGAAACCACTTGTTGAGTCCACTTAGAAATCTAGCAATTGAAGTATTTTTGTCTTCCTCCAAGCTCAATCTCAAAGTGCATAATTCAATTTCTTGCCGACACTCTTCAACACTTTTTGTTACTTGCTTAAGAGTCATCAACTTGTAATGGAGCTTTCTATAATAATGTTCCGGTACAAATCTCTCCTTCATGAGTGTCTTCAATTCCAACCAAGTTTCTACCGAGTTGTCTTCCATTTCTCATCCTTTGAGTAACAACTCTATCCCACCAATGGAGTGCATAACCCGAGAATTCGGCCATGACTAGCTTTACCTTAACTATGTCACCGAGTTCCTAACCATGAATAAGTTCTCCACTTATTGCTCCCAATCAAAAAATACATTGGGATCACTTTTGTCTTTGAAGCTTGGCACCTCCACTTGATTTTATCTAGAGGCTTATCCCCTTGTTGATTACTATAGTAGCCATCATGGTATGCTTGGCCAACATTAGGATCCTCTCCAAATTCATCAAACAAATTATTCTCTTGCCATGCTTTATGTCTTGGAACCTCTTCTTGTAGTCTATAATATCCTCTTCCATCTTATCCTCCTCTTCTTCTACCTCTAGCTTGTGGTCTTCCTTGAAATTGACCTTCACGAAATGGATACGTAATGTGATCCAACATGTCATGATATCCTTGATTAGACACATTGTCATAAACTCTTTGATGAGGAGGTGAATTAACTCCTCCAAAATTATCTCCAATTCTTTGCTTCATTGAAGCACTACTCTTGCCCCCTCTTAAGCTCTTCAACATCCGTAGCAACACTATGAATTTTCTTGCCAACCCTTCAATTGATTGTTGCATAGTCCTCAAAGTCTCATTGAGATTCATCCTTGTAGGATCACTAGTTCCTTCTTGATGAGATTGAGTGGCGAATTGACCCTTCGTTGACATTATAAAACCTACAAATTAAACAAAGAAAAAAAAAGAAAAGGACCTCCCAATCACTCCCTAAGTGTTTTCACTCTTTGATGATCAGTCCAATCACTCGTGTTTAACTCTCTTAATTGGATTTTATAAATATAAGCTCACCTCTTTCCTTTTTCAAACACTCAACACTCAAGCTTTTATGATATCCTTCAACCTCTTAACCAACCAAAAGCAACAATCCCAAGCAAGTAAATCAATCAAGACACTTAGTGGGACAAGTGTTCAATGAGGCAAAATATCAAACACTTGAGGTGTATGAATTTCAAAGAGTGCAGTCCATGGAATTGAGCCAATAAACAAGATTGGTCATTAACAAAAGACTAAAAAACATATAAGGAAACAACTAGAAAAAAAACAAGGAAATTCAAAACAACTAAACTAAACAAAGAACAAAAGAGTAGTAAGAAAGTTCTTTTCAGAAAAATAGAGTATGACGACGACATTTTACTAAAACTACGATATCTCAAAATATAAGAATCCAAATCAGATGAAACCAATTCAGAAAGATTCCTCATTCGATGGGAATGAATTTAAGTACAAATTTCATTCAAATTGAATCAATATAATATAAGATATGCCCAAATTAATCCACACTTTTTTCTGCAGTCAAGAATCCGAAACACATTTCACAGTTCAATCCAATTAACCAATCAATTGATCTTCAAATTGAGTACAACTTATTTCAAATGAATCTTAACTCAAAGGAAAACATCTCCATTAAAAAATCAACAAATTCGCACATAATTCAACCAAATTATCAATGAATTTTCGGACCTATTTTCTATATTTAGTTTTTGCATGATTTCAAGGGAATTTTATAGATCATCAAGCACTACTTCTTTTTATGAATTTCAGCAAATTTAAACAACTTACAACTTACATTGAACTTCAATTGGAGGTTGCTCCGATACCACTTTGATTGTAACTTTGGACTCTACTCCTTTCCAAGGATCACTTCCTTCTTTGAAGAGCCTCGTATTGAGGATTTTTAAATTCAAAGACTCCAATAAGAAACCTATGAGAAACTAAGTCTCATAAACCTAATATTGAGAGACTAAATTATTTCCTAGATTGATAATTTGAAACTTGAGAGAACAGAGACCTCAAACCCCCAATTACACAATTTAGAAGACCCAAGATTAATTGATTCAAAGAAAGAAAACTCTATAAATCAACTAATGAAAGGAATTGGAATGATCAATTGATTCCATAGATACTTCAATCTAAGGCTCAATTGTTCATAATGCTAAGGACATTAACCTTTAGCAAGCTAGTCTAAGAAGGTGAAGAAGCCAAGCGGCCTCTTGGAGAAACTCTCTCATATTTTCAACAAATTCATCATAGTTGGATTACATTGAGTTATAATGGGGTAGTTATAGACTAAAATCTAGACCTAGCTAACCTATGGTTAAATGGCTTAAAATACACGTTAAAACCTTGATTAAAAACTGAAAGGACAAGCAAAATATAAAAAACTACTCAATTAGAATGCATTAAACATACATTCAGTGAGCCTATCAGCGACGGCAAAGGGAACCTACCGTCGGCGGTAGGTGTGTGAACTACAAAAGATTGGCAGGGCGAAGTATACCGACGACAGTACGGGCAGTGGTCTATCGTTGGCGTAGGGTCTTTTCTTCAATTACTTAGCCAATTTTAACCTCCCAATTGTTCCCTTGAGAAATCCTTGCTAATTGAACAAATGGTGAACAACTTGGAAGTCTTTTCTTGGCCTTTAAACTCTTCAAACTTATTCTTCAAAGCTTCTTCCATGTAAGCTACCATGAATTATCTTCATTTCCATTGAAAGCCTTGAGTTTCTTTACCCGAGCTCTAGGTGTTGGTCTAAGCTTCGACTCCATGGATGCTTGACTCTTTTGATCTACATCAAGAACTTTCGTTGTTGCTTGAAGAACTCATTTTTAATGATTTTTATTCGTAAAGACAGAGGATTTAAGGTAGAATCAAAGCGTGGAACAAAGAAAGGTGAAGAAATTAGTGGTTGAGGTGTGAAATTTGCTGCAAATTCACCCGGAAAATTGCTCGAAAATCGCTTAATTGTGTATGTGAGGGTTTTTGGGAGGGAAAAAAAAGTGTTTTGTCTTAGATAGTGCATGTTATCTCGTGTGCGCAAGATGAAAGAGGATTTAAAATTTAGTTAGTTTTATTAGTTAATTGGAACAATGTCATTTTTTGGACTGGGGCACAACTAGTTAGGTGTGCTCGAGTCTATGGTATAACAACCGGTGACCAATTGTTACAACCATCTCCTCACTAATAATACTTCACCTTTTTTTATAGTATAAAATAATCTTTAGACAAAACTAACACTTAACCGGACCACAAAAAAATTAAAAAAAAACAAAACAAAACAAACACTCAACCTTAAGACAAAACACAACACTTAACCCTCTATATTCCTTCGTTCTTGAGTGGGTGAGCAAACGACCGATTCCAATTCCGGTAGAGCTTTCAGCGTTCACTCACTAGAAAAGTTGGCACCTTACCTTCTTCTTCACCGGAGCTTCCTCATTTCCTCTCTTCTTGCTACAAGTTTGATTCTCTCTCTCTCTGTCTCTCTCTCTCTCTCTCTCTCTCTCTCTCTCTCTCTCTCTCTCTCTCTCTCTCTTTCTCTTTACAAAACTATGCCTCGCTTGAGTTCTTAATCCAAAGATATAATCAATTTCCTAAACTTCCAAATATTGAAAGTCAGCCTCCCTTCATTCTTCTTTCTCATACACAATAATTTTTTTCCTTCTAGCAAAACCTAGATTAGTTTTGTAATTCAAATCAGAACCTAAAATCAATGAGAGAGAACCCAAACCTAAAATCAAGTGAACTTTTTACTTTTTGTAATTCAAAATCGAAGTAGCAAGGAATTTTCCCTTTTCTTGCCCTCGGAAAACTACTTGTTTGCTATTGTCCATATATGGGTTTTTGGTTTTCTCTTTCTTTCTTTTTTCAAAATTAATTTAAGGTATGCTTTGTGTGGTTTTTGAAAGATATGAAAAGATAAATAAGAAATCAATTCAAACAGAAAGAGATGGTGAAAACAATGGAGAAATAATGCTAGTTGGTTTTGTCTTGTCTAGTTGATGTGAATCCCCCAATTTGATTTCAAATTGAATCCATCACCATCCCAAGATCACTTCCTAGTTGAAAAACTTCTATTGAAGATTTTGTAGTTCTAACACTCCACTAAAGAACCTATGAAGAACTAAGCAACATAAACCTAATAATGAGAGGAATAACTCTTTTCCAACTTGGCAACAAGAACCTTAGGGAAACTATGGCCCTAAAACCCAAGTTACATAAATTAGATGACCTAGATTAATCAACTCAAAAACAAGAACTCGAGAATCAATCAAAGAAGGAATTGGAAAATGATCAATTGAATTCTATAGCTTCATCAATCTAAGTAATCAATTGCTCACCTACTAAAGAAGCAAACCATTAGAAGCTAACTTAGATGGCTTGAAGAACCCTAGAAGCTATTAGAGAAAACTCTCAATTTCATCAATATTCAACTTGTTACAAAAAAGAGGCATAATAGGATATATATATATATATATAGAAAAACTCTACCTACTTCCTAAAACCTATTTACAATATTAAGGGACGTGATTACCCTTGAATAAAGTTACTTACAAAGCTTGGACAAAAAGAAACCACAATTAATAACTAAATTGTCCACGTGGTGTAGTTAGTCCGAGACCTCACCGGGGATTGTAGGTTAGAGCCAACCGTCACCCGGTAGGCGTCTTTTAACTCCGCCCAATTTTATCCCGAGAGCTACCGAGGACGGTAGGGTAGGAGCCTACCATCACCGGTAGGCTCTGTTCTTCACTCTTCCTTGCTTCTTCCGTTATCTATATGATGATTGCGGGCTTCGGTTTGATTCTCGTTGAGCATCTTAGGACTTTAATGAATCTTGGAAGTCTTCTAAACTCTTCCAAACCTTCCAATTAAATCCAAGATTCCTCAATTGAAGCTTCAACCATGCGTTTTTTTAATTCTCTAGTTGCTTCTATGCAAATTGTTGAAGAATTCTTTGTCGATTTCATATCATATCCCCTCTCTTAAATGGATTCGTCCTCGAATCTTTTCCTCCAAATATCTATGAAGATGGGTAACATTTGAAAGGACTCAACAATATAAGCATTGGTAAGAGTTAAATAATTAAATCAAATGACCATGTAAACAACAGACAAGCTAGGACTCTAGAACTTCTTTGAATGGCCTATGATAAGCAAAGGAAGTATATACAAAGAAGTTCAAGGCAATGCAACTCTAAAAAGAATTATTTCAAAAGCCACTCAAGTCTTACAAGAATTCTCCAAATAATATAGCCATTAAAAATAGTGAAGTCTTGTAAATCAAACATATGAACAGCATTTTCCAAAGTGTTCTTAAAAGGCCTATGATATTGAAAACTCATATTTGCTAAAATTTCGAAGGTTCAGAACATGATGATTTGAGAACACTTGAAATTCCAACGTAGAAATGCTTCTTCAAAAGTTTGATAGAAAAAAGTTTGAAACAAGTGAGAATGTCAAAGTTGATAAAGTTGTTTCTTAGGAGCAAAAGTTTCAAAAAAAAGACAAGTGTCAACATCCGTGAAAGGCAAATGGTCGTAAAATATTGCATTCATTCTAAACTTAAGAAGTATGTTAAGAATATCAAAAGTTTGAATTACGACCTCTTTAAAAGGATGATGAAATTCAAAATGGATTTTCCAAATAAAATCGAAAGAATTTGAAAGCAAATAAAAGACTTTAAATTCTACAAACTCTTCAACTTCACAATCAAGATAAGAGAACACGAAACAAAGTTTGTAAGATCCAAGATTTGCCAAATTTATTTCCAAAAATTCATTTCTTAAAGAACTCTTTAAAAGGCAAATGAAAGTAGAAACTTTCATCATTTCTAAACTCCAAAAGTAAATCAAGAAGGTCATGAGTTTGAAATATCTCCTCTTCAAAAGATGATGAAATGTAGAGCTCAAGGTGTGTAATGATTTCAAATGTTGAAAAAAGAAGTTGTAAGGATTTTCAATGCTCCAAACACTTAGTGTTTTCTCAAAAATTCTAAGAAGGAAATTTAAAACACAAGTGTTAAGAAACAACTTTCTTGTCAATTGTTCAAAATCAAAATCCTTGAAGGGTAAATGATATTGAAAGCTTTCATTCATCCGAAAATAGTCATGAAAACCACACATTTGAAATCTCTTTTCTATGAAAGGGTAATGCTAATTCAAATGCACCTTCCAACTAAAACCTAAAGCATTTATAATGAATGAATAGCCTTGATGAGTTTCAAATTTCATCATTTCATAAATGAGGTGAGAAAGTGTAGACATAAAATTTCAAAAACTCCAAGCTGGTCTACATTCCTCTTTGAAATCCATTTTATCAAAGAACTCTTTAGAAAGTAGATGGTAAAACAATGTAGCTTCAAATTTATGTTTCAAAATTAATGCACAATAGTTCTTTTGAAGACTAGTAAATGACAAGAACAACTTTGATAACCACTCCTTGAAAGGTATGTGATAGTAAAGATGCCCAACAACAATCTTTGCAAACTTGTTCAAATCCTACTTGGCCTTTTAACAAGGAATCCTTGAAATGTAAATGGTAGAATTTGAATCCAAAGGTGTTTTCAAACAACAGGTTCAAAGAGTTCACAACACTTGAAAGCTTATGCTTATTGTAAGAAAACTTAAAAATGATTATTCAAAAGGTGAAAACGTTGGTTTAAAGGAATAACTCCATCAAGATTCTTTATGAAAGCATCAAGGAAAGGAAATTCATAATCAACATCCTCAATAAACTTTCCTAAATACTCATCATGTAAATGTCAAATAAAGCATAATCAAGCTCAAAACCAACAATGTTAGGATTAACAAGGGAAGTATCATCTAACATACCAAAGCCATAACAAGAAGGATCAAATTTAACACTACTACTCATCAATGGATCCTCAAGAGAAATATGGAAAGAAAGACAGCTTAATCATACAAGACATAAGAAGAAAGACATTCCCATCAAAAGAAATAACACATATATCACCAAGTATGCCCACATGAAAAGTATAAGAAACCAACCAAGACTTTAATTCCTCAAAAGAAACTTCATGAAATGAAAGAGACGGGTTAAGAAATGGACTTATTGGTAAGTATTCAAGACAAATGCCAAGCTCTTTCTCCTTGCCCCCTTGCTCATCTTCCATTCCTAGCGCACAAAAAAGCATAATTAGCCACATTGTCATAATACTCAACTCTAGGAATGACACAAGACAAGGAATTAAACTATATGAAATGCTTCTTTTCTAATAAAGTTCCAAGAGAGTTGAGAAAGTAAAATTCATATCCATTTTCCATAAAAACAAGTGTAAACAACTTAATTTCCTTAAAATAAATTTCAAACCTCAAGTAAGAATTAGAGGGAAAGAAGTTTATGGTCTTGATGGACTTAAAGGCAAGCTTTTCTTCTTCATCCTTGCTTGAATCTTCAAAGTTCTGCACACATAAGGATTCACTAGCAAAGAAAGAGTTTGTTTCATTAGCACAAAAATTCACTTTCTCACTATTTTCAAGTACAACTATCTCTTTTTCTCATTGCTCTTCTTTTTCACTCTCTTGTTGTTCAATGAAGCTCTCATTTACTTTTACTCTCTCATTTTTCTAATTCTCACTTTCTTTCTCTTTTGAGCACTCTAAAAGTTCCCTTTTTTTTGAAGGGATAGAGATGAATCAAAGATACATAATCTCTCAACTAATCTCTCTTTATCTTTCACTCTTTCTTTTTCTTTGATTTCAGTGAACTCTTATTTTTCATTGTTCTTTCCACTCATGAAATCACAAAGTTCCTGTTTAAATGCTTCTTCCTCAACATGTAGTACAATACTTTCTTCAACTACCTCTTGAGCTTGTGGAAGCTCATTTACATTTTGAAATTCTCCAATAATTGATGGTTTCAAGGTTTCTACCTTTGCAACTGCTTGAGGTGGCAGGGAAAGTTGTTTGTCCTCATATCTTTTAGCCTTCTTGATACTCTTTTCCTTTTTCTCATGCTCCAACATTCTTACCTTTTCTTTCAACTTTTTTGCTCCTCATAAATTTTGTGAGGCGCCAAGGATTTAGAATGAATATCTTGCCATATTTGGTGAATTTGAAAGAATTTTGTCCCCATTGTATATAGCTTTCGTATCATATATCTAAGGACTTCCAAACAATAAATGACATGCTTGCATGGGTGCTACATCACATAACACATCATCTTTATATATTTCTTTAGATATAGACACACACACTTGCTTAGTGACTTTGATCTCATCACTATCATTTGACCAATGGCTTATGTAAGGCTTAGGATGTTCAAGAAGAGGTACATTCAACTCTTCCACAAGGTAAGTACTAGCCACATTAGCACAACTACTACCATTAACACCAAGATTAGCAACTTTGCCTTAACAAGGCATTTGAGATGGACTACATCCTTACTTTTATTTTTTCCTCTCATAGACATTTTCATCATATAAGCTCTCAAAGTAAACTTCTCTACCATAACTATGATGATACCTTTCATAATAATCATAAGGACTATGCTTATAATAATCATATTTCGAATTATCTCTATCATAACCCCTATAATCATCGGAAGAAGTATGCCCATAAGATTTAGCATAAGACGAGAAGTTACCAACTCCATTATGTCTTTTAGAAGTAAAGTTTCTATAACCATCATGTCTTCTAGAAATGAAGTTTCCATGTCCATGGTTGCTTCCACCATAAGCATTGACTCCATTGCCACCACCATGATAGAAATTATGCATATCCCTTCAAGCTTGGATTGATAATCCTCTTGTTTTCTTGTGGCTTCCATCCTTTTTTCCTAGAAGATGTAGTCTCCACATATTCATTTGCCATGTATTTCTTTTGTGATGTGATACATTTTAATCTTGTTAAACATGCACAGAAAGGATTAGAAACAAAGAATAGGACCTCCCATCACTCCCTTAGTGTTTTCTCTCTTTAGATGATCACTCATTTCACTCCTATATGTACTCTTTTTTGGCTTTTATGAAAATGAACTTACCCTCTTTCCTTTAACAATTACTCACCTCTCAAAGTTATATAGATAATTAAAACTTCTTAGCCAACTCAACCAAGAGAATTCAACCAAAGCAAGTAAAACAATAATACACTTAGTTAGATACAAAAAGTTCGAAGAAGCAATTTTGAAGCACTTGAGGTATAAAGAATTTCAAAGAGTTTGTCTATAGAAATGAGCCAATAAGCATAATTGATCATCAAATAAATACTAAGAACACAAGAGAAAGGAATTAGAAAGAAAATTCAAAACAATTCACAGACAAACTAAGCTAAACAAAGAAATAAACAGTACTAAGAAAATAATTTTTCCACAAAACAGGGGATGATGACACCCTCGTAAACAAAACGGCAATAACTCCACGAATACTAATCCAATTTGAGCCAAAAAATTTTAGAAAAAATTCATTACACGAAGCGGATGAATTTAGGTACAAATTGCTACTGAATAGATGAGTATAACAGAAGATATGCTTAGTTTAATTTCACACTTATTTTTTTAAAACCGAGATCTTAAACACCTTTCGGTTTTCAATCGATTTGAACAAGCATATGAAATCCAAATCGGGTCAAATCAATTTAGATATAAGCAAAACTCAATGAGGATGATATTAAGCACGAATTTCGTCCAATTTGGAACAGCATAACATGAGATATGATCCAATTAAGCAGCAATTTCGCAACAACCGAACATTGTGTACAAATTCAAGATTTTGATCTAATTGAGTAACCAAATCAACTCCAAATTGAGTAAAACTTGTTTCAAAATATTCCAAACTCAAAGGAGAATAGATTCATCAGAAAATTGCAAATAAATTCGTAACTAATCATTCTTTTTCATTCCATTTTTCTGATATGATTTTTCTATATGAGTTTTGCATGATGTTCATGGAATTTTCTTTAGATAATCAAGTATTTTCTCTTTTTTTTCAAAGAATTTAACACAAATAAAACATGAATGGACCTTCAATTGGAGGTTTCTCTGATACCAATTTGATGTGAATCCCCAATTTGATTGCAAATTGAATCCATCACCATCCCAAGATCACCTCCTTGTTGAAGAACTTCTATTGAAGATTTTGTGGTTCTAACACTCCACTAAAGAACCTATGAAGAACTAAGAAACATAAACCCAATAGTGATAGGAACAACCCTTTTCCAACTTGGCAATAAGAACCTTAAGGAAACTATGGCCTAAAACCGAAGCTACACAAATTAGAAAACCTAGATTAATCAACTCTAGAAACAAGAACTCCTAGAATCAATCAAAGAAGGAATTGGAAAATGATCAATTAAATTCTATAGATTCAACAATCTAAGTGATCAATTGCTCCCCTACTAAAGAAGAAAACCTTTAGAAGCTAACTAAGATGGGTTGAAGAACCCTAGAAGCCATCAGAGAAAACTTTCAATGTCATAAATATTCAACTTGTTACAAAAGGAGGCATAATAGGATATATATATATATGTATATATAGAAACCCTAAATACGCTCCTAAATCCTAATTAGAATGTTAAAGTCCTAACTACCCTTGAATAAATTTAATTACAAATCTTGCACAAAAAAGAAACCAAAATTAATAACTAAATTGTCCACTTGGTATAGTTACTCCAAGACCTACCGGGGATGGTAAGGTTGGAGCCTACCGTCACCGGTAGGCATCTTTTAAGCGAGTGCAATTTTATCCCAAGAGTTACCGAGACGGTAGGGGTGGGAGCCTACCTGTGCCGTAGCTTTGTTCTTCACTCCTCCTTGCTTTTTCCGTTATCTATGATGGGCGGGGAGCTTCTAGTTTGATTCTCGTTGAGCTTCTTAGGAGTTTAATTAATCTTGAAGTCTTGTAAACTCTTTCGAACCTTCCATTTGAATTCAAGATTCCTCAATTGAAGCTTTAACGATACGTTCTTTCAATTCTCTAGTTGCTCCTATGCAAATTATTGAAGAATCCTTTGTTGATTTCGTATCACTAGTAGCAAAAATACTAGCAAAAATTGGGTAAATACTCTATTCTCGGATTATTAGCTTCATCGGTGAGTTCTTTGTTGGTTCAATAAATCGATCCGGTTGCGGGGATGTTTAACTACTCTATCGTAAGCATCATCAAGTGCCAAATATGCAAAAAGAGTAAAATACTAGGATCGATGCTACCATAAACCTTTTGGTCTATCCCATTATAAGGATTTTTTAGTGTGGAAATGATGAGATACACGCTACTGGAAATCATTTTCAAGAATCATGCAATATTAATATTTGGAATAAACATAAACATGACATGAAAAAAAAGAAATATTGGTGCATTTCTTTTTTAAACAGTGATCGCAACGTGCCTACGGTGTGTGCACCCTATACTATTGGGCTTCCAAACGATGTTGAAGTAATAGCTTCACAACCCGGGCGAGTGTGTGTTTAGGTCCTAATTTAATTCTTTATACTATTCTATTCATTCTTGAGTTAAGATGTAGTTTGGTTTCACTAGGCCAATTATCCGATAACACCTGATTGTTTGTCATAATTTTTAATGGTGTTTGTGCTCTTCAAGATTTTACGTTGAAGATGCCTATTAGAGTGGATAATCGGAGGAATGGGCTTTTCATCTCCAGTGTCGTTGCGATCACCTATTTAATTTTCTTGTTCCGTAAACTCTTCTATTTCTAGTGAATTATAGCATGCCCTGTTTAGGCCATCCGTCACATTTTTTAGTACAAAAAATTTTTTGGGACATTCTTCTTCTAACATTAATAAACTGTCTAATGTTTGTTTTAGAGCTAAACAAACAAAGGATATTTTTTCCTACAAGTTTAAATAATGCTCGCTACTCCTTTTGACTTAATTCACTATGATCTTTGGGAACCTTACAATGTTATGTCAACTAGGGGTGCTAAATATTTTCTCACCATACTTGATGACCAGTTTAGATCCGTGTAGATTTATCTACTTGCCGAGAAATGTGAATTTGCTGATATTGTGAAAAAAATTTATCACCATGGTACATACTCAATTTCATAAAATTGTTAAAATGATAAAAAGTCACAATAATACTGAGTCCTGTTTATTAACTACAAGATTTCTTATTAATCATACTCCTTCCATTGTGTTAAAAGGAAAAACAACATACAAAATGCGATTGTGCCAGCTGCTAGGAATAAATTGAAGCCTATTAGTCCTCTCTAAAGTCCGCCCTCACTTTAATTTAATGTATATTCATTTTTCTTCCCTGTTGTTTTTTTATTTGCTAGAGACATGTTAATCAATTAGATTTTGTTTAAACATTTTTTTTGTGAGAAAAATTTCTATAATTTCTCCGATTTCTTCAATGTTTCCTCGAGCTAGTGGTAAGGTGTCTAACTGCTTTGTTTCTTTTTAATGCAGGGTATATTTGTGGAAACACTTCTCCTTAAAATTAAGTGATTCAAGATTTGAATTTGGGTTCTCTTTTACTTTTATAATTTTATCTCGTTGAAAATTTTGGAGTTTATCGAGTGAAGTCATCCTAGTTTATCGGGATTGGCCTAATGGCGAAACATTTTATAATTTTAGTAAGATAAGACATTTTATGTTGTAAGAAAACATGATGATTGGTTTAAAGCATGAACAACATTTGACATCCGGGGAGAGCTTGAAATTATAGGATGAAGAAAGAGTAAAATTGATACGAACCGAGACGAGTTAATCACCTTTGGATTTGAATCTTGGATTGATAATTAGAGCTCAAAGGAAGAACCCGAAGCTTCAAGAAGACAACAACATGAATGCTCACATGGAGGACGCCTTGAGGAGCAAGAATGAAGAGTTTGATGGTCAAGGAAAGCCTCCCAAGTTGTTCCCAATGTGTTCAATTGTCGGGGGAATAATCAAGGAAATAACTTGCGGTAAAAATTGGCTAAGTATTTGAAGAGTAACCCTCCCGCTAACGGCGGGGGTTGCCCTCTAGCGTTGCCGGTAGGATTTTCTAGGCATGCTCTTGGAAGTTGACAACCTACCACGTGCGGTAGGTCTTACCTTACCGTCCCGATAGGTCTCAAGTTAGAACTTTCTCAACCGCCCTTTTTGGGCGGGATTTTGTAATTCAAGTTGTTTTTTTCAGCTTTTAATCAAGGGGGTTTATGGATAGTACAAGTCATTAAACACTTACTTAGTTAGGGTAACGGCTTGGTCTATAAGTACCCCATTATAAACTTATTGTAAAACCAATTGTGAATTTTGCTGAAAATTATTGAGAGGGAATCTCTTGGTCTCTAGGGTTCTTCACCCTTGCTTAGTCTAGCTTCTAAGGATTAATGTCCTTAGTTGTGATCAATTGAATGCCTTAAGATAATGAGTGTATGGAATTCAATTGATCATCCTAATTCCTTCTATTGATTGAGTCTAGAGTTTTTGTTCTTGATTCAATTGATTCTAGGTCTTCTAGCTTGTGTAATTGGGGGTTTTTGAAACCTTAGTTTCCTCAAGGTTCTAGTTATCAATCTAGGAATGAGTGTTTCCTCCCAATGTTGGGCTTTATGAGGCTCGATCCTCATAGGTTTTCCATTGGAGTGTTGAAGCTACAAAATCCTCAATAGAGGTTCTTTAATCAAAGGAGGTGATCTTGGTAAGGATTTTGATCCAATTATACAATCAAAAGAGGATTTACATCAAAGTGGTATCAGAGCAACCTCCAATTGAAGGTCAATTTGATTTGTAATTTGTTTAAATTTTCTGAAATTCAAAGATAAAGAATAAGTGCTTGATGATCTATGAAAAACATATAAAACATCATGCAATAGTAGTACTGTAAAAAATCATTGAAAAAATTGTTGCGAAAATTAATAGAAAATTTAGTTGAAATTTGTGAGAATTTGTTGATGAATTTTGTTGGAGATGTTCTCCTTTGAGTTTTGATTTATTTGAAATAAGTTTTGCTCAATTTGGAGTTCATTTGATTGTTCTATTTGATTAAATTATGGAATGTGTTTCGGATTCACGATCTGGAAAAGTGTAGATTAATCCGATCATATATTGTATTATACTAATCCAATTCCCGACACAATATGTGCTTAAATTCATTCTCTTCGAGTGAGGAATCTTGGGGAATTTCTCTCATCTATTTTATATTCGTAGCTTGTGAGTTATCATCATTTTTTTTTCAGGGTGTCATTATCCCCTGTTTCTTGGAAAATTTTGTTTTAGTACTCTTGTGTTCTTTGTTAAACCTAATTGTTTTTATTTGCTTTGTTTTTTTACTTCTAATTGTTTCCTTGTGTGCTCCTAATCATTTGTTGATGATCAATTGAGTTCGTTAGCTCTTTTCCATAGATTAAATTCTTTGAAACTCTTATAACTCGGGTGTTTGATATTTTGCCTCTTTGAACACTTATGCAACTAAGTGCTTTGATTTGTTTGCTTGCTTTGGATTGATGCTCTTGGTTTGAGTTGGCCAAAAAGTTTGAATGATCATATAGAGAATTGATTGTTGAGTGACTAGAAAAGGCAAGAGGGTGAGCTTATCTTGAAAAAAAGCCATTAGGAGAATTAAACACGAGTGGATAGAGTGATCATCAAAGAGTGAAACATTTAAGGAGTGATAGGAAGGTCCTTTGTTTTTGTTTCTCTATTTAAAATTGCAGGTTTAAAAATGTCTGCAGATGGTCATATGCCTACTTAATCTTATCAAGAAGGTACTAGTGAACGAGGGGCATGTAAATGAGACTTTACTGGTCTTTACAACAATCGATTGAAGGATTGGCAAGGCAATACCAAAGTGTTGCTAGAGATGTTGAAGAGCTTAAGAATCAAGAGCTATGCCACAATGGAGAAAAGAGCTGGAGATAACCTTGGAGGTTTCAATTCACCTTACCATCAAAGACCTTTTAACTTTGACAATGTATCTTGTTATGGATACCCGATACGCTGGTTCAAAATTCTCATCCATTTCATGAAGATGGATATCAAGGAGGACCATAAGTTAGAGATGGAAGAAGAGGAGGTCTAGGAGGAAGAGAATATCATAGACCACAAGAAGAATATCCCGGACATGAAGCATGGCAAAAGGATAATTTGTATGAAGATTATGGGGATAATCTTAATGTTGGCTACTATAGTAATCAACAAAGGGATAAATCTCTTGCCAAAATCAAGTGAAAAGTGCCTAGCTTCACGGGTAAGAGTGATCGAAATGTGTCCCTTGATTGGGAAAGATAAGTAGAGAACCTATTCACGGGGAGAAGCTTTAGTGACATTGTCAAGGGGAAATTAGTCATTGTCGAATTTTCGGGTTATGCACTTCATTGGTGGGAAAAGGTTGTTACTCAAAGGTTAAGGAATGGAAGGCAACTGGTAGACACTTGGGGCGGAGTTGAAGGCTCTCATGAAAGAGAGATTTGTACCAGAGCATTACCATAGGGAGCTTCATTACAAGTTGATAACTCTTAAGCAAGGCAACAAAAGTGTTGAAAAATATAGGCAAGAAATGGAGTTGTACACTTTGAGATTGAGTTTGGAGGAGGACAAAGATGCTTCGACTGCTAGGTTTCTAAGTGGTCACAATAGTGATATTTGCTAATCAATTAGATTTGTATCCTTATACCACTTATGAAGATATGTGTTATTTGGCTACCAAGATTAAAAAATCAAAGAAAGAGGATTGGTTTCTCCAAAACTAATCTTCCATCTTCAAGAAGCATGGTGGCTAAGCCTTAATCATCAACCTACAAGAGTTAGCCAAAGAAGGAAGACACACCTAAGGTTGCTTTCAAAGATCATTCTAAACCTAAGGTGGAAGAGAAAGGGAAGTTGATCACTAAACCAACAAGGTACTTCAAGTGCAATGGTGTGGGGCATACTGCCATAAATTGCCCTACCAAGAGGACTTTGGTGTTTAGTGAAGATTTAAATGGTTGGATTAAGAAGAGTGATGATGATTTCCAAGAAGGGGTAGTGGACAAAGACGAAAGTAGTGAAGATCAAGATATTACCTCTTTTGAAGTCGATGAAGAGGGAATGAGCTTGATGACTATTAGAATTTTCTCTACCCAAGTCCACGAAGAGTAAACTAGAATTCGAAGAGAAAACATCTTTCACACTAAATGCTTGGTGGGAAGTAAGGTAGCTAACCTTATTATCGATAGTTGTAGGTACACTAATGTGGCTAGCACTTATCTTGTTGAAAAGTTAAATTTGCCTCTTATTAAGCATCCTAAGCCTTATAAGCTCCATTGGTTGAATGATAGTGGAGAAGTGAAAGTGAACAAACAAGTGCTAGTGTCTATTACTAAGGGGTCCTATAATGATGAGATTCTTTGTGATATGGCTCCTATGCAAGAGGGGAATTTGTTGTTGGGATGTTCTTGGCAATACGATAGAAGGGCTAGTCATGATTATGTGAAGAACACCTACACCTTTGGAAGAATAGGGAAAAGTTCATGTTGAATCCCTTAACTCCTAGTCAAGTCTTTGTAGAACAAAAGAAAATGAGAGAAAGAGAGAGACTAGAGAGTGAGAAGAAAAAAGAGTATTGAAGAGGGAAAAAAGAATTGAGTGTGAAAATTTCTAGGGAGGCAAATTTGAAAAGAGGCAAGAAAAAAGAGTGATAGTTGCAAGGGAGAGAAAAGAGGCTTTTATGCAAAAGAGAGTGAGATTATAGAAGCTATTGAAAAAGAAGAGTTGGTATTATTTCTCTATTGCAAGGGAACATTTGTTTCTACTAATGATCATTTGTCTTCTTTTTCTAATGCTATAGTAGAGATCATTGAAGAATTCAAAAATATGTGTCCCGAAGAGATTCCAGGTGGAATTCCTCCCTTGAGAGGAATGCACATCAAATTGAGTTGGTACCCGAGTGGTGTTACCAAATAGATCGACTTATAGAAGTCCTCGCGAAGAAACCAAGGAGCTAAGGAGACAAGTTGAGGAATTGTTCTCAAGAGGATATGCAAGAGAAAGTTTAAGCCCTTGTGCCGTTCTCGTTTTATTAGTTCCAAAGAAACATGGTACATGGCGTATGTATGTTGATTGTAGAGCCATCAATAATATAACTATCAAGTATAAGCATCCTATTCCTACATTAGATGATTTGCTTGATGAGTTGCATGGTTCTCAAATATTTTCAAAGATTGATTTCAAATCGGGCTTCCATCAAATTAGAATGAGGGAAGGGGATGGGTGGAAAACGTCTTTCAAAACTAATTTTTGTCTATATGAGTGGCTAGTTATGCCTTTCGGGTTTAACTAATGCTCTTAGTACATTCACGAGACTTTTGCATCATATGTTGAGGAATTTTATTGGTAAATTTATTGTTGTCTATTTTGAGGACATTTTGATATATAGCAAGACTTATGAAGATTATTTGCATAATCTAAAACAAGTTTTGTTAGTTTTGATAAGTGAAAATTTATATGCTAACCTTGGAAAATGTGAGTTTTGCTTATAAAAAGTGACTTTCCTTGGTTATGTGGTGAGTTCCCAAGGCCTTCAAGTAGATTAAGAGAAAGTTAAAGCAATCAAAGAGTAGCCTAGTCCCAAGAATGCATCCGAAGTGAGGACCTTCCATGGATTGGCAAGATTCTAGAGAAGGTTCATCAAGGATTTTAGAACCATTGCTAGTCCTTTGACGGATGTTATTAAGAAGTTTAATGGATTCAAATGGGTGGAGGTTTTAGAGAAGGCATTCAATTTGTTGAAGGAAAGGTTGAGTAGTGCACCTTTGCTTGCATTACCAAATTTTGAGAAGATGTTTGATATAGAATGTTATGCCTCGGGTGTTGGCATTGGAGGATCTTGATGCAAGACAAGAGACCCTTGGTTTTCTTTAGTGAAAAGTTTACCGGTGCGGCATTGAACTAGGTATCCTATGACAAGGAGCTCTATGCGCTTGTGCGCACATTGAAGCATTGGCAACATTATTTGTGGCCAAAAGAGTTTGTGATGCATACCGATCATGAATTCTTGAAATTTCTCAAAGGGCAACAAAGTTGAATATGAAACATACGAGATGGATGGAGTTCATTGAGACATTTTCATACATTATTCAATACAAGAAAGGTAAAGAAAATTGTAGCCGATGCATTGTCAAGAAGTTATACTCTTATCTCTACTTTACAAGCTCAAATTCTTGGTTTTGAGGTGCTTAAAGAGTTATATGCTAGTGACCATGATTTTAAGGATATATATGAGAATTGTTTGCTTTTGCCTAGTGATAAGTACCTTGTTCATGATGGCTTTCTTTATTGTGAAGTTAAATTGTGCATTCCATCTTGTTCTACTAGATTATTGTTGGTTAAAGAAGCTCATTGTGGTGGCTTAATGGGAAATTTTGGTATTGCTAAAACTTATGACATTTTGCATGAGCATTTCTATTGGCCTCACATGAGAAAAGATGTTTAGAAGTCTTGTGGTCATTGTTTAGGTTACAAAAAGGCTAAGTCTACATCCTTGTCTCGTGGTCTTTATACTCCATTAGATGTGCCTAACGTTCCTTGGTCGACATTTCTATAGATTATATTCTTGACTTGCCTAAATCTCTTAAAGGAATGGATTCCATCTTGGTTGTGATAGATAGGTTTTCTAAAATGGCTAATTTTACACCTTGCAAGAAAACCCGATGATGCTAGCCATATAGCAAACTTGTTTTTCACTTAGGTGGTACGGTTCCATGGAATTCCAAGAACCATTATTTTGGACAATGACACTAAATTTCTTAGTCATTTTTGGCGTGTTTTGTGGAGGAAAGTTGGTACTAATTTGTTGCATTCTACGACTTTCCATCCACAAACCGATGGCCAAATGGAGGTGGTCAATAGGACCATTGGACAACTTCTTAGGGCCATCCTTAAGAAGAATTTGCGCCAATGGAAGGAAGTTATTCCACACATTAAGTTTGCTTACAATATGGCTAAACATTCTAGTACTTCCTTTTCTCCTTTTGAGATTGTTTATGGTTTTAATCTATTGAATCCATTTGATTTGGTTCCTTTGCCTATAGATCATGTGTGAGCTTGGCTAGAAAACGGAAGGTGGAGCTTGTCAAGTCTATTCATGTCAAAGTGCATAAAGCTATTGAGTCTAACAACAAGAAGTTGGTGGTTAAACAGAATGTTGGAAGGAAACGTGTTGTGTTTGAACCCGGTGATTGGGTTTGGGTGCACCTTCGGAAGGAACATTTTCCTTCTCAATGCAAGGGCAAGCTTGAGTCCTGTGGCGATGGACCGTTTCAAGTTCTTGAGCATTTAAATGGTAATGCCAATAGAATTGATCTTCAGAGTGACTATAATGTTAGTGCCACCTTTAATGTTTGTGATTTATCTCCTTTTGATATAGGTGAAGATTAGAGCGTTTAATGCTTGTGATTTAAGACTTTTTTCTACATAGGTTTTCCATTGGAGTGTGAAGCTACAAAATCCTCAATAGAGGTTCTTCAAGAGAAAGTGATATTGGGAAGGATTTAGATCCAATTCAACAAGCATAAGAGGATTCATATCGACTTGCCATCCACAAACCGATGGCCAAACAGAGGTGGTCAATAAGAACATTGAGCAATTTCTTAGGGCCATCCTTAAGAAGAATTTGCACCAATAGGAAGAAGTTCTTCTTCACATTGAAATTGCTTACAATAGGGCCAAACATTCTACTACTTCATTTTCTCCTTTTAAGGTTGTTTATGGTTTTAATCCATTGACCTCATTTGATTTAGTTCCTTTGCCTATAGATCATTTGGTGATCTTGGATAGAAAGTGAAAGACGGAGCTTTTCAAGTCCATTCATACCAAGGTGCAAGTAGCAATTGAGGCCAAGAACAAGAAATTGGTTGCTACACGAAATGTTGGAAGAAAAAGTATGGTGTTTGAGCTTGGTGATTGGGTTTGGGTTCATCTTCAAAAGGAACGTTTTCCTTCTCAATGCAAGACCAAGCTCGATGATCATGGTGATGGGCCATTTCAAGTTCTTGAGCGTTTGAGCGATAATGCCTATAGAATTGATCTTTGGGTGCCTATAATGTTATCGCTACCTTTAATGTTTCGATTTATCTCCTTTTGATGTAAGTGAAGATTCAAGGGACGAATCTTTTCAAAGGCACGGTGGATGATATAAACCGAATGAGTCAATCACCTCTATATTTGAATCTTGGACCGATAACTAAAGCTCAAAGGAATAACCTCAAGCTTCAAGAAGACAATGAAATGAATGCTTACATGGAGGGACGCCTTAAAGAGCAAGATTGAAGAGTTTGATGATCAAGGAAAGCCTCCCAAGTTTTTCACAACGTGTTCCATTATCAAGGAGTAATCAAGGAACAACTTGTGGTGAAAATTAGCTAAGTATTTGAAGAAATCACCCTAACACAGGGCGGCGGGGTTGCCCCTACCGTTGCCGGTAGGATTTTGCCCTGGCATTCTCTTGGAAGTTGACAACCTACCACGCACGGTAGGTCTTACCCTACCGTCGCCGATAGGTCTAGAGTTGGAACTTTCTCAACCGCCCTTTTGGGCAGGATTTAGTAATTCAAGTTGTATTTCCAGACTTTTAATCAAGGGGTTTATGGGTAATTCAAGTCATCAAACACTTGATTAGCTAAGGTTAAAGCTTGGCCTATAAATACCCCATTATAAACCTATTGTAAAACTACTTGTGTATTTTTTTGAAAAAAATTATTGAGAGAGAATCTCTTGGTCTCTATAGTTCTTCACCCTTGCTTAGTCTAGCTTTCTAAGGGTTAATGTCCTTAGTTGTGAGCAATTGAATGCCTTAGGATGATGAGTGTTGAAATTCAATTGGTCATCTTAATTTCTTCTATTGATTGAGTCTAAAGTTCTTGTTCTTGATTCAATTAATTTTAGGTCTTCTAGCTTGTGTAATTGAGGTCTTGAGGCCTTAGTTTCCTCAATGTTCTAGTTATCAATCTAGGAAAGAGGTTTACCTCTCAATGTTGTGTTTATGAGGCTTAGATCCTCTAGGTTTTCTATTGGAGTGTTGAAACTACAAAATCCTCAATAGAGGTTCTTCAATCAAAGAAGTTGATCTTGGGAAGGATTTGATCCAATTTACAAGCAAAAAGAGGATTCACATAAAATTTCTTTTAAAAAAAATTCTCACCTTTGGTACTTGGGTTTAAGAATAAGGCGGTGATATAATAATCAAATATGACATCCATTATATGTGAAAGAAGTGAGTGTTGGCGAGATATTTGAATATTTTTTGTTATTTGGCATAATATCTATTCTAAAATTGAAACTCTCTACAATTGCTTTCTTGATTATGATTGGATCAATTTCATTAATTCGAGTATGAACATAAAGAGGTTTGACGGTTTCTTTGGTATACTTTATTTATTTATTTATTTATCGACATTTTAATTGCTCTGGACTTGTTAGACAATCATTTTCCCCATTAGAATCAATGAGGTTTTTTTTTGGATTTTCCTTTAATAATTTCGAGAAAGAGAAAGTTGAAATTGAACTGCCAAACTATGCGGAAGGATAAACTTTTTTCTTTTGTTAATTTATAAGCACTTACTCGTGCCCTCTGAATCAATTATTCAATTACTTCTCTTTTGCAAAATGGTTTTTGAGTTGAAAATCCAACTACTTATATGTAGATATAAGTACTTATATCCCTTGAATGTGTTTTTGATGTTATACTTATATTCTAGAAATGTTCATCCAATTTCGGGTCTCTGCTTTCGATTTTGGCTCCTTACGTGTTTTCTTGAATCGGTTGCCATAAGCGGTGCATTTGGATTTGAGTTTGACTTACGCTTCGAAATGTTTATAGTTCTAAGTTTCTTTGAAGTCAAACAGTAGTCTATCAACCCTTTCTTGTTTTGTTTTGTTTTATTTTTTAATTTGGCTGTTTTTTTGTGCCCTAAAACTACTTTAGATTTATATAATTATTCAAAGAATGAGTTTCAAATTTGTGGAAGGTAAGTGATGGTCGCATTTTCTCCGAGTATGTTTGCATTTTACATGTTCCATATCAGAATATATAGAAATAAATTGGCTGGTTTTGTTGTTCAAGTTTATAAATTTCCTTTCCTCGGTAGAATTAGCTTTAGAAGAACTCTAAATATGCTTTGTGAATTTCAGTAAAATTGAGTATAAGAATGCACCTTAAATTATTGACATTTGCAATAGCTCTTAATTATTATTTTTTGTGCGTATCATTCCTACGGATAAATCATGGATAAGAGTTGGATGAATTGTGTGGATTGATGGTCCGAACAATATACCACATGAGTAGAAAAATTCATGGAGTTTATAAGAGAGAAGAACAGTAATAACAATGCAAGAGTTTGGTGTCCAGTGTAGAATCAGTAGAAATGTTTTGTGGCACACTTTGTGTACTGGTAAAGAATCAATTGTTGAACAAAGGAATGGATAGTACATACACTAATTGGAGGTTTCACGGTGAGGATTTATGTGAAGAAAATGATGATAGTGATGATATTCTTATTGGTATGGAGGAGGATAATGATGACAGAATGATGAAAATCCTAGAAGATATTCATATGGGGACCTTCTCGAATGATGATTTTAATGGGAGGATAGATGACCAAGGATCGGATAGTCGTGGTAATGTAGGAGATGGACTAGAGATGTTTAGTACATTATTACAAAAAAGCAAATAAAAAGTTATATGCAAGTTGCAAAAGATATACGATTTTACTTTTCATAATAAAGTTGTTGCAGATTAAGGCACTCAATAAATGGAGCAATAAATCATTCACTATGCTACTTGATCTATTATCATATGCTTTACCATATGGCAATTTACCTCCCTCTTCTTAATAGCGTTGTTAAAAAAAATCGGATCGGATATTCAACCGGTTAAAATACTTTGGTTCATCTGGTTTATTGGTTCAACCGATTGAACCGATGAGTCGAACCATATAACATTATAAATATATAGAAATTATGTATATAATTTTTTTTATATGTGTATACTTTCTTTTATAGGTGTATACTTAAGTTTTTTATTAAATTTCCTAAAAAAAAGGTCTTTTATTAAAATAATTTAATTTATTTGGCCTAATTGAACTTCATTTTCAAAAGAAGAAAGAATATATAAGCTCATTGAATATCTTCCAATTCAATATATGAGCTTTTTTCTTCAAAAAAATTGTTCTCCTCAAAAACAATACAAAAGAGCCAAAACTCCCTAAAAAATAAGGGCCCAAGAAAACCCAAAACTTCCTTGAAAAAAAGGCCCCAAGGTTAGTTTCCCTCCCAAATTTTTGCCCTAGCTAGCCCCACAATTTTTCATCGTCCTCTTCTTCCCCGTGAACAACACAACTCTCCTCCACCACCAACAAGGTTGCTCTACCGCTTCTTCCCTTCTCTCTCTATGTCTTATCTTTCCTTTCTCTTCTGTTTCAATAGATTTGTTATTGAAATGGTTCTCTCTTGATGGATTTTCCCAATCTAATATCGCCTCCCATCTTCTCCTTGCCATTTGCTGAATCTTCTCTCTATTTTGTCACCTAATGATGTACATTTTTAATTTTATGTTTGTCTGCTAATATTGATTTGATTCAGTAGTTTTAAAGAAATTCAATCGTTTCGGGTAATCAAAAGAAGAATCCGAGGATAATGGAGGTTTTTCGAAGAAGAAGAAGGTGAAGCAAAAAGATAATTCTAAAAAATACCAAAATTAAAAATCGGGGTTTTAATGGTTCGAGTTTCAACCAATTGAACCAGTTGGTCTTGACCAAGTTTGACCGATTCACATTCAAAGCTAGTTTCATAATTAATTGAATAGGACAAGTGATTAGGTCCCGATTCAACCGATCAAACCGGCTGGGTCAAGTCCGATTTTTTTTCAACATTGCTTATTAGGATTCACGGAAATTTCTACATCAAATTGGATTAGGTTGTGAATCAATTCATGCATGTTGGAATGATTGTGTCTTTTTTACAAAAGAATATGAGAAATATGATAGATGTCCAGAGTGCTAAGAGCCAAGGTATACGATTGATTATGGTAAAGGTAAAAAAATGCCTCATAAGATCCTCCGATACTTCCTACTAACGCCTAGGTTGCATAGATTGTTTATGTCTAGAAAACAACTTCATATATGAGATGGCATAAGGAAAACCGTGTTGGGAACTCGAGATTCTTAGGCATCCCTGTCGATGAGAAGCTTGAAAAGACTTTGATAAAACTTATACTTGGTTTTTTCTTGCATTCTTGTAATGTTAGACTTGCATTGTCAAGTGATGGTTTCAACCTCTTCAAAAAACATGAGTACTTCCTCGTATATGGCCTATCATACTTATAATTTATAATATGCCACTGTGGGAATTCAAAAATGAGTCACACTCTCAATTATCTCTACTTATTCCGGGGGCCATGATCACTTGAAAAAGATATTGATGTGTATCTCCCTCCAACCTCTTGTTGAGGAGTTAGTAAAATTGTGGGATGTTGCGGTTCAAACCTTTAATGCAGTAACTAAAAAGCCGCTTTAGATTGCATGCAACTTTGATGTGGAATATAAGTGGTATGACTCGAGATAAGCATGAAATCATGGAGAGCTTCCAAGGATCGAGTTACAAGATTCCAATAATCGGTTACAAGGTCGAAGATAAGGAAGATAGAAGAGGAAACGCAAAGAAACAAGTTTGGAAAAGTTTGGAGCTATAAAAGCCAAGAAAAGTGGTCCAAGACCTCACCGTCGCCGTCGCCGGTAGGGGTTCCGGTCCAAAGTTATTTTGAGAATCCGACCTCACTGTCGACGGTAGGGTCGAGGCCTACCACCGTCGATAGGTCTCGGGAAGCTAAAGACATTTGTGGATTTTAATTCTTTTGACCCATTATTTTGATTGTTAAATTTATTTAGACTTGTAATTAAGTGGCCAAAAAGTGTCCATCAACTTATCCTAATCAAGATTAACCATTAGGGTTGGGAGTTAATGATTTGGAACCCTATATATGTATTATTGCAGCCATTTTGGAGGAAGTTGGACATTGAATGAGAGAGAGAGAGAGAGAGAGAGAGAGAGAGAGAGAGAGAGAGAGAGAGAGAGAGAGAGAGAGAGAGAGAGAGAGAGAGAGAGAGAGAGAACCTAGGGTTCTTGGGGAGTTCTTCCACTTCCATTGTAAAGTAGGAAAATCTTTTCCATTGCATAATCTAGTCAATCAATTCTTGAATTCAATTCAAGAGTTCCTTATCTAATTCCAAATCCTATTTCTTCCTTGAAGTGCCAACTTCTATGGTTGGTGTTGCTTGAAAAATTAGGTCCTTCTTGAGTGTGTAGAGAATAGGTGAGGTTTTCTTAAGCCTTGTTGATTCTACCTCAAAGATAGGAAGATTTCTTTGTTTTTCTTTGTTTTCTTTTTTTTAAATTTTGTTGCATTTTGTTCTTGGAGCACCAAGTTTCTCATCACTTGTTTTCAAAGGAGCCTCTTATAGAGAGTTTATTCCTTGGAGCAAATGAGATCTCATTCAAGCCTAAGAAGATTCCTACCAATAAGTGATGCCCGCGTACGTGGACTTATCCGGTTGGGTAACAAAAGGAAAGCTATCTTGCCCTCATTAGAATGATGAAACCTGTTCAATGTCATTAAGAAGTAAGATTGGCTATTTGGTTCTTTTGCCGCTTTCTTCCTAATAATCATAGTTGGAGAAAGAATGGCTGCAAGTTTAATGGTAAATGTGAATTAAGACAAAAGCCCAAAGAGTTAGATGGATATGGAATATTAAGATAATTAGAGGTTGTGGAGAATGTTAAATTAGGGAAAAAAAATCCTTGCAACAAGAAGCAAAAGCGTATCCGGAAGAAACGAAATTGGACTTGGAAGAGTATATTTTTTAAACTATCATATCGGACAACTCATAAGTTGTGGTATAATGTTGATCGGATGTATTTGGTGAAACACATTTTGGATAGTCTAATGGGTACTTTAATTGGCTAAAAAAAAATAAAAAAGACACATATAAAGCTCCTCTAAACTTAAAGGACATGGGTATTTAACATGAAAGCTGCACTTACTATCAAGAAATGGAAAATTTGTTAAACCTCATGCTTCTTATATATCATCGGGAAAAAGAAAGGCAAGGATTTTGTGAGTAAGAAGAAAATAAGGGATGAATTTACCTATACTCTTCTTCTAACTCTTCTACACTCTACACTATAGTTTCGGCATGCCTACTTTTATGGCCAATAGCCCCACATCCGGAACAGTGCTTTAACCGCCTCGCCTTTTGTCACTCTACGACCATCAAGAAGTTCATCAAAAGTCTTCCTTCTCATCTTAGGCCTTCTTATTTGTGGTGGTTTAAGCTTTCGAATGCGAGTCTCCGGTCATTGGTTCGATCCGGAGTAGGCATGATAACATATTTATAAATCTTTTCATATGTCTCCATCCCCACCAAGATTGCATCATAATCAAGTGATCTCCTTTTTAATTTGTTCAGTTTCTCTTGAATTCTATGGTAGATTTTGCCCTTCCACTTCGCAATCCACTCTCTTTTTTCTTGAAATCTACATATTATTTGCTTTTTAATGCACTCCATCATGCTAGAGATATGTAGAGATCTTGCAGTCTTGATATATTGATTTAAGGACTCACGGATGTTGTTTGAAATCAAATCACATTTTGATGTTGTGCTAAAACAATGTCTTTCCCATCGATTTATTGGAATTTTCATAATCCAAGTCTCTGCTTCTCTATTCAAATTCTTTAGATTATTCATGTTTTTCTTAAATCCCTTGTTTGTATAAGATCTTGCGAGCAACCCACATGACATTTCTCAACTCTCTTTCCTTGAACCTCGCTTTAAAATTGGCATATAAATGCCTTGCACGTAATCGATGTTCACAATTAGGCATCATCCCTGTTGAAAGTTTGGTGCATAAACAAGAATAATGAGCATTAGTTAGTAACCGGAAAATGTGATTTGCATAATCAACAACGAAGCTAGAATAGTGCAAAAAAATACTAACCTTTTGCCTATCATATATGAAAACCCAACCCTTTTCCTCGAGCTCGTCAATATTTTCAAGCAAGTTGTGTAAAAGCCAATCCCAATTATCTCTACATTTAGCTTCAACAACTGTCATTGCAATTGGGAACATTTGGTTATTAGCATCTCTTCCAACTCTTGCATAAGTTGGCAATCAAATGCTCCAATTAAGAAGCGAGCATCTAGCCCTATTACAGGGCCTACAACCATAAAGCAATCCCATTGTTTGAGCAGTAAAAACATTACAAATATTCTCTTGAACAGAGGTGGCTTTAGAGGTGGTAGTCTAATGACTTCTATGATAGCTGCTGAACCCAGGGGTTAGTCTTTTTCAATCATAGTTCCATAGTCCATCATATCTCATATTGCTTTCCCTCTTCTCCATGCACAATCGTAAAGCCTTTTCTCTTGCCCTATATATCTTTCGAGTAGGTAATATCTAAACCGTAAGTCCTCCTAACATTCTTCAAGAAACCTTGCACAATCCAGGTAGGATTATCATTGAAATGCTTAACATACTTCTTACTTAGCCACCCGGAGTTTGCAGCACTTCTTTTGAAGTTTCTAGGACACATGTGTGGCAACCATCTAATGCTTCTTAATTTGAAAACAACCCCCACCTATATTAGCTGCATAAACTTTCCATCCGCAATCCATTTTGTACACAACTATCATCTTACTCCTCATGTTCTTTTTTGTATTGTACTTCAACCCCCTTCATTAATGAAATACTCCTTTAAAGCTATTCTATACAACTGAAAAGTTGAAAATTTCATCCTAATTGTAAGATTAATCCTCTCCATATCCCTATCCTTAATGAATTCTTGAAACTCATCTTCTTCTACCCCCATCCGAATTATATGGAACCAAAGAATATTCTTCATCACATAACACCTCCCTTTCTTGCATAAGTCCCTTTCCTTTGGACTTTTCGTATTCTCTACAATCTATAATATTAGTAGGAACTAATTGATTCATTTTCACTATCATCGTTCATTTCATTTGCACCCTTAATGTTCAAGTTATTTGCAACATCAAAATCTTCACATGTATCATTGATGTTGTCCCCATCAAGAAAAAAATTCAAAATCTAAATTTGAATCCTCACTTCCCATTACATATGTTGCATCGGAGAAATCATCATATTCCTCTCGAATCATATTCAATCTCACCTTTCTCACCCTCCATATTCCCCTGAACTTGAACATCAGCTAAGTTCATTCCCCCAAAACTTTCCCGCTTCAATTTTTCTCTTTGCTCCCACTATTGCCCGCCCCTAAACCTTGATTTTGAGAATTATAGTTAACTAATTCAGCGGGAGGTAAATATTCTGGAATTATAGGTTCCGGCAAATTGCCTATATACAATGCTGCAATATTCAATAACAAATGATGCTCTACCATGCTAACTACTGCTGCATCACTATTAATTGTTCTTAATCTATCCTGGAGAGAATGGTTAGGCAGTTTACCTTTTCAGTTATTATTGGAGAATTTGCCTTGAAAATGCAGTCTACCTTCACTTGTAACCCTAAAAATTCATCAAATTAACGTCTCAGAATAGAAAAACAAAAATCCAATATTGTAACTATAAGAAATTAGAAAGAAAAGGAAAAAAATTATTTAACCTGGCAAGAAATAGCTGTGCCTGAAAGTTTCCAGTGGGGAAAAGAAGCTTATGTTTTCTGTTCCATTAATGTGAGAAAAGTGTACAATTTATAGATTGTCTAAGTGACAAATCCTAAGCAGATTATAAGTAGAAGTCCTAACTAAATGCAACTAGGAAACATAATTATACACAGTTTACGATTAATAGTAATCCTATTTTAATTATATGTCTAACACTCCCCCTCAAGTTGGAGTATGAAGGTCAGAAATGCCCAACTTGGAAGCTAATCGATGAAAATGTGTAGGATGAAGAGCTTTAGTGAGAATATCTGCAGGCTGTTCTTCACTGCGAATAAATGCAGGAAAGATAAAACCGTCTTGGAAGGCAACACGAACAAAATGACAATCTATTTCAATGAATTTAGTGCGTTCACGGAAAATAGGATTTTCGGCGATATGAATAGCAGCACTGGTTATCACAATGTAATGGAATGGGGGCGAGTGACAGGGGACATGAAGATCCCGCAGGGAGAATAGATAACCATTTTAGTTCACATAAAGTCATAGCCATAGAACGATATTCGAGCTTTCGGCAGATGAACGAGAAACAAGTATGTTGTTTCTTTGTCTTCCAAGAAATAGGAGACACACCAAGAGAGATAAAATAACCGAGTGAGAGATCGTCGAGTTATCGGGCGAGTGGCCCAATCGGAGTCACAATATGCGGTTAACGAAAGAGGAGAGTTAGAGGAAAGAAAAATGCCACGTCCAGGACTCCCTTTTCGGATAACGGACAACTCGGATAAGCAGCATCCCAATGAGCATGACGAGGGGCGTGCATCAATTGAGCAAGGGTATGTACGAGCATATGCGAGTTCGAGCCGAGAAAGTGTGAGATATATTAGCTTGCCTATGAGTCTGCGATAGTGATCCAGGGTTATCAAACAATGATCCGGATGCTTTTTCCAGTGATGATTAGGTTCCACGAGAGTAGATGCCGGCTTGGCACCTAATAAACCCATTTCAGGGGAGAATTTCCAATGTGTATTTTCTTTGGCATAAAAAATAATCCCGTGGAGTTTCTCGCAATTTCTATGCCCAAAAAATATTTAAGCGATCCCAAATCCTTCATGTGAAAGCACTTATGTAATGAAGCTTTGAATTTTTCAAGTTTGGATAGGGAATTTCCAGTAATAAGTAAATCATCCACATAAATAAGAACACATAGATAAATATTCCCTCGAGAATATGTGAACAGAGAGTAATCTGCATAAGACTGAGAAAAACCATACCTACGGAGAGCGGTAGTTAGTTTTGAAAACCAACATCGAGGGGCTTGGCGAAGACCGTATAAAGATTTCTTCAAACGACAGACTTGTCCTTTGAAACAGGTACGAAAACCTGGAGGTGGTCGCATATATACTTCTTCTTGTAAATCTCCATGGAGAAACGCGTTGTGAACATCCATTTGATGGATGCCAGTTGCGAGCAGTGGCAACGGAAAGTAGAGTACGAACGGTGACCATTTTAGCAACGGGAGCAAAGGTGTCTGTGAAATCAATACCTGCTATTTATGTATTTCCCAAAATTACCAAACGGGCTTTATATCGCTCGATGGTGCCATCTGCTTTGCACTTAATTCGGTAGACCCATTTACTCCCCAGAGCACGTTTTCCAGAAGGCAAGGAGGTTAAAGTCCATGTACCATTTTGTTCAAGAGCATCAATCTCTTGGCGCATAGCGGTGCGCCAGAAAGGATTAGAAATTGCTTCAGAATAAGCGGTAGGCTCGGATTCTGTTGCTACAGATGCTAAAAATTGCCTGTGTGAATTAGAAAATTTGCTATAGTCCACAAATTTTGTTATAGGATAAAGGGACGTATCCGAGAGGTCCGAAGAGGGTGAGAGCGAGAGGAGGAATGGGATATAGAGGACTTCCATATGGCATTGCAATCATAATCTTGGAGCCGAGTCGGAATATGTTTAATTCGAGTGCTTCGTCTGGGTGTATTAGTTGGTGGATTGTCTTGCGTCAATCGGGCAGGGAATATCTTCCCTGAAGTGGGCTATAATTTGGTTCAATGTTTGTTTGTCGCAAGGAGGCTGATGTGGATTGCTACTTGGGCTAGTGTGGAGTGGGGCCGCGGGAGAGGTTGGTGGTGGGCTTCAGCTGAACCCGGGCCGCGGGATTGTGTATTTGGTGGGCCGGAAGAGAGGTGTGGGTCGGTGCGAGAAAGTGGAGGTGGGGTCATGGGGAGGGAATAGTGGAGCTAGGCCGTGGGTTAGTTAGGGTCGTGGGAAGGGGTTGGTGGATCCGGGTTTGCAGGGTGGGGGCCGTGGGTAGGATTTATTTGATCCGGTCTAGGTGTGTTATGTGCTAAAGTCCCCCCTATCTTGCATACTATGTTGCTTGGAGCCCAAAACTTGTTCTCCAAAATTGTAAAAATTGTGTGAAGTTTGTAGAAATTGAAGTATCTCGATTTTTTCGTGGAATGGAAATCTTGTTTCATCAAAAATTACATCTCGGGACACAAGGAATTTTTTCTGTTTGCAAGTCATAAAATCTCCATCCTTTCTTATGAAGAGGGTAGCCAAGGAAAACACACGGTCTGCTGCGGGCGTGAAATTTATCTTTTTGGGGTATCGTGGTTATGAACATAAGCTAAGCACCCAAAACTCTTAATGTGAGAATATGATGGTTTCTTTTCGTTTAGCAACTCATAAGGAGTCTTACCTTGTAATAATTTTGAGGGAGTTCGATTAATGAGATACCCGGCCATCAAAATGCATTCTTCCCAAAACTTTATAGGTAAATTTGCTTGAAATCGTAATGCCCGAGCTACATTTAAAATATGTCTATGCTTGCGTTCAACCCTTCCATTTTGTTGTGGTATGCCGAGCAATAGTAGTTTGGTGGATTATGCCATGGTTAGCAAGATACGACTTTAGGGATGCAAATTCTGTCCCCATTATCGCTATGGATTGTCTTGACAATTTTGTGAAATTGGGTTTTGATCATGGTAAGGTAATCTTGAAGAATAGATGCAACTTCACTTTTCTCCGACAGTAGATATATCCAAATAGCCTTAGAATAATCATCTAAGATGGTAAGAAAATATGACGCACCTATGGTGGATTTGGATTTATATGGGCCCCATAGATCACAATGAATTAGGTCAAAAATTGTAGATGCTTTATTGATGCTAAGAGGAAAACAATCACGAGTTTGTTTGGCACGTAGACAAATATTACAAGGAGATCTTCTAGTTGTAGAGTCTTTAGAATTATCCAAAAAATTAGTGACGACACAATCGAAGGATGTCCCAACCGTATATGCCATAATGTGCTTGAGTCAAGGACCGTGTTAGAAAAGGCGTATAATTCCTTTAATTCCATAGGTTTGTAGAAGAAAATCCCATTCCTCTCGCTCACCCACTCCAATCGGCCTCATCGAGATACGGTCCTATATAAAACAAAAATTTGTCGAGAGGAGTGATAAAACATTGTAAGTCTCGTGCTAATTGAGACAAAGAAATTAAATTGCATGTGAGTTCAGGGAATTAGAAACACTTGGTGGAGTTTTAATTTAGAACTTAAAGAGACCATTCCTTCTTGCACAAAGAAAAGTTTTGGCACCGTTAGGTAATCCAATAATATGCGGACAGATAGGATGTATATTGTGTAAAAAAAAATTTCCTACCAGTCATATGGTTAGAACATCCCGAATCTAAAATCCATAAATTTTCCATACCGGATAACTTGTCGAGTTGCGTATTATTTGAATTTTTAAGTGCGATCAACGAGTGTTGACCACGTCAACTATCAAAGCCGGGAAGGGGCTCGGCCCGCATCGCCCGCCCCAGTCGTCGCTTGTGCTCGGCCCGCCGCCCGGCCCGTTATCGTAGATCGGCCCGCCCGACCCTGCGTCCCGTCGTCTTCTCCAGCGTGTTCTCTCGCTGAAAATTTCCGCCACCGACCTTGCTTGCCGGGATCGAGGCGAGCTCCGCCCACGCCTCCGACAATCGTCTTCCATCTCGTTGCGCGAGGTCTTGGCGTCTGCGAGTGCTGTCTCGCCGCCTCGCCTGCATCTGCGCGCCGCGCTGAGTTTTTGGTGTTGTTTGCCGGTGAGAAGCCGCGGCGGCGACGAGCCGGGATGAGTTCCGAGGCCACCAATCCGAATAACCCACAAGCCGGGAAGCATCCGAGTGACGTCGTGGCCTCGCTCGTTTGCGATAGGTGCAGTAAATTTGTGAAGAAAAAATTTCTGCGATTTTTTTTCTGGAGGCGGCGGCGACGGCGGCGGCTCCTTTGTCGGCGAAGAAGGCGCCCGTCTCCGGAATAGTCTTCTTTTCGTGTTGAATTTTTGTGCTGTTCTTCTTTGCAAATTTGAGCAAGAACCGTACGTAACTTGGGTATAGGTTCTTGTTAGATCATATGGGAACGGACAATGCCATAAATTGCACTATTTAATCCCATTAAAAATTGGAAAACCTTCTCGTTTTCTCTTTCTTTTATGATAAAGGTCAACAGTTTTGTGTCTGTGCTGGACGGAAGTTGAGTATAGTTTTCTAGTTCGTCTCATAACTTTTTCAGACGTGAAAAATACACGTGTACTGAATCACCGCCTTGTTTACAATTTGCCAATGCTGCTTTTAATTCATATATTCACGGGCCGGTGCCAACTAGAAATCGTTCCTTCAAGTCTATCCATAATTCATCAGCTCTCTCAGAATGATATATGGTGGATCGGAGAGAGGGTTCGATAGTGTTGAGAATCCAAGAGTTTACAAGATTATTGATCTCCCACCATTCTTCTTCTCTATCTGGATCACCTTCAGGAATTGGAATTATTCCGTCAATGAATCCTAACTTCTTCTTTGATCTCAAGGCCATGCGCATTGCTCTTGCCCATTCTGCATAATTATTATTTGTTTCTGTCTCTTTTAACTGAACCGTTGTTAGAATCAATCCAGGTCCATCGGTGGATGCTACATAATAAGCATCTTTCTTTATTCTGTGAGCATGGCTTTCTTCCACCATGTCATTATCAACATTGCCAATATTGTCGTTACTCATTGTGAGAAATTTCAGACAATTGGCTTTGATACCATGAAAGTTTCCAATGGGGAAAACAATCTTATGTTTTCTGTTCCATTAATGTGAGAATAGTGTACAATTTATAGATTGTCCAAGTGACAAATCCTAAGCAAATTATAAGTAGAAGTCCTAACTAAATACAACTAGGAAACATAATTATACACAGTTTAGGATTAATAGTAATCCTATTTTAATTATATGTCTAATGATGCTCGAAGAAATTAATCTTTATCCTTTGCTCGCAATAACATTATTAAAAGTATCTATGAGTATCAATTATGAAATTCAAAGAGAAACAACAAGAAGAAACAATAGTTGTTTGCACCATTTATAAGTTCAATATTCTCTCAATTCAACATGTTCAATCTCAAATCCAACAAAATCCCACATGGGATTCACTCAAAAACAACAAATTTTCTTCTATAGCAACAAGAAATCATCATCAAATTACCTCAAGAAAATATTAAGTAGTGAAGTTTCATGTTCATCAAGTGGTGAGGAAAAACAGTGGTAATAGGATTACTTTGGGGGTTTAAATTCTATCACTTTCATTATAAGGAGTTAGTAACCGAGCATTTCTTAAGCGGTACTTTAGAAAGAACGTGGGAAACCTTCTAAAGGAGTCCTTCGTTCTCCAAAACGGCTAAGAAAAAATATCTCCGGCATGTTTTTTGTATGTAGGATGTATCGTTGTATTCTTTTTTTGCCACCTTCTTTCTAACTCATTTTCCTTTATTTTTGTTGTTTCAAGGTATTTTGGGAAAGACGATGGCTTGCCACGATCCACTTAAAGTGCAAAACGAGTAAATGAGGCTTGCAAGCATGAAATAAGGCACAAAGATGCAAAAAAAGAAGAAAAAACGGCATCGGGTAGAACCTTACCGCAGACGTAGGGTAGCCTACCAGTCGTGGTAGGCTACCGGCATTTCTCGGCACTTCTAGGTAGAGACTTACCGCGGATGGTAAATCCCGAGTAAAGCTGCGGGTCGGTTATCGTGGGGCGAGTCAAGTCGGGTCGACCGCTTTTGACCAATTTTTCGACCTTGAATTGCAAAAATTTCTGCAATTTTCCCTCTTTTCTCCCCTACAAAATCCCTAATTATTTCCTCCTTTCCCTCTTCCAAACTCCCATAGCTCCTCCATTCCACTCCTCTCGGTTCTCTCTTTCCTAAACAACTTCGATGATTTCTTCTCCGATCCCTGTGGCAACTCCGCGACTCTCCCCCTCCTTTGGGTTTATTTTTCTTCTTCTTCTTCTTCTTCTTCTTCTTCTTCTTCTTCTTCTTCTTCTTCTTCTTCTTCTTCTATTCCTTCAAATTTTCTCCATCTTCACCTCACCACCACAAAAATTCTACACTACAATATTTTCTTCCTTCCAATTTTTTTGTCAAAAGCTTTCATTTTTCTTCCCTTTTCTTCTTTTGCTTATTTTTTTTTGTAACTTTCTATTTCTAGTGCCTTTTTGTAAAATTTTGAGTAATTACTAATATTTTGTGTGTATTCTTGGTTTTTCCGATGAAAATTCCCGAGAATTTTGCATTAAGAGTTTTCAGCGAGTTTTTGGGCGGACTTCCAGCCACTTTCCGACGACTCCAGTAAGCAAAAAACCCGAGACAGAAAAGAAAACATTGCCATTAGCAAATTGGGTTGTTTGTTTAACCAACCACAGGCTTTTATTTTCTTGAACCTTTTTTCTTACTTTTATTAGTTCAGTTTGTTTTGATTTTTTGGTTTTCTTGCTAAGTGTTCGTTTTAGGTTGTGTTCTATTTGTTTAATTTTCTTGTTATTTTGGGATTCTCTTTTCTTTGTTTCTTTTTTTTTGGTAACTTGTTCACTCTTACCACCCACGGGTGACTTAATTCACTAAAGCGCACACGGGCTACGATAGGTTGTTATTTTTTTTGTGTTTATTTTGTGTTCTTTAGTTCTTCGTGTATTGGCGTTATTGATTCATTCCGCGTGGGAAGACTCGTTGTGTTGTTGGTTTTTTTGTTCATTTTCCTTTCTACCTTTGCTCTTCCTTTGTTTCCCTTTTTCTATGTTTTTTCACTCCCTTGTTCCCAAAATGGACCCTAAAAAAGCAGCTTCTACTTCAAAATCAAAATCAAAGAGGGCTCGGGTAGAGGACCCGACGCCCAACTCTTCTACTCCCGATATTTTACCTTTTCCGAACATTTCAAGAAGGTGGCACATACATGGGTAGCCAAAAAGGATTCGCTTAGAATGATTGTTGGGAAATCGTTTGGTGAAGAGGTCATCGGAAATCTTAAATTGGAAATCTTTTTCGGGGTTTGGGTTGGGTTCCTCTGCTCTATATTTTGGGAGATTATTATCCTGGCCTTTTTCGTAAATTTTAAGGATCTTCCTACTATTATTTTTGTAGTGAAAAGGGTTCATATTGTTCTTGAAAAGGAGCGTCTCGTGCCCATCATTGGGATTTGAGACACGGGAAACACAGTCACCGTGGACTCCAATAAGAAAACTATAGATGAGGATCCCGCTTGGAATTTCGACGCGAGTTTGTCACGCTTCGACATACGACCACGACTCTTTGATTTTCATCGTATACTCCATGCGGGTGACTTCCGATCCCTTCTTCCTTGTGCACTCACCTATTTTTTCCAGCACACGTTAGCTCTAAAAGGAGTAGACAAAATGAAGTCGGCATTCTAGACATGTATATGCTTTCTAAATTTCATGATAAATCCCCTTTTTCTCTTGCTTCCTTAATGATATACATGATGCGCAGTACAGGTTGTAATACTACCAAAAAGCGTGTGTATCGATACCCTGTGATTCTTTCTAAGGTTTTTGCTGCTTCTGGTGTTAATCTTGTAGGGGAGAGGAAGTTGTCCATCGGGGCACCGCAGGTGATTAAATTTACCATGTTCAATAACTGCGGCTACTCCTGGGATGAAAAGAAGAAAGAATGGGTCCCTCCATTCGAGGAGGATAGGCTGCGGGAGCATGATTGGGGCTGTTTTAAGTCTATTAAAAAGATCATGCAGATCGGCATAGGAGCTTCCTCTTTGCGACTCGACGAGGATGAGGGGAGTGAGGACAATGAGTCTTATGATTCTCCGGAGAGGATGAGCCCTCTATTGCCCCCATGGCGGCTTTCCAAACCGAGACGTATACCGCCTTCCGTTGGAATCCGTAGGCAAAAACAAAGTAAAATAAAACTACGGAAATCCACCAACAGGGATCCGCACATACTAGAAAAACCGATTGGATAGAAATTACCTCAATATTTTTTGATTGTTCGTTGTGGAGGCGCTCGCTTTGTACGCTTCACCCTCTACCGGTATCCACGCGACGAACTCCTCCGCAAGCGATCGGGATGCTAGCCCCTTCCGTGTTCCCAAAACTGTTCGTAACCGATCTCGACTATCCGGTAATCGGTCGTATTTCGGAGAGAGGAGGCTAGATACTATATCGCCGTTCTAGGGTTTAGGGTTTTGTTTTTCTTTAATCGGATAAAGGACGGCCACCAAGAAAAGGTTAATATAACCTTTTATAGCCGTCAATATCAAAACCCTAATTGTCATCTAATGACAGCTTAATCTCGTCCGTCTATTCCTATAATCATCCAACGGTTGGATGAGTAATATTAAGTAATTAATTTCATTTATTCGATTAAATAAAATTAATTACTTATTAACCTACCGTAAAATACAATATGGAATCCGATTCCCCTTTTTGTATACGTTCAACGAATCTGGACACAATCTAGATTCATTAAACGTGGACATTATGCTCACAAGATCGTCTATGCGTGTGACCCCTGTAGGTTCACTTAACGTTGGCGATGAATGAAAAAAATGTCCTAGACATTTATTCGCAAAACATAAGCGGCATCTAGCAAGACATTATGCTTACCCAAGTTAAGTAAATGTAATAATAACCTAGCATCGTATTTAATATTTAGTCCTTTTGTCACACGATATCCTAATTAAGTATAAGGCATGGACCAAGTCATCCTTATAAAACTTAATTAACCATTTACTTGATCACCGAGCAAGTCGTTCCAACAAATAATATTAATAACACCTTATTAATACTTATTTGAGCATGGCCATGCATATTTTCCAGTCTTCCTTATCAAGGGGCCCATGGATATCTCTCTCTAAAAGAGAGGGACAAATCCCTTTCACTATCTCTAATATTCAAGCCATGACGAGAAAATAAGCCAACCAATAATCATAATGATCACCTAATTAAAAGTGATGTTTGACTATGTCAAAACATATTTTTTCTCCCCATGCAAGAAACATTAGAAACATTAGGTCGAAGGACACCAAATATAAAACCGAGAAGAAATACTTATAACTTAAACCCATACAATATTTCTTCTTCACTTTGGGGTCATGTCCAATACAATATTCTCAATATGTATTTATGAATTGATTTTATATCTCATATTAATGATCAGTAAAGCTTGACCATCAATCAACTTCACACGAGTTTACAAGATGTAATAAACTAGGGACAAATAAGAATAGTATTTTATTAGCTATAAGGGTTTTACTATCAAGTCACATACTTGATGACCAAGAGCATAAAATACAATTCAAAAAATACATGCTTCATAAATCATAAATGTGAGTCAATTGGTCTTAGGGCATATACTAACACCTTCGAGCAGCTTTCGTGTCACTCAAGAGGTCCATGGCTAGCGATTGGCCAAGATTGTTGAGTCCACTCGTTGGTATGTGGTCGAGATTGCTCATCGTAGGGCCTCCATCGATAGGCGGGAGGTGATGCTCGTCCCGCCTATGCAAAGCAAGTTCGAGCCTAATCGGGAGAGCAAAGTGGCAACGGCATGTACGTTGGGCCCCAATAGGGAGTTTTTTTTGTTGTCTCCTTTTTATTTCATTTTATTTTATTTCACTGTATTGCTTTGTTTATTTCTTTGGTTATTTTAGTTTTGTTGTTTTGTTACTTTTCATCTATGTTTTCCTAAATTATTTGTGTGGAATGGTTCCTTGTGTGTTTTATCGCTTTATTACATGCCGAGCACCTCCCATGTATATTTTTTCTTTGTTTTGTTTGTGACTCGGCCCCTACATTGAGGACAATGTGGTTTTAAGTGTGGGGATAGTTAGTCTTTTTACTCGTCCTTCTTCGTTTTCCTTATGAAAAAAAAATTGGAAATTTTAAAATTTTTTTTTATTTTTCATCATCTTTTTATTTGGGAAAAAACCAAAAAGATTTTCCTTTATCTTTCTGTTTGCCACTTTGAGTAGAATGCTAGATCACAAGACTGTCGAGATTTTTCGAAAGGGCATAGCACTTAGGCATTTGGAAAACCTTGTTTGCATAATATTCGTACATGTTGATGGTTTTCATGCACTCGTGAGTGTTGTTAGTAGCGTAAATATAGGAATTCTAGGAAATTAGCCTAGTGAAAATCCTTTCATATTCGTGCATAAATCCTTGTTTTTCTTTATTCTTTGAAGTGAAAAGTCTTAGTCCGAGTTAAACCCTGAAATGATGGTCTTAGACCTTCATTATACCATTTGAGCTTTTGATTTCCTACCCGTTTTTGAAATTAACCTCTATATCCCTTATTTGTGCATTCATGCCAAGGGTTTTATTCCCTTCTATTATTTATCTTTTTTAAACTCACACTACATTAAACCTCATTTCGTGGAGCTAATGTGGGAATAACATGCTTAGCCATTTTGAGTGAAAGTAATAGATAAGTGTGGGGGGTAAAAGAGTGAAGAAAAGAAAAAAAATTATGTAAGAGGGGGGTAGTTTGGGTATTTCACTTTTTAGTACAAATTGTTGAGAGAAAGAAAAAAACAAGAGAGAAGAGTGTTCGGGTTTTTGTGAGGAAAAAAGAAGAAGAAAGAAAGAAACAAAAGAAAAAAAAAGGAGAAGAAAGAAAAAAAAAGAAAAAAGAAAAATAGTACTTTCATTCTTATGTAACATGGCCGTGAAAACAATAAACGACACTAGTCTCTCTCTCTCTCTCTCTCTCTCTCTCTCTCTCTCTCTCTCTCTCTCTCTCTCTCTCTCTCTCTCTCTCTCTCACTCTCTCTCTCTTGTCAAAGGGCTGAATATTGTAAACATGTTGAGTGAGGCGTGCAAGAGAAACGGTAGGTTATTCAAGGGTGAGTAAGAAGAGTGAACGGCAAATCGGAATGTTATTCCTTAATTTTTTTTTCATTTTGTCGTTTTGGTTGCATTGGCTTTATCTTGCTTGTCCTTGTCTCCTCGTTACCTTCGTTTGGTACCTTTTATGTGCCAAGCTCGATATTACAAGCCAAAAAGTTCTACCTAATCGAAAACGACTTAGAATAGGATTTGGAATGAATGAGAACCGAGAGAAATATGCGATTGTGGTGCATTGTCTTTTGCAAGATTTCCCTTCATTAATTACTTAGCATTCCTTTGTTTTTATGAAAATAGCATGAACAGAACACACATACACACCATCCAGCAGTGCTATTTGTAAGTGTGGTGGACTAAGTGTACTTTATGCTTGTTTTTTCCAATTCTTCTTGGTAGTTGAGCGGTTGAAGATTCTTTTGAAGTGGCATTGTTTGTTTTAGTTTCATTTTCCTTTAATTGGTTTTTTTGTTATTTTTTTTTGGTATTGTCGTTCTTGATATCTTTTGTCTTCCCTTTTTCTAAATTACTTAAGGCCAATGTTTTGTCCGTTTTCGGTGAAATCTATATTTGAAAAAGCTTTTTGAACTTTTTCGTTCCTTCCGTTTAGTTCCGTTGCTTGAGGGCAAGCAACAATTAAGTGTTGGGATATTTGATAGTTGTTATTTTGGCTATTATTTTGTATCTTAATTCCATCATTTTTCGGTAATTTTTAGGTATAAAGTATACAATTGAGCCTAATATCTCCCATTTATGTCGTAGGTGCTTGTCGAATGAAGTACAACAAAGAACGAAGGAAAACAGACTTTGAAACGGAGTAAAACCAATCCAAAACGATGATATGCGAGTAGCCTACCGGTGACGGTAGGCCACCCTACCGGCCGCAGTAAGTGCCTTGGCAAGGAACAAATGAAAGGAAAAAGTCTATCGCGTATGGTAGGCCTCCCCCTACCGCCGCCGGTAGATTCCGGACATCACATGGCAAATTGGGAACAGAGACCTATCGTGCACGGTAGGTCCCGAGAATAGTTGTACTTAGTTATTTTTTCAAAGTTTTTTTTCTACATTATTCATTCCTTAGTTTAGAGTAGTGTAGATAGGCTTTTTAGGAGGCGAATCGGGGTAATTTTTTATGACAAATTTCCCCCAATTCTCACCTCAATTAGGTAGAACTTAGATTTGAGGACAAGGATTGGAAGATTGCAAGTGGAATTGAAGATCAAAATAACATATTCGGGCTTCACAGAGCAACTTGAGAGAGGAGCTCGAGCACAGCTTTAGGGACGCAATTCGGCTTCATTTTCTACGCCTAAGCATTTCTTTTCCTTCTCTATTAGTTTAATTTATGTTTAATTTCAATTTTATACAATGAATTGTGAGTAATTACCTTGCTTGGATTCAAGAGTTAAACCCTAACTTTTGGGTATTATGAAATTGATTTGAATTTAATGAAATTTGATTGTTGCTTCTTATTGAATTCTTCTTCAATTGATTATTTTTGTGCAATTTAAGTGTCATGAACTTGAATTAATCTCACAGGTGTTTGGAATGGAGAAAGGAAGAACACCCGAGGGCTTTCAATTTGAGGATTAATTGGGGTATTGAACTAGAGATAGTTAATACACTCTTAGGTCAACAATCATTTAGGTTTAGTGTATTCATAACATGTTAGGGAGATAAGAGATTCTCGTCTAAAAGTTTTAGAGAATTGATAGGCTTTCACCTAGAAATAGGGATTGCCCAATAATGAGTGTGATGCATTAAGGCAACAAGTGTCCGTATCTAACTTTTTTCCTTCATGTATGAACTAGTGTCCGGTTGGTTTGATTTTCTTTTGAACAATTATGTATTACAAAGTCTTGATTGTTAATTCAATGACAAGTTTTTATGTCCGAGTTTTATTCAAGTGTATTTTAAGCAATATTTGACTGGTTCCTTCATATTGACATGCATATGCTCAAGTAATTTGTCCATTTTTTTTACGCTCGCCTTAAAGATGAAAAAATATCTAATTATATGCCAAAGGTGAACTACATAAATATTACTTGAAGAAGTATAAGTCAACCTGTCTCAACATGATAGTCGACTAACCGAGTCCATAGTTGATGTTTGTTTTAGATGACATGAAAGGACATCTCCCAAATGAACAGGAAAAGGAAAAAACCAAATAAACGTCACATTCGACCATATGGATTCAAAAGATATGTGTCATTTCCGCTTTTGAAGTAAGAGCTCAAGGAACAATTGCTCGAGTCCGGGAAGACCACCGAGAGCATAGTCGCATAACTTACAGCCCATTGAACTTACATGCATTAAAAAATCTCGGATCACTTTTCATCTCTATTCAACCATTAAATATGTCTAACTTGGGATGACCTAACAAACTTGTTTGTTGAACAAAATTCTAAAAAAAAACTAGTTACAGTGAAATTTTAATAAGAAATCCAATAATACAAGGCTTAGTTGACTCAATAAACAAAAAAATTTTAAAAATTGAAAGCATTTCTTCAAGATGTCCCTTACGATTTCCTCCGCTCGCACTTGTTTCATCCGAGGAAAAAAGCAAAGGCATACTTAACGAATTATAACTTGGTATGAGAAGTGAAAAATTACCAAAATTTAAGAAAAAGATATCTTTACACCAAAATCACCTAAAGCCCACTTCCAATCATAATGTGTTTCCCTTTATGGTGGTTGAAACATCGTATGAACCAAACAAACATAAAAAAACAAAGATAAATCATTTAGGAAATTCTTTTTCATATGGGAAAGATGTTAAGAAAAATATACCTGACCTCTTTAATGATTCACATCGAAATCTTCAAACTTTGTGGTCTTTCAAACCAAAAAAACAAGCTACAAAATAGCCGATTATGTCAAAGCAATAATAGTTCAAATGGCACCTTATTGCTCATAGATGGATTTGTTTCACACTATATCTCCTTTAAACACGAAAATAGGCATAACACGTAATCATTCAACATATATGTAAGAAGAAGAACAACAAAACAGTTTGTAACTAAGTCAAAAACTTCTTTTTACAAAAATCAAAATCAAGAAAAATTTAAAAATTTTACAGAGTGTACTCATACCTTTGCCAAATAAGATGAATGCTCCGTGGATATCTCGAAAACAAGAATCTCTTTTAGTAGCTAGCAAAAAGATCTATAAAAGGGTGTCTTACCCAAAATTCCACTAGAAGTTAAGAGACAAGAAAAAGTGTCAAAACCCGGATGAGATAACAAGTCTGTGTGAAGTATGGTCGTCTTCTCATTCTCTTCCAAAAAAAAATGAATAGAAGAAGAGGGGAAATTGTTCAGGGGAGCTAAATTGGGTACATGACTCCTTAATACATATACAAAAAAAGTTCTAGTTTTTTTTAAAGTAAACCCTACCGCTAAAATTTCATTTTGACGGTTTCATTTTCGTAATTCCATTTTGGCGCCCATTTCCTCCAATTCATTTTGGATGGAAAATCATGGTGATTTCTATTTTTTTTCCATTTGCAACTTCGACTTTTTTTCATAGACCATTTGGGATTTCGTCGACCAATAAACTACTTTATTGTCAACTATTTGGGTCCAAATACTCCAAAACTTTAATGAAACAAAAGTTAATAACTATTATTTATCTCTTTTTTTAATTAATCAATCATCTTCATTTTCTTAAATTAGAAATAAAGTTTAGAATTTTTAATATCAAAATCACAACATTTTCAAAGCTAATAGTTTAGAATGTGAATAAAAAGTTACCCATCATTCTCGTTCGGCATCTCATTCAAATGAAAATGAAAGGCATCCTCTGGAGTTAACATGAAATGGATCTTGCATTCCTTGATCTTGAAAAACGCATTAGGGCACGTCCCTTTTATTGTGATCAACGAACTCGTAAAATTTAATTCATTTGTAAATAAACGTACACATAAATACAAATTAATAGATATCTTCCATATCACTGAAAAAGAGTATCTACATATGTTGCATTTAACTAGCTTTTTCTCGCTAATGGATGATTTTACTACCTGTCTTGTCACCCTTATGTCGGAATTTTCCAGGGCATTTAACTTATTTGATCCTTCCGCTCCACTTTTATATAGCTAAAATGACTATAAACATCCGGTCTCCCGACTCTCTTAGTTTAACATGTCTAGACCCCTCTTCGTCGAATGAAGCATAGTAACACATCAATTGGCATAGACTAGTTAGCATTCCGCACCTTGCTCTTTAGGTTACCTCCGAAGGTATGTTGAGTGAGAAACTTTGTTTGTCACTTGATTCACGTGCTTTCATGGACCATCACTTGTATACAGTGCCTCGTGAATTAACTTCGGTGTCGTATAATGAGCACCCTCAAATATGGCAACGAGAAATCCCTTTCAATTCTAATTTCATACACGAATAGTCATACATTCCGAGTCCTTGTTGTACTCGACGGTCCAATTCCTATGGTTCGTTATACTTTGAAAGGTAATATTTCAAAACATGACCACCGAGTGTATACCTTGTCAACCTCGTAATACAACTCTTGTCTCCACAACTTCTTACGTACCGTAAAGAATAGCTTTCTAGTGTATACATATGTAAAGTCCATTTCAAGAAACATTGTTGTGGGAACAATTGTTATAGTGTCAAATTTTACAATTTTCTCAAAGCATTAGTTCTTCTCAAATGATCGATGGCTAGCTCAAATGATCTAACAAACTCGAACAACCTCAACTTCTTGTTCAAGTAGATGTACAAAATTGCATGCATTCTCTTGCACCTCCGACTAGTTCATACACCGCTAAAGAAATGCCCCTTTTAAACAACACTCGCCAATAATCTCTCGCATCTATATGCCCATTTTACCCATCTTCCAATCCCAAAGACTCGAATAATTGTGTGCCATTTCTCCTCAAACTAATCTATACTGGTCTTCATGGCCATGCCCCTTAGAAAACTTGTTTTTTAATTCCTTACAACATACAACGCTCTTAGCATTTCTATGCAAATGCTAACTATACAGCTTTCTGCACCACTCTAGGTACTTCTCTATATCCTTCTTCATTTCCTTGTCTCTATTTGTCACTACAGAGTATGGATTCTTATTCCACATAGCTTTAAGGAACATGTCCAACACCTATTTGTACATCTTAACAGTTTCATCGGACAAAATGGCACACGCAAGTATGCATGTCATGAAATGGTTATTTATTCCAGACAAATACCATCACTGCTTCTCGTAAACATTGGTTTGATATATTGTGTCGAATATCAAGACATCTCCAAACTCTAGTAATCAATTATGCTATGTGAATCGGCCCAAACAAGCTTCTCATTTTACCTTCATTGTTCAAATCATATTCAGTGAAAAAACGGATCCCTCGTCTTGCTTCACTACTAGGTATCCAACGGCACTCTGTGCATCCTCATCAGCAGTTTCTTCTCCTCTTCTCATGTCCAACTCATTAAAGCAGTCCTTGGCTGGGAAAATCATATTCTCATAACCTCCCGACTGTAAAATAAACATCTTCATTATTTGACTCATCTTCATACCCAACCCCCTGCATTGTCCTTGCTTGCATAATCTCTCCTCTCGAAATGTTTATGTGTGATCTCAAAAATTGCACTTTGTCTTGAGAAGAAAGAGAATGATTGTATTCTCTAACAAATTTCCTAATAATGTACTTTTGTGGTTTAGGATCATAACTAATTTGAATGTTGCTTACAATTACAACGTGAAACTTTCTTGTGATCTCACTATCGACCTTCATTCTTTAACCATTTTTCCTCCCTTAAACCCTCTTTGCTGCACATCCATCTTCTATATCTTGTTATGCTTTGTCGATCTATTCTACAAGCTTCGCTACGAACATAAACACTTACTCGTATATATTATAGAATGTGTATATACCTTCTACGTAATCAAATGCCCTCTTAAACACGTCTTCAACAACTATATCATCAAAGATAGGATCTTTCAAATTTAACCCACCATCATTTGCATCTACAACTCGCAACATTGTCTTCACCGTCACCGTCACCTTCTTCGCCATCTTCATGATATTCATCATCTTCATAATCTTCCATTATATGATCAAACAAGTCACTTAAATCCTCAAACACCAACCTCTTCGCCCCGCTTATTTCTTCCTTCAACATTCATATTCACACTCGTCCCTATTCAAATTTAATAAATAAAAAATATTACATATTATTTATAAAATACATGTATTATAGGGGGGTTTTTTTCTAAGATAGGCCACCTTTTTTTTAAAAAGGTGGCCCCATTTGGCCATATTTTTTTAGAAGCTATCCGCAAGTGATCATGTTGTAAGGCTAATGTCCACCTTTAGCCAACTTTCAGCTTTGATCTTGATCATTTCTTTTAATTTTTTCCCCTATTTTTGTTTTCTTTTTTCCTTTTAGGATATCATATCTCTTTTATTTCTTTAAGAAATCATTCATTCTTTTTCCCTAAATAAAATCATTCTTTTATTTAATTAAAGTAAAATGTTATTACATATTATTTTTATTATATATATCTATTGAGAAATATTTCATCTATATTTAGAAAGTCAAAATCAAAAAAATAATTTATTCATGTAAGTATTCAACATTCCCAAAAAAAAAGTTTTCAACAATAATTTAAACTCTCATCAATTTTATTAATTAAAAGAAAATTGTCTTTTAGTTAGAGGGTTATGAAAATACAAATAGTTTTTATTATTTTATATACGTATCGTTTTATATTTTGAATAATTTCATTAAATAAGATTAAAAAGGTTAATAACTAGATAATAAAAGATTATTTTAATTTTTTTTAGAAATTAATTTCTTATGAATTAGTAACATTAGTAAAATTTGAATATTTGCGATTCAATTTGTACTACTAACGTTATTATAAATAAAATTTTAAAATGTATAGAGCATTTTTTTAATTGAATTAAGACAATGTATTGTGTTTACTTACTTTAAAAAATTATATAAAATATTATTTAAAAATGAGGTACAAGACTACAAATTGTAGATCTAACAAATCGAAATCCAAATCCGTATTTGATACTTTTATATACTTTAAAGTTTGAATGCACTTGGGTCTAGAAGACATTATTTTTAATTAATTTTTTTCTATAAATTATTTTAATTAATGAAATGATTTATATTTTAAATTTTTAATTGTTGAATCCATAAAAAAATAAATTATTTTTTAATCTTGACTTTTTAAATATGAATAAAATAAAAATATTATAATAATTAATATTTTTTCCAATTAAATAGAGGAAGGATTTCATAAAAGAAAGAATGCATGATTTCTTTTAAAATTTGTAAAGAAGAAAAACACAAAAAGAAGTATGACAATTAAAAATGATAAAAAGAAAAAAATAAATAAAGATGAAGGACTAACATAATAATATGATGTAGAGGTGGCTTTTGCCAAAGAGGTACATTGGTCTTACAACGTGGTCACTTTAAATTTCTTTTTAAATAAGGGGGTCATTTTAAGAAAAAATCCAAAAATAATCATGCATTATGGTTATTTGTGTACCTTTCTCCCAAATCAAAGGTAGTTTAGGCCATTTCTTTTAAAAGATAGGCATTCGAATAAAATTCTCGTATTATATGCCATAACGTATATAAAATCTGAAACACATGTATAATAACATATGTATTTCCGGTTTCTTAAGCGTTTTACTTATTTTTTATGTGTTTTAGGTATTATGTTTCTTTTAATCCATATAATATTATACTTAAAATTCTTCCTCAGTAAAATATGCCTTAAAACTATTTATTAAACGTAAATATGTGAATTAAATATAATAATTACCAAATATGTCAAACATTTACACTTATATTCCATGTTTACCATTTGCTTTTTTGTTTAACTTGCAGAAAACTTGTAAATCGTATGTTCTTTAGCTTAATCATAGTGTTCTTCCAATTGCATGAGTTTTAGTCAATTTATTTGTGTCTTCACCTTTAGCTACTTTATTTTCCAAACAAAAGCGAAATATTTCTTTAAAACTACCATTTTTTTTCTTCACTAAGACTTTTTCAAGAAATAAATGTTTATTTAACATCATTCACACTTTTTAACATTTCCCACTACTAGATACATGCATTCTTCTTTTCTCTTGTATTCCTGCTAAAAGCATACAAAAGCACACATCTTCTAATTATAGGAGAATTTCTATACACTTTCTATTTTTTTTTCATGCCATTATTATTCCATAAAGATTTCTAATATATATATATATATCAAAATATTTTATTCGTATTCCATATATAAAAAATATATTACATATACATATATATATATAAATTCACTACAATATTAAATTTTGGGTTAATTACATTATAGTATCCTTATGTTTAAGGTTTTTTTTCATTTTAATATTCTAACGTTGTCTTTGTAATAGTTTAGTACCTTTGACTAACGGTCAATTCTAATTGTGTTAACTTTTTTATGCAAAATGTCATTTTTTCCCTTATAAATAATTAAATATTCAAGAATCATTTAAAATAATAAGTTAGTTTCATTCAAGTATTCTAATGTTTCGATTCTTTTCATTTTAATAATTTAATATCCTTGTGCTATTAATTGATGCTTCTATATATATATATTTATATGCATTAATTTTTTTAAAATATTTCGAGTAAAACTAAACCTACTTAATCTAAAATCGATTTTTCTCAAATATAATTTATATATTTTGCTTTGAAAAGGCTCAAAATAAACAAAAAATTTAATAATTTTAGATTTCAAATGATTCTTGTAATGTCGCAACCTAGATTTACTAACTTTTTAAATTAAGCTTATGAAAAATATATTATCAAGTATTTAAAATTTTAAAATGGCCTTAACTTATTAATTTTAAACTATAATTAATTATTAGTTCGAATATTTTTTTAGATTATAAAAAACTCAAATCGAAAATTAAGTGAAGTTTTTAATTTGGAGAAAAAAAATTCATATTTCAATGAAAATAAAAAAAAATGAAATTCTAGTTACATTTTAGTTCAATTTGAATTTTCAATTTTTTTTTAGGAATAATCGATACACACAACATTTTTAATAAAATTTTCTTTTGTAAGCATCATGATAATTTTTATTAAAAATATTAATGTCTTCTATTTTAATAAATCAATTATTAACAATCCATTATAGACAAAAGGGGTATTTTGGTCATAAAAGAGATTTTTTTGTAGAGTAATATAGTAGAAGATACTAAACTCGCTACAAAGACACGTTAGGGTACTAAAATAAAAAGGACAAAGCAAATATAAGGGTACTTTAATATAATGGGGACCGATAAATTACACGCTGAAATATAAAATTTATACGCGAAAAAAATTTAAATATTTTTTTTCCTTCCAAACATACTTTCTCTCTTCACACATTTTTTTCCCACCTTCTCTCTAAAAAATATGGTGATTTTTTTCAAAATTGGAAGAATTTTGAAGTTAAAAATAAATAATTTTGAATATTATCTACACGATACGATTAATTTTAAGATAAAAATTACCCAAAAAAACATACCAAAAATTAAAAAAATTATACCACATGCACACTTGAACCACGCCCTTGCGCAAGTTGGGGTAGCGCCAAGTCTTGGTACAGCATAATGAGAGAGTTGCATCATCTTCTCCTTTAAAGTATTTAATTTTCCTTATAAAAAAATTAATAATTAAAAAACCAAACAAAATGACTCGCATTCTTTGTATAAAAAAAAATCAATGGTGGACTGATGGCACAGGTACAAAGAGAATGACATCGTCGCTTGTCGCAAGTACAAAGTGAATGGCGCCACGTGTTGGCGCATGGATCAATATTTTTTATTTTGACGTGTTTTCTTAATTTTTACATCGACTAAAATATAAATAAATAGTATATAATGATATATTAAATTTTTTTTTATTTTTTTGTTTTTTAATTATTAGATTTGAACATATCGTCATTTGAAGTGTTGTGATGTAGAGAGAAGTTACAGAGAAAGAAAGTAAAGAGAGAAAATGATTTTATCGACTCCTATAATTAACCCTTAAATTTTTTTTACTTTTTAATATCTTCATATTGCTTCTTTTTCCCCAAAATTTTTTGACAATTCTTCCCATCTTCTCCTTTAAAGTATTTAGTTTCCTTTGCAAGAACAAGGTTTTTACCTTTGGTGTTCTTTATATTTTAAGACAATTTATTGTGCAATATCTACTTTTCAACCAAAACATTTATTACAATATTTAAAATAAAATAGAAATGGGTAAATGTTGCGTCAACCTTCTTGCATTTACCCAAAAAAAGAAAAAAAAACCCAAAAGAAGCCGGAGACTAAACCACACTAACCCATTATAGCCAATTCAAAGTCTTGCATCCACAACTTCACCCCCTCCCCCCTCTCCCCCCAGTGTTTTGTGAAAAATGTCAAGAAGGATATCGATAAAGGCAACTCGGAAAACTATAAGGATAACTCGAAAAAATTTCAAAAATTTCATTTTCACCTAAATACTTTCTCTCTCTTCACCTAAACACTCTCTAGGATTCTTCACTTCAATCTCAGATTTTGGAAGATCCGACCGTCAAAATTGAAAAAAAAAATGTTAATTCTTCAATCTATTCTCATTTATTTACAATTGTATTATTTTAGATCATAAGAATATCCCTTTAATTTTATTTAAAAAATAGCACTTTAAAAAAAAAAAATTTTCTGCCCTTTTCGGTTACTTTTGCCCGGGGATAGAAAGTAACCAGTGACTTTCGCCGGCCCAAACGAAAGGACACCATCCCTTTCGCCAGCTCGGACGAAAGTCTACTGGCACTTTTGTCCAGCCCTGGCGAAAGTGTACAAAAAAATTTATTTTCTTTTTTTTAAATATTTAATTTTTTGTTCATAAATGATTATTTGAATTGTTAATTAATTTTGTATATGTAGAATGAGTGTGACTAGTTGTTTAACATATTTTATGTGATAATTTTTAATTGTTAATATGATTATGGATTATGTTTTTGTGAACAATATGAAATGAATAAAATAACGGAAATGAAATAATAAAACTCGATAAAGTGAATAATAAAATAATAATAAATGTCTCGGAGAATGTTATTTAATTTTGTCTATTTAGAGTAAATGTAACTAGTTTGAAATTGTTTGCTTATGATTATGTGTTTAATAAGAAATCATCGTCATTCTTAGCCTTAGGTTTAGGGTTTAGGAGATAATATTGAATAATATAAAATTAATAACTATTACTAAAGAATATTAGTGATGAATAATAATAGTACAAAAGAAATAGTATAAATGAAATAACAGATCCCGATAATAATAAATAATAAAATAATAGATGTTAAAGTAATGTTCAAATATATGATAAATAGATATTAACAAGTTTGAATAACTAATAGATGGTTCGACCTAGCGGCCGTAGAGGAGATGATGATCTTGGTCTTGTCACTGACGAGACGAGTCGAGTTGAGGGGCGCACTATCATAGCTTCGTCTAGAGGTGTGAGGGGGTGACATAGTACTTCCGACCTCTCTCGCTACTCCTACCCCTCTTGCACTCGGGTTTCCATCATGGTACAAGTGAACCCGGGATCTTCTACCCAACCACCCAGCCGTACCTTTTAGATCTTGACCTCTCCTCAAACCCCCATCCTGTCTCACACCCCCGTGCCCTATGAGCCATATGGATCCGCACATCTACCTTCACACCCCCCCATACACAGTATATGATCCATACTTATATGCTCCCACTATACGACCTCACATACCATATAGATCTACCACCCAGGGAGCCTATACTTTGGAGTTTATTGGTCAGCCAGTGCAGATAGGGGTTGAGTTTTTGATCAAATGCTTGGCGCCGCCCTCGGGATTCTTCATGCAACACACATGGGTATTCTCATGCCGAGTATGGTGTTTTATCTTCCGATCCTTACGTACCGAGGCCTCGCAGATAAGGTTTGTGAGGGTGATATGGGCTTTGAGGGTGATAGGGAGGTTGGCGAGGAGCAAGAAAGAGTCTCGATTCCTACATATTAAGGGAGAGGCGGATGAGAGGTGATGATGATGATGATGATGGTGGTGATGATGATCGGGATGAGGGTGATGATATCGGAGATGAGGAATGCCCGTGCTTGTGGCACCCGGGCCTAGTGGATCCGACGGGCGTCCTCGTCACGGGAAAGGGTTGATTGGCGGCTTTATGTCGTTGATGAGTAAGATTGTAGGGTCTCGTAACAAAAAGACCCGACGTGGCTCGTGAAGTTTCGCTCCCGACACGTAAGAGGAAGAGAGTGAAGGCTTCAGATTAGGAGTAGACAGGCCCAGCAGAGGGAGGTCCCTGTTGACCCGGAGCTCATCCCATCATACAGCTGGACATGTTGTGGGTCCGATATGGCGTAGACAGTACATATCTTTATCTTAAAGTTACATGTTATTATTATTGTTATTATTCTTTAATTTGTAAAATATTTTTATTATTATAAATAGAGTATAAATTATTATGTAACTATATAAATTTATTTGTTTTATCTTCGGGGATCGTGGTTCATTAAAGTGTCGATCGTGTTATATGGCACTCACAAGTTGGGAACTTACTCATGCACAGTGTTCGACTCTTGGCTTCCGGGTCCGGTCTTACGCACCTACGATCGTGCATGTTTCAAAGACCCCCAATGCCGCATTGTTGTCGAGCCTTTGTTGAGAGGTGGCTGCCCGACATGAACAGACTTCCACATGCCATGGAGTGAGATGACGGTTACACTACACAATGTGGAGCTTATTCTCGAGGTTCCAACATTACGGCTAGTTCAGGGATGATCCGGGTTTAGCTCTCATCGGTGGTTTAGGGTTTAATGCAGCAGAGTTTCACGCGATTGCCACTAGTAGACGGGACTTCACCGTCACATTGTGTCAAAGCTCGCATGCTATCTACAAGACATCTTGGGTAGCTCACTCTTCGAGTGATAAGAGTGGCAACATTATTCCCGCCGGACTATGGCCACCGCTCGTAGGATGTGAGTTCCGTTAGGAGGTTCGCATGGGGTGCCGCCCTGTCTTGCGTATTCAGTACGGGAATCGGGTCGAGCGTCCGTGGGCTGATGCAAATGAGCTTGTTGGGTCTTGGTCACTCGTTAGAGGTATGTGTTTTAAATGTAACATGAATTATGTTAATTTTATATTTTAGGGTTTATATTATTTATATTTATTTTATAAATCTTATTAATACTTATTTTTATATTTTTCGCATCTATATTATTTATATTTATTTTTATATTTATATTTTATATTTTAAGCGTGGATATATCTGTATTTTCGGATGTTTGCACCCTCGGTTAGACCAGGTACTAAAGCCTGCATGCCCTAATCCAACAGTTTCCAATGTTGGGGTATAAGAATGAGAATAAACTACTGGATATTCGCCTGAGACTAGATATGATGACAGCTGATGAGGTTAGGTGGATATCGTACAGGACTCAGGAGATTCGAGCTTGCTAGGTTTCCACGTGGTATGGGTTTATTACATATTTTAACTGCGTAGAGCCGTACATGTCTGACCAGGTTTTGAGACAGTTCGGATTTATGCAGTGTATTTTCGCCCACCTTATCCAGCCTCAGGAGGCACGTAGGCAGACAAACAGCAAGATGTTCGTGTTGAGGAATACTTTTGTGGAGGCACTGTGGCTCGAGGCACCTTGCACTTATTGACAGAGTCATGGACCAGTGTTCTGGTCATTCCACCGAGTTCTTGCACGGATGATTATATGGGTTGGCACCTCCCCCGCAGTCACCTGAGGATACAGAATCCCGGGAATATTCCCAGTGGCTTTCACGTACCGGTAGCTCCCGCGATGCCACCCCAGGCTCTGTTGGATTTGATTGTACGTGAGGCTACTCGAGAGGATCTTGAGGACAGTGAGTTTAGATGTATGGTTTGAGATTTTACTAAAGAAGCATTACCGCACTCCTTAGTAAATCTTTATGTATTTGGATACTTTGTTACATATTTTTTTACATTCTTGTTTTTTGTATTAGTGAATTTTGTTCTGTTTCATTATTTTTTATTCATCACGTACCTATTTATTAGTTTAAAAAAAATGTTTATAAAATCAAATCTAAAAAAAATATAATACATTAATAACACTAACCACATACACATTATAAATTATACATTAAAATGCTAAAGTGACTAGTTAATAATAATATGCGAATGACTCGAGGCGGATACATTTCACAAGTATCTCGTAACCCAATCTACAATCCGGTTACGATATGGGACTCGCCCATCCACTAACTCATACATCTCGATGATATTCCTATTGCACATATAGTGGAGGCAATGACATCCATCTCGCAAGTGTAGCTGCAAAATAAATAATTATAAATTAAATATAAGCTCCAAACTATCAATAATGTAGTGAATAGTAATAATAATTACAATAATTTAAAATAAATCACAATAATAAATACATGTATGAAATGCTCTTGTTCCTCTATGAATCTGATGAATATTGTTCCCAAAGATTACCATCCATATTAGAAACAAGAGGTAGGACGGTGGTCGACCCTAACCGTGCAAGAAAAACAACGCATAAATTGAATTTGTTCGCAATGACATAAAGATGATCGGATATATCCATCCAATAGTCAGCAGGGCGCCGAACCCTCTTCCCAATTCGTTTTCCTTATCAACTCGGTGACATGTTCTACTTATCCGAACAGCTTGCACATATACGTTCATACGGTGATGTAAATCAAAGCACATTCTTCTACGAATTTCAACCCAATGATTTTCATCCCCAAACAAAAAAATTAGATGCAACCCTAAATCCACAATTACCATCACTAACCACATTCTTCCAGCTTTTATATAGATTCATACATGAACTCGGGAAATGCATTGTTGAAAGAGAATAGTATTGATGGGGAATTCGGATTTACAACGGATGATAAACTGGACCTACCACCGTTACGTCCCCCCTGCCCCTACCCCCCATCGCTACGAGGCGGCCTACCTCTTCCACGTGGACTAGGACTAGAACCGAACTCCGAACAGCCTTCCCAACCCGTAACCCCGAATCGCTAGACTTTCCTAGCTTCCTATGTGTGATGGAGACGTATTCCCAGTGAGACTTATCCGTTTTGGTAGAATTCATCTTCCGTCGTCCCCTTCGTGATCTGCGGTCTCGGGGGGTTGTCAACGGCTAAGAGGGATCTTCGAGCAACACAGGGAGATATAACACTTTTGATAAGGCGTCTCACTTCCGTGGCCTTAGAAATTGGACTCGCACTAATTTCTCGTATTAGTGAGGTGAGATCACGCATTTTGGGATCATGTCTCTATCGTGTTCTTCAAGAATATCGAACCAATTTCTAGTTTTCTCCAAAAAATGTCAACATCTTCCTCTCGGGATTGGAATTAAATATTGGCACCTATGAACAAGTTCACCACATGGTAGACCGTGCGACTTCCTTAAATAATGCGAGTAATTACTTCCCGATTCTTCAACCATCTCACATACTTTGTTTTACTCATCCATTATCTTCTTCAAAACCAAATGACTAATTTTCTTACTTAAATTCTTCAATGTGGCATTACTCTTAGCGTCATACTTCTCTTTAAGTTTAGAAATTTCCAATGTGTATTTAATTTCAACAATTTGACCTTAGATGAGAGAATCGATATTTAGAAATATGGTGTCCAAATCACCGTGACACGTTGATAGCCATAGCTTCAACACTGTAATGTTCGCTCTCAACACTGGGTTCGTTGTCTCTATCCCAAAAATACAACACTTGAGATGTCCAAACCCCCGCAAAATTTATGGGCAAATGGATTCAACCATGTGCTCGAACAAGTAATGTAGAAAGTCCCAGCATGCTTTGCCACCTAGTTTTCAACACTTCCAACTTTCTCCGATATTCCACCTCATCAATTTCATTTATTAATTTTTTTCCACAAGCCATTTACGAACCGTTGTGCCACCTCCTCATCTTTCACCATCCTTGTCAACTTTGCCAACACATTCTCGATCCAACACATTCCGATCAATGTGTCTTCTACATAACATATGATATGAATGTCCGAACACATCATCAATCACCGGCATTAGTCTTCTTTCCATATCGGTAAGAATGACTAGTGGCTCTCCTTCATTGATAATTGAACCCTAGCCATTTGACATAGCAGATGTAAAATATAAGTGATTGATTTGTTGAAGAACCCATTTGTATGTCATTGTCCTGCTCATTGCACATAAAAGCCGTTGTCACTATGAAGTTCTTTCCTCGTCTGAGTCATCCCTACAGACTTCTAATAGTGGCATGTTGTACCTTAATTAAAAAAATAAAGGGAAAATTAATGATTAATATTGACAACTATTTTAGACTGGACTTCAAAATATTATTAACTATTTATTTAAAAAAATTATAAAATATCAATGATCCACTACAAGATTTACTAAATTTAAATGTTTATGCGGATAAATTAATAAAGATATCTAATAATATAATTAATCCACTATAGTACTTACTTGTTCGTTTCATACGTGGTATCCATTGTCGATGACATATAGCCACGTTCTAATCATTGCAATTGATATTGGGTGTACAACGACAATATCACTCAAGTACGTTGCTCTCCTCACAGCTTTTTATAGAAAATGGTGTAGCCCCTTTGTGCACTTAGGTAGAAAACTTCCTCCACTCGTATTTCTTCCCTACATCCTGGGTTCCTCTTAATATTCGCAACAACATTGTAAATTTTCTTAGCATTACATACATCATAAATTTATATTTATTAACTGAATAAAAAATAAATCTAAAATATTTAAATAAAGAATTAAAAATAATTTTCTTATAACTTACCTAATCGCACAACCAACGTCTTGTTATAGGAGAAATCGTAATGTATTGCGAGGCGGCACATGACTCTTTCCCGAATCGCTCGATCAGTTGCAATCGCTTCCTCCGTAAGTCTTGCGACTCGAGCATAATCGTGATCATAAATGACTATTTTAGGGTTGTGCCTCCCATTGTGTACGTAACAATTGCCAATTATCGCTTGTTGTCATTTGCTCTCCCTTTAGCTTAAATGGACACCCTCACTTTTTCGTCCCTATAAGGTCCCCGCATTTTTTTTTGGAATTTCTTCTTTCTCATTGTCAACTATTGGTTTTTTTTAATTTTTTTAATTGAACCTCCGCTACTTTGCAAGTCCCAATGTGACATACAATCGGGCGGTTATGGCAAGCCAATGTGACATACAATCGACGGTTAGCTATTCTTGATCTCTAATACCGAGTTATGATTAAATATGTCTTGGCATACATTGCGGTTTGTTTTGCCCATCCCACCAACTCTTCTTTCCAACTAAATATTCGACCAATTGTGAATAAATGTCCAAGATCAATATATTATTCCACTCTAAAAATTCTCGCAAACATATTTGAATCTTCATCACCCTTATTAATGTAAAATGAAAATATTACCAAAACAAAAAAAATTAAAAAAAGAAAACCCTAAACCCCAAAAAAAAATCAGTAGCACTTTCGCCTGAGTGGGCAAAATTTTCCAGTGATTTTCGCCCATCTTGACGAAATTTGGACAAAATTTTCCCGGACGAAACTTCCTAGAAAATTTCGTCCCGGATGGGCAAAAATCACTGGAAAATTTTGCCCACTCGAACGAAAAGTGCTGCAAAAATTGAAAAAAAAATTACAATCGAATTCTTATCTCAAAACCAACATTTTCTTCCATAGATTCTTTAAAGGAATCCATATTTTCTTCTAATTTCGTTTTCATGTTCAAAGTTAGAATTTTTTTTAGAGAGAGATTAGAGAAAATTTGTAGAGAGAGAATATTTAGGTGAAAATGAAATTTTTTAAATTTTTTTCGAGTTATCCTTATAATTTTTTTTTCAAATTGCCTTTATCAATATCCCATCAAAAAAATAGGCTGGGGTACATATCCCCGGAGCCCCCCACTTTTCGTGTAAATTTGTTGTGGTTATATAATACAGTCCCTTGTCCTTCGCAATATATATGACCAACCATCATTGAACTCATTAGTTAACACCAGAAAATTGCTACAACAACATCACAAAAGGAAATTCCAGCCTCTACTACACCCAACATCAGATACAACTTTACTAACTGGCAAACCCATCTTTTTATGTTACAACATCATTAGCTTCTTCTATCCTTTCAGCAATCTTAACAACTTTCCACACCGCATTGCTCTCAATGCACTTCATACTTTACACATTTAATATCAAGACATATTTTACCTTCTTCTTGCTCTTCAATAGTTTGTGTACCATAGATATGGTACAGAATTCTGGTACATCACTTGCTGAATTCATGGCAGGAAAGGTTTCCTCAAGTATGCCTTGATGCATCATCATGCATCTGTGTAGATCGTAAACTGGGCTCCTCCTGACAAAGGAAACATGCATCTCAGTACACAATCTATGATTCAAATAATATATGGTTCTTAGTTTCAATCACGTGGCACACTAACCCTAATGCCATACGTGAAACTTGGAGTGCGGAAGAAGTCCATTTGCCCCTGCAAGTGCAAATTCTAGAAATCATACCACTGCAAAAGTTCTCCCCTTAGAGCTTACCGCAAGAAAGTAAAGAATCATGTACCAGTCCATGTATAGTTGGCTGAGTGCCATAATAGCTGTCATGGGAAGGTGCTATAGAATTTAGTTGTCCCTGCAATCCAATATTAGATTGATACAAATAGAGTAAACGTAATGAATTTCTCAAATCTAATTTAATAGTGACAGATCACTCACCAGCCCCTGAATGGTTTGCTGGTTTGCATAGTAATTATCCCGTGTAGGTGCCATCAAGTTCAACTGTACCTGCCAAAAGAACCATCAATTTAGAACACACATTTAAAATCTACTGAATTATTACATTTTTTAGCATATCATACCATTCCTTGAACACCCTGTTGAGGGCCAAAATAGCCATCAAGGTTAACCGGTCTTGCGCTTAGTTTCTCCTGAAGAATTGAAATATCAAGAGTGAACAGATTACGGCACTAAATGTTCTCGTACGCAGCATATACAAATGGTACAAGGAAATATCATCTATACAAATATGCAAATTCAGAAAAAAGAAACGGCATCATCTAAACCAAATGGATTCAGTAGAACAAACCATTTGTTGCAAGCTATCTGGTGCCCCAACAGTCATAACATCAGGCTCCGAGTTTACCTGCAATATGGATAATTTATCAGATTTCGAATCATCCAATGATACAAAAATTTCATTAGTAACTATTCAGAAACAACCTTCCTTTTCTTGGTTGGATTATTCTTTTTGTTTGTCTTATTTGTCTTATTCATGCTTCTACTTTGTTCATCTTCTTCCATGCAGAGAAGCCCAGGTGTGGCTGACGGTCCAGCTTCTGCAAGATTCTTATTGGAGTTATTAGCACTCACACAATTTCCAAATGCATCATCAAGTGCACGAAGGGCAAAATTGTAACTCTCTGTGGATAGTGACCCTTCTTCAGCCAATCTCAAAGCTCGTTCGCAAAGATCATTGTACCGTTGCACCCTTGACTGCACCAATTCAGAGCCTTCTGCCATCAAGTACCTGCCTTTAGCATCTTTTTGTCCACCGTTTCAATATGTAGTGTGATGGGATGCTAGAAATGCCACAGATTTGGAGTACGATCATAGCATGTCTACAAAGAAAACCTTTGAATTCAAACAAACGGCATATACAAGATACTTCAGACTTCAGTTCATTCAAAGTAACAGCAAACTCCTGATTCTTTTCAAAATCTTGAACCCTGAAGGTTGTAGTCGTTTCCTCTTCCCTCTCTCTCTTGGGAATACAAGCAACCGCCCCCCAAGACTTCTATCTGAAATTTCTTAAACACCGCATGTGTGTAGATGTTGGCAACATGCTTCTCGAACGGGGATGGAGACTTCAAAGCAGGTTGCTTGTTCCATGTATCAGAATCTGCTTTTGCTTCTTCTTCATATCTGTCCTGTAAAATTGCATCATACTGCTTCACAAACTCTTGAATGGTAGTCTTCTTATGTAAATATTTGTCAAAGAAACTATTCACACATTCTGATCGCTGTCCAGTAGACATTCCAGCAAGAAAAGCATCCCTTACAAAAGTAGGCACCCATCTAGACCTATCCTCATACAAGGTGTGGATCAATTCATTTTCTTTCAGCTCAAATTTATCAACCATTTTCAACCACCTCTTTTCAAACTCCTCATCCGTCCACGATCTATAAATGCATTTTTTCAAACTTGAGCATGAAGCTTTCATTCTGTTTAATAACGTGACTTAGAGTTTCAGTAACTTTCCCAAGTATGTGCCATAAGAAGAAGAAATGAAGGGAAGAAGAAAAAAATCTCTGAAACAACAGACTTCAAGACCTTGTCTTGATCAGTGATTATAATTTTTGGAGCTTGACTACCCATTGCTCTCAACCATGTTCGCATGACCCAGGAATAAGTAGCTGAACTTTCATCAGATATCAAGGCACAACCAAGTAACATGAACTGATAATGCTGATTTACACCAATAAAAAAGAGCCAGAGGCATTTTATACTTGTTTCTGATGTAGGTTGTATCAAAAGATACTACATCACTGAAATTAATGTAATCATACCTACTTTTGGAATCAACCCAGAAAAAAATTCTTCAGACGCTGGTCTTCACCTACCTCAATTGCGTAATAGAAGTTGGAATTAATACTCTGCATCTGGGTGAAAAAGTCGAGTAACAAGTTTGCCTCACCTGATTCAATAGTTGGATTACGGCCTTTTTCAAATGGGCTTCTGGAATCACTTTTAAGGCCCACCAAATTTTTATACTCAGCAAATTGCTTAGCCATTGCAGCATACATCCTTCGTGTTTGTTCGCTCACAGCCTGGGCAGGTAAAAGTTCATGGTTATGCTCTTTCTCAAATCTATGTATAATCCACTTCCCATCAGGTCGTCTTTTAACATGCATGCTTGCTTTGCAATCCGTCTTAGCACATGCTCTTCGACCAGTAGCATTCTCTGGATCCTGCCGGTTCCCCCTGCTCTACTGCGTGGGCGATTCACAGATTTTTCATATTCACGTTTAGTGCCATATCTAGAACATGCAAATTTAGCGTCAATAAACTCCCTTGACGCCTTAGACCGTCTGCTATTCTGAATTGCAGTACTGAATCCTGTAGATCTGGCATATTCTTGGTAGAAGGAGTATGCTGCTCCAAGTGATTCAAATTCCATGCCAGCGAGGGGCTCAAGTAATATGTCCTCTTTAGAGTCTAGCATATCAGTTATGGGAATAATGTCCCCTCCATTTTCAGCATTTATTTTATCCCCAATATCCACCATACTTCCATTCAATCTGTCTACGTTATGAGGTTTTTCTTCATCACCATCCAGCATATGAGCAATGCCGTTGGCTTCTTCATCCTCTTTATCCTGCTCCCCAGAAGGTAATCTCAGGTCTATATCCATGACATATCGTTTCTTTAAAGTCAAGTTTCCCGGTAAGTATCTGAGCACAGTGAAAAAAAATGGAGGAATAAGCAAAAAGGCCATTCACAAAGAATAAAAAAGCAATCACAGGAAATTCCATAACCACTCTGCAACCAGTTATGCTTCTAACTCCAATTAGAACTAAAAGTAGATCAGTTCTGCTTCTAACTCCAACCAGAAGTAAAAGTAGATTGAATATACTGGAAAGCAACCAGCAAAAGCAGTTAATCATCAGAACAGCTTCAAGTTCAAGAAGGCAGCATGACAGATATGCGAACTTGCTACCTTACACGCTGTCAGATCAAAGTGTTCGCAAACAAATGCTAATGTTCTAGGTTCTGTTAACAAGGCCCACATGCAGTAAGGTTCTAACCATTTCTTGTCAGTGTTCATTTAGCAGAGTATTACAGTAGGAAAATAAGTCCATCTATTTAGAGAAATAATAGTCGCATTGCAATCACTTCGAGAGATCTACCCTGGTTAATCCAAAGTGGAGTTTGCATATCTTAAAAAATCAAATTCTGGAAGAACTAGAACAACATATCACAAGGCTACTGGGTTAAGAAGGGGTAATGATCCAGAATTAGTGACATACAGTTCAATTAAGGGATCCTAAACCCTTATCTTGCAAATAAATGACTTATTCTCAACTTGTATCGCAACTAAATTTGAATTTCATTTTCCTTTTTTTCATTCAAGGGTCTCACAAATAATTTAATTTAATATTCACAACATGCAAGAAGAGAAAAGACCATTTTTCCAAACTGAAAACCAATCCAATGAAGGCAGCATGACAGATATGCGAACTTGCTACCTTACATGCTGTCAGATCAAAGTGTTCGCAAACAAGTGCTAATGTTCTAGGTTCTGTTAACAAGGCCCACATGCAGTAAGGTTCTAACCATTTCTTGCCAGTGTTCATTTAGCAGAGTATTACAGTAGGAAAATAAGTCCATCTATTTAGAGAAATAATAGTCGCATTGCAATCACTTCGAGAGATCTACCCCTGGTTAATCCAAAGTGGAGTTTGCATATCTTAAAAAATCAAATTCTGGAAGAACTAGAACAACATATCACAAGGCTACTGGGTTAAGAAGGGGTAATGATCCAGAATTAGTGACATACAGTTCAATTAAGGGATCCTAAACCCTTATCTTGCAAATAAATGACTTATTCTCAACTTGTATCGCAACTAAATTTGAATTTCATTTTCCTTTTTTTCATTCAAGGGTCTCACAAATAATTTAATTTAATATTCACAACATGCAAGAAGAGAAAAGACCATTTTTCCAAACTGAAAACCAATCCAATGAAGGCAGCATGACAGATATGCGAACTTGCTACCTTACACGCTGTCAGATCAAAGTGTTCGCAAACAAATGCTAATGTTCTAGGTTCTGTTAACAAGGCCCACATGCAGTAAGGTTCTAACCATTTCTTGCCAGTGTTCATTTAGCAGAGTATTACAGTAGGAAAATAAGTCCATCTATTTAGAGAAATAATAGTCGCATTGCAATCACTTCGAGAGATCTACCCCTGGTTAATCCAAAGTGGAGTTTGCATATCTTAAAAAATCAAATTCTGGAAGAACTAGAACAACATATCACAAGGCTACTGGGTTAAGAAGGGGTAATGATCCAGAATTAGTGACATACAGTTCAATTAAGGGATCCTAAACCCTTATCTTGCAAATAAATGACTTATTCTCAACTTGTATCGCAACTAAATTTGAATTTCATTTTCCTTTTTTTCATTCAAGGGTCTCACAAATAATTTAATTTAATATTCACAACATGCAAGAAGAGAAAAGACCATTTTTTCCAAACTGAAAACCAATCCAATGAGAGAGTAGTTGCAGTTGACTTTCCTGCAATGGCTGTTTTCCTTCTGTGAAGATTTTGATATTCATTTCCTACATAAAATAGTTATTTATATTTCAAAAAACAAAATGTATTCTTTCATCTTCAAAATTTTACAATCCCAATTTTGTATACTCGAAAAAAAGACTCTCACCACTTTTCATGTGTGGTTCTACAACGATCATGGGACTATGACATGGGTTACTTCAGGGCTACGGCGCCTGGTACTTGAACATTGTCTTGAGGCATTTTCTCTACCCTCCTTACCCTGAAAAGGCAGAGGTACCTTACCTTCTTGCGCCTAAAACCATCTTTCTGCTAACCTAGCCTCCTCTGTCCCTTGGGACCAACAAGAGTGGGGGGGTACAGGAATAACAGTATGAATCCGAAAGCAGGGAAAAGAGCCACTACAAGAAAGTCCACTGAAACTGGTAAAATCAGAAGCTTCCCACCCACTCAGAACCGTCGTTCTATACAGGATTAGAGAATTACCAATACAGGCCAAGATAAGGGGTTTTGGATGCGTTGGCTGTATTAAAGAATACCAGCATCAGCTCTCAATTCATACACTCTTTACATTACATGATAGAAGCTACCTTAGCCGAACAGAGGCCCAAATATTTGTCTCTTTAATAAAGAAAAAAAACACAGATACGAACGGCCCGTTTTTCCCATACTTGGCCGCAAGAGAATTCTTTTGTTTGTGGATTGAATGAAAATAAGAATTTGTAGAAATTAATGATAAAATTGAGAAGCATAATTTAGTTCTGGCAACAATACAATTCACATCAATATGATTTAGGAAATACATAAAACAAAAACCTAAAAATTAGATTTAGAAGAAAAATAAACGAGAGATTAGTTTGAAAAGGGAGGAACAGGAGAAGGAGTGCAGACTGAGCTGAATAGGTAGCTCTATAGCTAAATAAAAGGAGGAAGGATGAAGAGTTATACAGTAATGGAAGAAGAAGAAGAAAGATGTGATAATTGTATTACCCTTTTAGCTGTTGTTAAGACTCGCTCGCGCGCGCTGGCAGTGTGGTGGTGTTGTTGATTGCGAATGAATCTGCAAATTCCACGCGAGGGGCTGGGCGTGGACTGCTGGTTTCCCAGTTATCTTTTTTTCTGCTAGTTAGGGTTTGGAGCTTGGAAGATCTCCGTCTCCTTCACTCGCTCATTCCTCGACATCCAAAACCAACCACATCCGATCAAACGTTTTACAGCGCGTGTTCTTCTTCCCTTATCTTCTACTACAACGCTGCCTTCCCGGCCGCTTTCCAGGATATGCCACACGATTTCTTTATCACTCTGCATTACGCGCTGCAAACCTTGGATTTCTCTTTTTTTTTCTCCAATGTACAATTATTTTAGGATTAATATTCAGCAATATATATACACTTATGGGAAAAAAAAACATGTTCATTATTTTCCGTTATCTTCCCTACTTTTTCTTTTTGTACAGAATTTCTATTGTTACTTTTCTTTACTCTCATTCTAAAAGCTGTAATCTTTAACATTAAACTTATATTAGAGGTAGATATGGATGATTATGAAGAATTTGTAGAAGAAAATATCTATTTTGAGGTAAAAAAAAGTTTAAATTAATTTTTTTCACCACCGGGGCTCGGATCGCCGGGGCTAGCAACTCGGACGTGCGCGGTTCGCCCAACCGAGCGATCTGTCTTCGTGACTGGCCGCCCGAGGCGCGAAACCACTCAAGTCCAGACAATGTCTACTGGGTGACCCGAGCATAGGAATTTTTTTTTAGAATGTTACTATATGAAATTTGTGTTTTTTTATGCTTTTTTTTCCTTAAATGTTAGTATATGATATATTTTTTTTCATTTTTTTAAATATTAGTACATGAAATTTTTGTTTATTACATCTGTTTTTACAATTTTATTTTTAATATATAATGTGTTCATATTTTAATTTTTTTCACACTATATCGTAATGTAACGACATAGAGCCAAATACATTTGAAGGATTTTTTTGAACCGGAAGAATACGTAGATCACGGACATTTATTTGCAAAGTCGATCGAATCTTTAATTCGAAAGCGAGTTGGTGAACTCGGGCAAAAGAAACATGCTATGAAAGTGAACATGTATTTGATTGTCACTTGGTATTTAAGTTCAAGAATATCCGATCGCCGACTATATGTTATACTTGGGTTGCGAGCATGGATGTGCGAGATAAACCGAGAACGAAGCCCGTAGTTGACGATGAAGAAGAAGAAGTTCAAGTAGCCAATTTCTCGTGAAAGGTAAAGGGGGGATAAAGGACGGGACTAAAAAGTGTGGTTGTCCCTTCAAATTAAAAGGCGAGTAAATGGTAATGTGTGAAAATTGGCAAGTATTCGTACATGATGAGAGGCATAACCATGCAATAGGTGTATATACTCACGGTCACGCTCAAGTAGCAAAAGCGACGGAGGAGCAGGCGATGTAGATCGAGCAATTCGAAAAGAGCTATGTGCCACCCCGTAATATCTCACGATTTTTCCGGGAACAAAATGTGGGTTGTGTTGTCAAGTATGTTGCGTTAACTCTAATGTATTCTGGTTTTATGTTTAGGGTTTAAATTGATGTTCTAATAATATGATTTGCATGATTTTTTGTAGTGCCCTGGAAAATATATAAGGTAGTTGCGAAGATTAAGAATAATATGATGCGGGGTGAAACACGGTTGAAGAAGTTCTCTGTCTAAGTGCTAAATGGGGTTACACAGTCTTCTATAGGAACCATTGATAGAGTTGACTTTTGGTACAAATAAACACTTTAAGTTGTAATTATTAAGTCTTTAAAATATTTTTATTTATTAAACATAGTTATTATTGGTGACAAAGGATAAGAAGCCCATAAGGCAACCCACAAGTGAAGCAAGCTCACACACAAGATTGAGGGCGGTCATATTAAAGAAGTGAAAGATGGCCTAAGAAGGGGAAAAAAAAAGAAAGGCTGCCCAAAGAGAGAAGCCCAATAAGGAGAAGCAAACTGAAAAAATAAAAGAGAAATAAGAGAAAGAAAAGGAGGCGACGGCCCGGGGAAATTGAAGAAGAGGCGGCAGTCGCATAAGAAAAATATATAAAGAGGAAGCAAGCTCATGCGCGAGGGGCACAAAACCAAAGCAACTTAGAGGGCTGAGGAAAAGAAATAGAAAAAGAGAGTTGAGAAAAAGAGAGTTGAGGGAGAGAGCAGCGAGCAGAAATTCCAAAGCAGCAGCTAAAGCGATGAGAAAAATCAAAGCAGCAGAAAAACTCCAGCAAGCGAAATTGCAAAATTTCAGCTTCGATTGAAGGAAAAAAGCCATGATTTCTTCCAATAAATTGGTTCCTTCTTTTCTTTTAACCATGAACTAAATTTATTTTTAGAATCTTGAAGAAACCCTAGCCATGTGACTTTGATTTATTTTATTTTGGGGATTTATTATATTATTTTTGCAATTGCATATCTTTGGAAATTGTTTGGTTTGATGCAATTAATTCTTGGTGATTGTTCTTGTAAAATAATTGTTTGGGTTAATTAATATTTTTATCCACACTTGATTCTTGTAGTCTTTGAGTATGAGATATGTAATTTTTGCAAGTATATTGTGGGTTTTAGAATTGAATAGTTCATGCTAATTTAGTTGATTTATGTCATGGGAATGAATAAGTCATGCTAATTGTTAGATGGATTATGTCATGTATTTAGACACAATATATTTCTTTATTGAATCAAAGCTTGTAGCCTAGATCACCACATAAAGGTTTAATCTTTTCTCCTAAATAAAATTAAATCATTGTTATATAGGTTAGTGGTGGATTCAAGGTTTTAAATCATCTTCTTTGGTTAATCTCCTGTTATCTTTTAATTTAGTTATTTTATTTATTAGTTAAACTAAATTTAGTAATAATTTTTAGATAATAAACTTTGATTCTTTTTATAAAATTAATTTAGAGAGATAGCAATTTAAGTAGTTAAGCTTTTCTCTATGGTTCGATACCCTGATACTTCCATATTACTTTGATCTTGTGCATTTGCAAGTATTGGGTTTAAAACTTTGGTGTAAAAATTCCGATCAAGTTTTTGGTGCCGTTGTCGGGGAGAGGTTAAATTAATTGCTTTTGTTATTGTTGCCTAAATTTGTTAGTATTTTTTTTTAATTTTATTTTACTTTTAAAAAAAAGAAAAAAATTTTGTTTGTTCTCTTAGTTGTCTTCATTTTTTTTCTCTTTTATTTAGTAATTATTTACAGTAATTTTATTTTCTTTCTTTTATTTAATTGTTAATGCACGGTTGTCGTTCGCTCTCTATTGATTTAAAAGAATTTGATCCTGAGATAAAGCATACATTTAAGGCAATTAGAGCACAAAGAGAAATCACTAACACTTGTGATATTAAAATGGCTGAAAATCCACGAGCATTAAGGGAGTATTTTACCCCCAACACTTATAACTCACCAATAGATAGTGGAATACTTGAAATTGATGCTAATCACTTTGAAATCAAAGCTTCTACTATTCAAATGTTACCATCTTTTTATGGGCTTGATTATGAAAATCCTTATAAGCATATTGATGAGTTTTTAGAAATTTGCTCTACTTTTAAACTGCCTAATGTTACTGATGATGCTATTAGATTGCGCCTTTTTCCTTTTTTCTCGAAGGATAAGGCTAAACATTGGTTACACACACGTGAGAGAATAGGTACTTGGGCTGAGATGTCTAGGGAATTTTTGAAAAAAATATTTTCCTATGGGTAAACTTACAAGATTAAGGAGAGAGATCACTACTTTTTCCCAACAAAATAATTAACAATTTCATGAGAGTTGGGAGGGATTTAAAGAACTTCTTCATAGTTTCCCTCGCCATGAAGTCCCTAAATGGCAGCAAATACAAAGCTTTTATTCGAGGATTAGATGAGAGAAATCGCCAAATGGTTGATTCCTCTTGTGGTGGTTCCTTTCTTCATAAAAGCTGCAGATGAGGCGTGGGATTTATTGAAAATTTGAGTGATAATTCGCAACAACACGCCACCTCCTCACGTGTAGGCACATCTAGGCAAATAGGAAATAGAAGAATGTATGAAGTTACTCAAAATGTTGATCTTTCTTCGAAAGTTGATGTTTTATCTAAAAAATTTGATGAATTATTAGCTTTGAATACATTGCCTACTAATTCTCCTAATGTGCAAAGTGTTTTTGCAATTTGCTCTAGTCCTTCTCTTATTATTTATGACTGTCCTAGTGTTTCACTATTCCTAGAATTTGTGCAAGAATAAGCCAATTCAGCCCAAAAAATTCACAGACAGAGCGACCCATATTCAAACACGTACAATCCAGCTGGAGAAATCATCCTAATTTCTCCCCGGAGGCAACAAGGAGGGGAAAGTCAATTAGGCCAACAACAATATCAACAGTAACAAACAATCTGGGTATGATTGCTCCTCCCTGGTTTTCAATCTCAAAGGTATGTACCTCCTCACTCTCCTCAAAGTGGAAACTCTATATTTGAAGAAAAAGTCTTATCTTCTTTGAAAGGTTTAGAATCTATGACACAAATTCTAGATTCACACACTCAATCTATTGCTAAGTTAGAAACTCAAATAGGGTAACTAGCTATGCAATAAGTAGAAGAGATGAGGGTAAGCTTCCTAGTCATCCAATAGAAAACCCTAGAGCTAATCATCATGAGCAAGTTAAAGTCAGTAATCACTTTTAGAAATGGGAAGTTGGTAGATAATAAAGTAGGGGAACCTATTAAAAATGGTAAGTTTAATAAAAACGAAATCGAGGGAATTGATATAGGGACCTGAAATTGAAAGGAAAATAGAGAAGGAACTAGCTTCTTCTCCTAATTCTAGAACTCTAGAATCATTTCATATGGCTTCATATAAACCAAAGGTTCCTTATCCACAAGCTTTATTGCCACCTCCACATCTTAGAAAGGATAATAAAAGGGAAGATATTTTAGAAACTCTCAAACAAGTTAAAATTAATCTTCCACTTTTAGAGGTTATTAAGCAAGTCCCATCCTATGCAAAATTTCTTAAAGACATGTGTACTTTTAAAAGAAAATCTAAAAAGCAATGTTTCTAAGAAAATCTTTCTAACCGAACATGTGAGCTCCGTTTCGCAATACAATACACCACCTAAATATAAAGATCCCTGGTGTCCCTACTATATCATGTCTTATTGGTAATCATAAAATAAACAGGGCGCTCCTAGATTTAAAATTAGCGCTTTTGGGAGGCAACCCAAATTTTATTTTATTCATTTATTTTATTTATATATATATATATATATTTTTTATTCCACTTGATTGGTAGAAATGTATGAAATGTGTGTTTTGTAGGGTAATCAAATAACTTATCATTATCATGGAGATTACGGAGATTGTTTACCACTCTTGCAGTACATGCATTAATATTGCCTTTTCTACCGAAAGTTATGTTGTTCTTTTCTTTGTCTCTTCCCTACTCTTGGTACTCTTTTATCACATTGTGGACAATGTAAGGTCTAGGTGTGGGGGAGAAGATGCTTTTATTCTGGTGTCAATTATTTTTTATTTATTTATTTATTATTTTTTTTCATTTTTTCTCAATTTTTTTAATTTTTATTTTTGTTGATTTTTTTATTTTTTTTTATTTTTTAGATTATTTTGAAAAAAAACCAAAAATATGATTTTATGTAAAGAATAATTCTTTTTGAGTTCCTTTAAAAATGTCTTGAATAAGTTGAGATAAGTACTTGTTTTCTTGTTTTTTAATTAGGGTCGATGGACTTATGTTCTATATCCGTTATAACTTTTGCATGATTTACACTTGAGCACATGGGTTATTGTTAGTATTTAATAAATCCTTTACACTATTTTTTGAGCCACATAAAGTTGATGAATCTCTTCCGTATATTCTAGAACTTACTTGAGTACTTTTTGAGGCGAAATAGAAAGGTTTTCTCGATTTGACTCGGAGACAATGGTCATAGGCGTTCTTTGAATCGTTTGTACCTTTCAAGCTTACCAAATTTTATAATTTTTATCTTCGTACCCTTTTGAGCTCGAATGTTACTTCTTTCTTTAAACCACTTAAATATTAACCCTTAATCTTGTAGAGAGCTTAATGCAAACTTCTAACTTATGCTTCAATGATGGGTTGTTGTTTGTGTGTTTTGGAAAAAGAAGTTATTTTGACAAAAAGGGAGAAATATATATATGACTTGTTGTGCTCAGTAAAAAAAAACAAATGTATTGAGATGAAAAAAAAAAAGATAAGAAAGAAAAAATTGATACATGATTGTTACAAGTCATAAGGTGCAAAGAAAGAAAAAAAATTCAAGAGGCCCGAATTTATAAATGTAAAAAAAAATGGCCTTAAATGATGAAATCCCTGAGAAAAAGAAGATGGTAGCTGGTGAATGGATTAAAGAAAAAGGAGGAGCAAAAAACAAAGTTAGAAAGTTTGTCGAAATTTTTAAGTATCCATATCCTTTGCAAGCTCTCTTTTCTTTGAATTTGAATTTCTTACCTTCGTTTGATAACCAACACCCTAACCTTACATTACAAGCTTTAAAGTCCTACCCGATCCGAGTTGAGTTTGAGAATCCTTGACTAGTGGAGAGAAGGTACAAAGAGTGAGCCTATGGAATGAACTCTTGTTCGATTTGTTCTCTATGTGTAACTTGAAATTTTTGTTTAATATTTATTTTATACTCTCTTATGACCACGATCACACATTACACAAGTTTTGCATTAGTTATGGGAGATAATTGAATATTTGTTTGTTTACTTAAGTTAAAAAATTAGAGGAAGAGTATTTATCTTCATAAGTTTGAGATATTGATGGAGGGTACTTAATTTGGGTTATTCTCTATCTTTTCTAAAGTTTGTTGTTTATTTGACTTTGTGGGTATATCGTCTGCAAACCCTCACGAGACCATACTCGTCCACTAAGGGCAACTTAGGGGTTTAAAGGGCTTGTTGCACATGCTAAGTGCAATCGTGGCTCCTACAAAAATGGCTAGTTAGTTTTTCTTTTTGTTATTTTATTTTTGCTTGAGGACTAGCAAAACTTAGGTGTGAGTGAGTTGATTTTTTGTACAAATAAACACTTTAAATTTTAATTATTAGTCTTTAAAATAGTTTATTTATTAAACATAATTATTTAATTTAATTTAATTTTTTTTGTGACGAAGGAGAAGAAGCCCATAAGGCAACCCACAAGTGAAGCAACCCACACACAAAAAAAAAAAAAAAAAAAAGAAGATTGGGGCGACCACAATAAAGAAGTGAAAGACGGCCCAAGAAGGAAAAAAAAAAAAAAAAGAAAAGAAAGGCTGCCCGAAGAGAGAAGCCCAATAAGGAGAAGCAACTGAAAAATAAAAGAGAAATAAGAGAAAGAAAAGGAGGCGGCGGCCTAGGGAAATTGAAGAAGAGGTGGCAGCTGCATAAGAAAAATATATAAAGAGGAAGCAAGCTGCTGCACAGGGGGGCACAAACCGAAGCAGCTTAGAGGGCTGAGGGAAAAAAAAAAAAAAAGAGAGAGTTGGGGGAGAGAGTAGCAGCTAAAGCAAGCAATAGTAGAAATTCCAGCAGCAGCTGAAGTAGTAGAAAAATTAGCAGCAGAAAATCAGCAGCAAAAAAATTCCAATAAGCAGAAGCTACAAAATTTCAGCTTCAGTTGAAGGAAAAAAGCCATGATTTCTTCCAACAAATTGGTTCCATGAACTAAATTTAGTTTTAGAATCTTGATGAAACCCTAGCCATGTGACTTTGATTTATTTTATTTTGGGCATTTATTATATTATTTATGTGATTGCATATCTTTGGAAATTGTTTGGTTTGATGCAATTAATTCTTGGTGATTGTTCTTGTAGAATAATTGTTCAGGTTAATTGATATTTTTATCTATGCTTGATTCTTGTAGTCTTTGAGTATGAGAGATATGTAATTTTTGCAAGTATATTGTGGGTTTTACAATTGAATAGTTCATACTAATTTTAGATGATTTATGTCATAGGAATGAATAAGTCATGCTAATGGTTAGATGAATTATGTCATGCATTTAAACACAATATATTTCTTTAGTGAATCAAAGCTTGTAGCCTAGATCACCACATAAAGGTTTAATCTTTTCTCCTAAATAAAATTAAATCATTGTTATATAGGTGGATTCAAGGTTCTAAATCATCTTCTTTGATTAATCTCCCTGTTATCTTTTACTTTAGTTATTTTATTTATTAGTTAAACTAAATTTAGTAATAATTTTTAGATAATAAACTTTGATTCTTTTTATAAAATTAATTTAGAGAGATAGTAATTTAAGTAGTTAAGCTTTTCTCTGTGTTTCGATACCCTCGATATTTCCATATTACTTTGATCTTGTGCATTTGCAAGTATTAGGTTTAAAACTTTGGTATAAAAATCCCGATCAACCATGAGGATAGCAAGGTGCTCGATGACGTTGTTGTTGCACACCCGAAATCAATTGAAATGATGAGAACGTGGCCATAGGTACTTATAATAGATACGACATATAAAACAAAGAAGTAAGTTGTATTAAATTTGTTATATTAATTGTATATTTAGATGTTATTTGCAAATTGACTGTTTAAAGTTATATTATAAATACGGTTTAGGATTAACCCTGAATATTTAAGTTAATATTTGAAGAATACTTGAATGAAATATGTCATATTTAATCAGTTTTGGTTTAAGTTTACTGGGTTTTATGTTTAGTTTCTAAACAAGTTATCTGCTTTATGTGTTTTTTTTAAAAATGTACAGTATGCCACTATTGGAAGTTGTAGGGATGACCCCGACTGGTAAGAATTTCACTGTGGCCACTGCTTTTATGCGAAATGAGCAAGTTACAACTTATAGATAGGTTCTTCAACAGATTAAGCATCTATACTTTTCAAATGTTATGTCAAAAGAGAATCAAGAAGATGTTTGTGATCATGAGCCAAAGATAATTATTACAAATAGAAAATGCGGTTTAATGCCCATGATCGGTGATGTGTTCAGTACAGTATACCATATGCTATGTAGAAGGCATATAAATCAGAATGTGTTGGCCAAATTAATCGAGTTGACAAAAGATAAAGAGGTTGCATCATAGTTTGTAAATGGGTCCTGGAAGAAATTGGTGGATGAAATCGAAGAGCAGGAATACTTAAGGAAATTGGATGCTCTGAAGACGAAGTGGAAGAGTAAGCCGGACTTTCTACACTATTTGTTCAACAATTGACTGAATCCCTTTGCTCATAAGTTCGTTAGATGTTAGACTAACAGTCATATGCATTTTGGGGTGGAGACCACCAATTGGGCTGAGAATGAACACTCAGTGCTGAAGCTATAGCTTTCAATATGCCATGGTGATTTGGATACTGTGTTCCTTAATATTGACTCACTTATTGAAGGTCAAACAGCAGACATTAAGGTATTATTAGAGTTTTCCAGGACTAAAGAGAAGTTTAACGCAAAGAGTAATCAGATATTTTTTTATTGTAAGTAATAAAATCAGTCACTTGGCATTGAAAAAGATATGGTATGACATACCGAGAACTGCCGGGATATATAATGATCCCAAAAATAAGTGCGAGCACTATTTGAGGACATCACATGGCCTCCCTTGTGCTTGCAAGCTGATTACACAGTTCAAACAGGTTCTTCCTACACAATTATATGATATTGAGGCCTTTTGAAAGATACTAGAAATTGGCGGTCGTCATCCTTCGACCCGTGCAATAGGACATGGATTCCCGAGATGCGTTCTCTAACCCGACCTCTTGCATCGGATAAGTACGAGACCCATATCAAAAGTTAGAGAGATGCATCGTCTTGTGAAAGGGGTATTGAGTCGTTTTTGCTTGAAGATCCAGGGTGTGACATTGACATCACCTCTCAAGGTAGCAGATCACTAAAGGGCGGAAGAAGACGATCTCAACAAAAAGAGACAAGTCACATTGGGAGCATATGTCAATTGCTCATCGAAAGATACAAAAGTCAAGCGGATCCGGTTCTAGCTCGGCTCCGGCTCTGGATATGGGTAGTGGTCGGGTCCGAGTTCAGGTCGGGATCCCGTAGGAGAGGGAGAGCACCATGAGCTCCTAGGGAAAGGGCGAGAGGAGCGACCGTGAGCCGAAAGTAGTTTATCTTCCCGTGATACATGCATCTTCGTATTCCACATTCGCTTATATAACCACTTTTTCGCTTTCATTTATCATTTCATCAACAATTGGAAGAACGTGATTTGTGATGAAAATTGTGGTTATTGGGTTGTGGCGATTTTATGTTTGGTTCATAGACGATTGCTTTATGAATTGGAGCATTCGACGAATGTGTATCTTAATTTAGTGAGTTCAGCGGAACATGTTAATGGGCTGGTTCATAGGATACGGTGGTAGGATGGACCTGCACCGTACGAGCATTTGTTGGAAACACCTAATTCACTTTACGTCATAGCAAATGCATTCAATCTGTATATGATACTAATTGCACAGCTTGGTTCTACGACTGTGTTACCTTAGTATTCGTCCAGGAGGTACATTGGTTATTGGTCTCTTGACAGAACAACAACACTTTATTCAAGTAAGTGTCGAATATCAATAGGATTTTTATGTTGTTCTGTATTATATTGTATTTGGGTTTATGGTTTTTCTGACATTTACATATTTCTCTTTGTTTAACACAGCTACAGATGCATGATGGGTGTCCGATACCTCCTTTACACATTCAATGGATTTATCATTGTACCGAACGAGTCAGCAATTGGACAAATTCGCATCAGGAGGGAATTGTATATTGGAACGCGAGGGTTGCTAGAAATAGAAAGTAAATAGGAATTTATTTTTCGATTAAAAAAATTATATGTACAAACTTTTTTAACTTAGTTTTAAAGCATATACACGTTAATTTTTTGGATATATTTCCAGTTTTTGATCAAAGTAAACTCTTTTTATGGTTCAATATCTTTATATTTAATGTGTTTTGAGTTTAGGGTGCTTTATATTTTTTCTATTACAATTGTAAAAATACTGAATCCATAAAAAAAATTCCATCAACCAAGTAACAACAACACTATAAAATAAGTCATACACTACAAAATAAGTCATAAATTACAACCAGTCAAGTACATAAAATAACAAACTAATATCGAGTCTGATGATACTTCTTGATCATGTCAGAAGGCCTACCAACCTTTATAGCATCACCAATATCGTCACAGTCCAACTCTTGAGATATCATATCCAATAGAACATGTGGTGTAATGGGAGCTGCCGTTGACAATTGCACGGTGCGGGGGAGCTTGTCTGGATTTGAATCCTTAGATGAGTACGGGGGAAGAAACCAAGGCATGTAATCATCTGTGCACAGAGATGGAGGTAGAGCAGGAATATTGGTCCATGTAGACGTAAGCAGATGAGACAGTGCCTCCACCTATAATGCCTCTATGAACACATTCTTGGCCATACAACCTGTTATTTGCTGGCCTGCGGTGCTCCTGAGGACGAATAGGATGAGCTGGAATGCATTGAACCCACCCAAACTATCTGACAACTTTATCGAGCATATAGGGCTCAACACAATCAAAGTGTGCAATCATCCCATGGTATGTAGAAACTCATACATCAGTAATCTCATCAGATCTGTACGGAGTTCACCTGACCTCATCGGCAGTCATTATGTCTAAACGAATGCGTAAGTCGATTAATTTGTATTCCATTTTGTGACCCAACATCGTAAACCTTTGGATGTACAGTTTGCACAACTTCGCTCCCTGGGTCTCACCCGGGAGATGCAAACATAGGAAAATACAGGGTATATCCGAGCATTTTTAAAAAAAATTAAAAAAATCAACAACCCTATTATTAGACAAAATAAACCTTAAAATGTAAATAATAATTAAACAGGGATGAAGATTATAGTTATATTACCTCAAGCAGATGACCAAACGAACTAGACAACTCGTTCGCATCAATACAGAAGCCCGCCCTAAACTCCCAGTACAAGTAGGCAAGTGTAGCAAGCACCCTCATGCAAATCCACCAACAAAGCATGAACATTCTTCACGAGTGGCCACAGCTTCCCAAGGACATTATTTCTACTCTTGTCGGTGAAGAGCGAACCGCCAAGTAAATACAGAACGTAACAGCGGCCCTCTACTCCGTAGGCGATCCCACTACCGTGTGATTTAGCAACCGACGCCAAGTCCCCGACCATTTATGTTGATACTGGAGTCGGAGATATCGATATTGCTCTAGATAACCGCAATTAACTACTCCCGGGAATAATGATGGTCGACAACATTACCGTAAGAATTTATACGCCCTGTAATCAACTCAACATCATGCACTCGTAATCGTTATCTCCTCCCGGGGCATGTGGAAACCGTTAGTGTCCGCATGTCACCTCTCCATAAAAGCGAGATAGCAAGGAGGAGTTCGGAGCTGGAACATGCGGGACCTCAAATGTGATAGTTCTGTCTCCCCGCTAACCGTACAACCGCAAGATCACTAGCGGTCCAACCCGGTCACATACATATAGCCGGGACCTTGACTTCAAAATGCCTCTATCCCTGCAGTTTAAACAAAATGTAAACACCTGAAATAAAAAATAAACAAAATATTCAAATCTATAATCGAAAAAAAATATACAAAATATTCAAATTACCTATCCACGCTGTATACTACCAGCTGACATGATCACTATATAAAGGGATAAGGACTAGATCCCTGTGGACCTCCGGTTAGGTTAGTGTTAACTTGCTCCCATACTCTGTTTATGAAGAGTTAGGATTGGGGGAATTGCAACCAGGTGATATAACTTTACGAGTTAGCCGATAGATCAATCAAAGTACCTAGGGGGAGGATAGATGATGTTCTAGTTCAAATTGATAAAATGTGTCTTCCCCAGTAGACATTGTGGTCCTAGATATGGAACCTAGTAGATCTTCTTATAATCATATCCCCATTATTCTAGGTCGTCCTTTCTTAGCTACTGCTGATGCTACTATTAACTATAGAACTCGGGGTTATGGATGTCTCTGTGATGAATATGAGGGTTAGATTAAATATCTTTAAAACTTCTTCACAACCTTCTATAGAAGATAATTTCGATTGCTATTTGGTAGATGTAAATGATGAATTAATTGAAGAAACTCTACCTCTAATGTGTTCAAAAGATTATACTTCTATTGAGAAAGAAAACTTAATTTGCACCGAGGATGTTAATTCTAATATTGCTTGCATTACTCCATTAAAAAAATTCTTCTTGGATTGTGAATCATGAGCTTAATATGAGAGAAATAACCCAACCGCCATTCTTTGGTTTCTTCCTCTGCGTAGGGTTCGTAGGAGGACACGACTTCTCCGGTCTTTTTTGTCATGACCCAGCAATCTTACTCATCACCGACATGAAACTGCCAGTCAACCCTTTCCCCCTTACCCGGAGCGAGGCCTATGGGTCGGACGATGAGGCTCGAGCCACGAGACATGAGCTCGTTATCAATATTGTCACCTGTCGCCATCATCATCATCATCATCATGTCCACCATCATTCTCACGCTCATCCTCATCGTCCTCACCGCTATGAATACGGAGGGAACCAACCCTAACAGACCTCCTTAGGCCAGGGAAGTACCGTAATCCCTACCCGACCCAAACGATCGGATGAGGGATTGCCACAATCGGTGGCTCCATAGTTAGCACCATTGTAAGATGAGTCCATTTGGGACGGGACTCAGCGAAGTCGCTAGAAGAATTGTGCACCTAACTACAACCCCCGGACCACCGACTTCATTTAATGGAATCGAGTTTTAGAAAAATATCGTATCGAATCCAAGCTAGGCATACGGATAGGCGAGAGAAGGAGCATGTGCATATGGATCATATGATGTTTGTGGTGGCTGAGAATATCTATAAGGGTCATAGAGTACGGAGGTGTACGGATAGTGTGATATGGTAGGAGAACGGGTCCTAAAAGGTATAGGGGTGGGCTGGGTGGAAGACTCCAATGCACCGTGGGTCATAATACATACTCGGTCCAATAGGTACAAAAGTAGACGGTATGTCCGAGTATCGTGGCGTCCCCTCACACCACAGGATGATGCAGTCACTGCACGACCTTCAACCCGACCGGTCTTATCTGTCACAGGACTTAAATCATCATCACCCTACGTGCTCCTGGGATCGAACCATCTAAGCAAATTACCAAATAACATATATAAACTAAATAAAACAAATTAACTCATACGTAGTCATAACTTTAAAAAAATAACATAATCATTAATAATAATAACATCATTGTAAACAAATAAAAAAAATAAATAAACAAATTAAATAACATTAAAATAAGCTTAAATTAAACAAATAAACATGAACGTAATGATAACTTAAAAAAAATAACATAATAACATAATCATAAAAAAATGTTTAAAAAAATAATAATATTTAAACAAATTAAATAACATAATATAAACTCTAAATAACACAAATTAACATAAACGTAATCATAATTTTTTTAAAAAAACATAATCATTAATTCTAATAACATAATAATAAACAAATTTTACGTCATAATAAAAAATTAAACAAATTAAATAACATAATATAAACTCTAAATAAAAAAAAACAAATGTACAAAAAAATAAATAGATAAAACAAATTAAATAACACAAAATAGACTTAAATTAAATAAATAAACATAAACATAAACATAATCATAACTTTAGAAAAATAACATAATCATTAAAAAAACCAAAAAAAATCCCGATTGCCCGAAAACCGGTGAACTGCGCCGGTTTGGATTGCTCGAACCGGAGATCGGAGACCGGTCGGCTCGCGAGACTGGGGACCGCTCGCCATTCCGGTCGCTGAACCAGCGACCCGGAATGCACCCGGTCGTTAGACTTGGCGACCCGGCCATTTCCGGCAAAAAACTCGCTTTCAAAAAAATGTCATTTTTTTCCAATCTAACGGATATTTTCAAATTTTAAAATGATATAAATGTAAATAAAAGTGTATAGATCAAAGTACTAACCTTTTTTTGAGATTCCAATGGTCGGATCTTCCTATCCGAGGTTGAAATTTGTGATTTTGGAGAGAGTTTCGAGGATTTTATGAGGTTCTCGAAATTTTAGAAGTTAAAATGAATTTTTTTTAAAATTCTTTTACACTATACATATAGATTCTCGAGTTGGGTTTATTAATTCCCAAAAAATTATATCCAATTTTTTGCACAAATTTTTTTATTTTATATAAGAAAGATAGATATATACCTCATTCAGTGATGGTGTAGAATGTAAATTGTATAGGCGTTTAATTTGTTGATATGGGTTAGCCCATTTTTTATAGGTCTCTTTCGGATCGAATATCATAAACTCCCTATTTGGGGGGTCGATTTTCTGTACTTCTTTCTAATTAGTGTATTTTATTAATAATATCTAATAAATAAAAAATAAACTGTAAGAGAAAAAGATAAACCTTAAGGGAAAAATATATTATAAAAAGGAAGTGATACATAGAGTTGTACACAAAATGGTACGGAATATCCCGAACCACCATTTGCCCTCCCCAGTAAACTTTTCTAAAGGCAAAGATTAACCTCAAAAAATATATTAAAAATTAATTTTCTTTAAAATATTCAACTAATCATAAAATTACACTAATATCTAAATAAGAAACAAAAATAATTACACATAAATAACACCTATTTTTTTAATAAAAAAATATTTTTTAATCTTAAAAGATATTAAAAATTAATTTTATTTAAAAATATTTAATTAATTAAAAAATTACACTAATATCTAAATTAGAAATAAAATAATTACGCATAAATAACACCTAAATAATGCAAATTCTTTAAAAGTATAACAAATTAATATATAAAATAAAAAAATTAAAAAAGACAGGGACATACCCGTGGACCGAACCCAGGACACAAAGCCTACACTCAAAATGGTCGCTTCGGTCCATGTTGATTTTTTTATGGGCCTATTTTTAAAAATCTATATCTCGTCCATTTTATGGATGGTTCGGGCCAGCCCATGGGCCTAGGCACATTTTGACAGTTCTTGCAGAGATCAAAGTAAAGAAAGAAATCCAAAAGTCATTGCTCTTCAACAAGACTCATATTCTCTTTCCTTTTGAAACATCCACAGAAGAGAAGTCGAGAAACTCCCCATTGATTGTATTCTTCTTATTGCGAGGACCTCGTTTCTTTGGCTCATTCCTTTTCAAAGTTTACCGACCAATGCCCTTGTTAAGTGCACCTGCGAGGGTATAATAAGTAGTATACCTTTAAATACCGTTTTAAGCCTCTTTTAATGGAATAAAACACCCCCTTAAATCCCTTATTTAGGTGTTATAGCTATATTAACTAGTTCTTTCTTTATTTCTTTTAGCTACGATGAAAGGAACGTCTCCCCCTTAATCCTCTCGGGGAGACTTAGTCACGAGAACAGTACTTCCCTTACTCTATTTCTTAAATCGGAAATAACAAGGATAAAAGAATACAATGCATATAAAAATACAGGGGAAGCTATAGTAGCAGCAAGAACAAAGGTGTTCATGGGCTTGCATTGTCGATCAAGTGAATATCCAAGAAGTTAAATCTTTTATAGTAGATAGATTTATTACTTTGATTTTATCTCTCGAGATGGTTTTACTTGCTTTCTTATGTGTTTATTACATATTTAGAAAGCCACTTAGTATGAAGGACATATTTGTTTACTTTATGTTTTACCTATATTTGTTGTTTGTTACATAGGTTTAAAGGAAAGAAAAGCATGTAACATGTTTATGGGTTTCTTTTTTCTTTCCTTGTGTTACATCTATGTTTACAACAAAGGAAGTCCATCTCCCAGTCAAGATATTTTTCTTAAGAAACTCTTTTTAAAAGAAAGGTAACAAGTTTTCTTTAAAGGATCAAACCTTGGAAAAAGTAAACTTGTTTTAAGTTACTAAGTTTCTAAAAGGTTTTAGAAATGATATATTTTGACAAAAAACTCTTTTTATAAATAAACTATTGAGTGGGAGAGAGAATTCAACGAGTCCCATAACTTCCATTGTTGGTTCAAGTAACTAGTCCCGCATTTCCTCATGTCACCCACGAGAGTTATCCCGTGTAGGATGGTTTTTTGAGATTTTAACTTTACAAGTTGAACTCCAAACTAGAGCCGTGGATATATGTTAGGATCGGCCCGGCCACATTGGAGGTACTAACATTGGCTTCTTCATAGTTTGTATGAGGTGGCAGCCGATCCCATGTTAGAGCTACCCTTGAGGTACAAGCTATATGTGTTTGGTTCAAGTAATGGTTATATACTCAATTTAGAGGGCATTAACCTCCCAAATGATTGTTTACTCCAAAAGCCAAATGTAGTCATTAGATATTGTTATATCTCGAGCATAGATCAATATGCTAAGCTAGCATATTATGGACCATAAGTCGGGGGTTATCTTCAGTCCCAAGATAATATGAAAAAAACAGTATTTCTATGAAACGTTATATGTGTGTTTAAATGCTTTATTCCAAAGCTGATTTCATTCCTTAACTTTTACGAGTGTCAAGTGCTTGGTTCCTTGAGTCTTTTGTCGAGTTTTTTCTCAAAGAAAATAAGCTAATTGACCTAAATTATGAGGATTGGAAGAGGAACTTAGACATAGTACTCGAATCTATTATATCAATCATTTATTTACATAGAAAGTTTTTTATGGAAATATAAAAAGGTCTTCATCTATATTTCTTTTATATAAAATGGTTCACATATAGTTAATTGAAAACCTAAACACTTCCAAGACACGAGTTTAACGTAATAAAACATATAGGATATATATAAGTTCAAGAGATGAAAATTAGGTATAAATAAATAATTTTAACAACAATAATAACGCGTACATAACTTAATTTTCAAAAACTTTTAGACATATCTATAATTAACTTTAATCAGTACACTAAAAGGAGAAAAAAAGGTAAATGCAAGGGACATATATACAATGGTAAAAAACCATCATAAATGAACGTTTTAAGCATCGGTCGGTGAGAAATCGTCTTACATAGATGTTACATTTGTGACGTATAGTCATAAATATATGGCCCTTAATTATGATGGCCACGACATTGTCGTGATTGATCACTTGGTATAATTGACCGACGTAAATGGCTATTATTTATAGTGGTTTGATGTTAAAAAAGTCTATCAATCATGATTGTTTTGTGCCCATCGTAAATAATGAGCATATACGACATCCCCATCTTATTTAATGAATATTACGACGGTTTCATGTCCGTGTATTCAATAGCGTTGCAAAAAAGCCACTTCATCTAACCATACTCGATCTCGTAGTACAACTAAAAGAAGACGGTCATTCTTCATCTAACACGATGTATCCGTTTAGTGGGGAGTTATCATATGTTAAAAGAAGTCTTTCCATGAAATCATGGAAAGTTTTGGAACCTTATATTTATCGTGTTCAACCTTTGCGTGGAAGAAGCTGTGAGACACCCTCTTGTTGATTTGGCTTATATCAAACAGGTTTTACTTATCAAAATTTAATTGCTTGCTTTTAGTGTTGACAACTAACGTATGTACAAATGTCCATGTCTAGGCCAATTTCTTTGCCAAGGATATCATTGAGTGATATATGGGAACCAGACCTTTGGGAAATATTATGAAAATGACTTCGGAAGATGTTCAAAACTGTTATTTCTATTCTCATCTCTTAATCAACACTTCGGGTAATATATATATTATGTCTATACATTTTATTTGTATTGCTTAAATTTACACTAGTTTCTTAAAAATATTGACAATTCACAAGTTTGGGTTTTTCCGACGTAAGAAACCTCAAAATTCGGTCTTGCACTTTGCAATCAGGGGACTACAAGACCTAGTATGCAGCCATGGTAAACACATTTGAATCTTAGGGAAAGAGGATTGTGCTTAGAGCTAGCTTAAAGTCTACTATATGTCGGATATGAGTCGTATTGGGAATGAGGATGAATTGACTTTAAGGCAAGGCACCGATTATGAATCATATGAGCTAAATATGGAGTTAAAGTATGTTTTTAATATAATCGAAAACCAATCCCTCGAGAAGTTTGAGAAAATCTTAAAAGAATTTGCTAGAATTGCTTTGAATGTTTCTTTTACTCGGTTTCTTTGTGCGAGTAGGGCGCATGAAAATAAATTTATGATATGGTAGTTTCAAATTGTTGGGTGGCACCATATATCACCGTTATATCTTCGATTGACATAGACAAGAAGGTGGTTGTACTTGTTTTTTGGGATTAAATAGGCCGGGGATCTTAAACATTAAAAAATATCTCTCGGGACACACTTTAAAAATATTCTTTGTGCTCACATCTAATATTAGAAACTGTTAGCCCTAAGGGTATTATTACTTATGATTTTGATTATGATTAACATATATTTGTGTGAGTATTAAGCTAACCTTTCATAGAACAAAAGAAGCACTTTTGGAGTCTCAACTCTAAGTTCTCAAAAAGCAAAAGATCTTGGCGACGAAGGCAAAATGAAGGAGAAAAGACCAAGCCATTCCACGATCAAGTCATTGAAGACATTGACGACTTATGTCTAAGTTAGGATGTGCTAAGGTATTTCTTTGTAAAACTCCCAAACCTTAATCTTTGATTATTGATCATATATGAAGCTCTTTTAATGATTTTCTCAACATAAACTTTTCTTAAAATCTAAGTATTCTTGATAGAATTTTTAATGCTTTTGAAAGTTTTTCTATCTCTAAAAAAAGTATCAAGAATACATGTCTTTGAAATAGAAAGGAAAGCTCTTGTCTTAAAAAAACTGGCTGTAAAAACTCTAAAAAATCGGCCATCCGGTTTTAAACAGGTCATTCGATTTTTTCTAGTTTTAGAAAAAATCGGTCGTCCGATTTTCTATACGATGAGTCCGAATCTTTCTATTTCAAAATCGGTCGTCCAATTTTAGGAATTGGTCCTTTGGTTTTCACGTTTACTGTAAAAAAATATTACCGTTGCACTTAGCAACAGTTATTTTTCTCAAAAAAAAATATATAGTTTTTTTATCAGCTAAAAAGTAAGAAGTTTGGTGAAATATTTATTGAGATCATTTAAGACTTTTAAAGAGCTTTAAAGCACATTTATTTGAAACACTTTCAATCTAAAAAAAAACATCTTCTTGAACTTCATTGTTGATCTTCATCAAAGAAGAAGTAAAGAGGAGCTTGTAGAAACATTCCATTGAGTTGCATCTTCTATTTCTCAAGCTCACATTGGTAACATTGTTCTTAAACTTATCTCTTTCTCTTATTGATATCAAAGGTTTGTGTTGAAAAACCTCTTGGGCAATCCTTTGATTTATATTGTGTTATGAATTGAGGTTGTGTACAAAACCTTTATAGGGTGATCCTTAAATTTGTACTTGGTGTGTATTGTGTTTATAGTGGATTTGGTAAATCCTTGGGTGTTAGCTTAAGGTAGTGGATGTAACTCTTTGAGAGAGTGAACCACTATAAATCTTTGTGCATTTCTTTTTAAGCTTTTTACTTGATTGTCTTAACCACAAGATTTTGTTTGGTTTGGAATTTTATTAAAAAGAGTTTTAGAATTCTTTCTCAAACAAAATTGGAGGTTTATCTTTTAATTTTACCTTATTCACCTCCTCCTCCCCCCCTCCCCAAGGTTTTTTCAATTGGTATTAGAGCGGGGGCTTCTCTAAAAAAAGGACTAAAACCCTTGAAGCAAAAGATCTTTATTTTACTATGGCTAATGTTTCTAGTTTACCATATGTAGAAGGCTCTTATACAAATAGACCTCCTCTTTTCAATGGTACAACTTATACTTTTTGGAAATCTAGAATCAAAATATATATTTGTTCTATTAACTTTGATCTTTGGAGTATTGTAGAGAAATGACCTTTTATCCCTCCAAAGGATGGAAGAATCAAGAAAATAGAAGAATTTGATGAATATGATTCAAAAAAAGATGACATTGAACTACCAAGCCATGAACATACTAAGTTGTGCATTGGATGTTAATGAATACAATTGAGTACGTGGATGTGACTCGGCCCATGACATGTGGAAGCTATTGGAAGTCACTCACGAAAGAACCAACCAAGTCAAAGAATCAAAGTTGGCCTTGTTAGTAAAAGATTATGAACTCTTTGTGATGAAGCAAAATGAGAGTATTAGTGAAATGTTCACTAGATTTACAAACATCACAAATGGACTCAAGGCTTATGGAAAGGAATACTCAAGAGGAGAAGCGAATAGAAAAGTTCTAGATACACTCCCTGAGGCATGGCAACCAAAATGTCTTACCATAGAGGAATCAAAGGATTCGAGAACTCTCCCAATTGAAGAACTCATAGGCTCTCTTCTCACCTATTAGTTGAAAGTAAAAAGGCTAAATGAAATGGAAGAAGAAGAAAAGGGAAAAATAAGCATAGCTCTCAAAGTAAATGAAGAAGAACAAGCTAGTTCTTCCAATGATGAAGATGATCATGATGACGACAAAGATATAGCCTTGGTTATGAGAAAATTCAAAAGATTCTACAAGAAAGATCTTAACAAAAGGGGACAGAAACCTCCATTTAAGAAAGGAGGACAAAACTTTTCATTATTCAAAGCAAGATACTTTGAATGCAATAGCATGGAGCACCTTGTAGCCGATTGTCAAAGGCTATTGAAAAAGGAAAAAGAGCATTGGAAGCTAAGCTTGAAGCCTTAAAGAAAAGAAGAAAGGCAAGGGACTTATTGGTGCATGGGATTAAGATACAAGTGAAAGTGAAGGTGATGAAAAGGCAAACATATGCTTCATGGCAATGGAGAATGAGGTACAATCTTCACCCTCTAACTCTTCTAGTCTCATTGATGATATTTGTGATGATGATCCTTGTGCTATGCTTATTGAAATGTATGGTGAATGCGAAAAGGTTTCTAAAAGAAACAAAGATTGAAAAACAAAAATCAATTTTTGCTTGATGAAAACTCAACTTATTTGTGAAAACAAATCTCTCCTTGAGTCTTTAGAAATCTTGAAAAATGAAAAAGAGTGTTCAAACAATGATTTTCAAAAATTTGTTTTAGAAAACAAGAAACTTTGGGAAAAAGTTCACTCACTTGAAAAATGCATGGAAGATTATGATGTTTTGAAGAAAATGGTGAGTGATCTCACTATATGCGTTGAAAAGTTCACAAAAGAAAAAGAAAACTTTGAAAAACTTCTTGGCTCTAAAAGATCACCGTTTGATGAAAATGGTATTGGATATAATCTTTCCAATATTTTTCTAAACAAACATGGTTTGTAAAGGCTTCATCATCTCACTCACGCCTCTGTTGCACTCGATTGTGAAAATAGTGGTCATAAAGCTGGGTGAAATTGTCACCTCGAAAATTGACGTCGTTTAACTCGAAGCCGTTTAATATAACATTAGACCAAAAAAATAAGCGATTCGATCGAAAAAAAAGTTGACTCGAAAAGTTGTCAAAATTTTATGCACGTTCTTAATGTTGTGGAGATCGAACATACAAAGTTTCACCTGAATATCTTGTCCAGTAAAGACGAATAAACAATGCACAAACGTTTTTCGTCATAAATATCACCGCATCAACGGTGGCGAGCGTTCACCGTTTTCGTTGAATAGGAGCCAAACATTCATTAACGGACACACGAGGATTGATATAAACCAATAAAGCTGGTGAAATTCTCACCTCGAAAATTGACGTCGTTTAACTCGAAGCCTTTAATATAACATTAGACCAAAAAAATAAGTGATTCGGTCGAAAAAAAAAGTTGACTCGAAAAGTTGTCAAAAAAATTTTATGTACGTTCTAAATGTTGTGGAGATCGAACGTACAAAGTTTCACCTAAATATCTCGTTCAGTAAAGACAGACTAAAAAAATACACAAATGTTTTTCGTCATAAATATCACCGAATCAATGGTGGCCGAAAGGTCGACCGTTTTCGTCGAATGACGACCAAACATTCACTAACGGACACTTGAGGATCGATATGAACCAATAAAAGCTGATAAAATTGACACTTCAAAAATTGACATCGTTTAACTAGAAGCCGTTTAATATAACATCGGACCAAAAAATTAGCAACTCGGCCGAAAAAAAAGTTGTCTCAAAAACTCGTCAAAAAATTTTATATATGTTCTTAATGTTGTGGAGATCGAGCGTACAAAGTTTCACTGAATATCTTGTCCGTAAGGGACGGATAAAAAAATAAACAAACGTTTTTTGTCATAAATATCACCGCATCAACGGTGGGTCGACGCTCACCGTTTTCGTCGAATAAGAGCCAAACATTCACTAACGGACACACGAGGATCGATATGAACCAATAAAAGCTGATGAAATTGACACCTAGAAAATTGACGTCGTTTAATCGAAGTCGTTTAATATAACATTAGACCAAAAAATTAGCGATTCGGCCGAAAAAAAGTTGTCTCAAAAACTCGTCAAAAATTTTATGTACGTTCTTAATGTTGTGGAGATAGAACGTACAAAGTTTCACCTGAATATCTTATTCGTAAGGACGGAAAAAAAATAAACAAAACATTTTTCGTCATAAATATCACCGCTTCAGCTGTGGCCGACGCTCACCATTTTCGTCGAATAAGAGCCAAACATTCACTAACTGAAACTCGAGGATTGATATGAACCAATAAAAGCTGATGAAATTGACACCTAGAAAAATTGACGTCATTTAAGCGAAGCCGTTTAATATAACATTAGACCAAAAAATTAGCGATTCGGCAGAAAAAAAGTTGTCTCGAAAACTCGTCAAGAATTTTATGTACGTTCTTAATATTGTGGAGATCCAGCGTACAAAGTTTCACTGAATATCTTGTCCAGTAAAGACGGATAAAAAAAAACACAAACGTTTTTCGTGATAAATATCACCACATCAACGGTGGCCGACGTTCAACGTTTTTCGTTGAATAGGAGCCAAACATTCATTAACGGACACTTGATGATTGATATGAACCTATAAAAGCTGATGAAATTGACAACTAGAAAATTGACGTCGTTTAACTCGAAGCCATTTAATATAACATTAGACCAAAAAATAAGCAATTCGGTAGAAAAAAGTTGTCTCGAAAACATGTCAAAAAATTTTATGTGCGTTCTTAATGTTGTGGAGATCAAACGTACAAAGTTTCACTTGAATATCTCGTCAGTAAAGACGGATAAAAAATACACAAACCTTTTTTGTCATAAATATCACCGCATCAATGGTGGCGAGCGGTCACCGTTTTCGTTGAATAAGAGCCAAACATTTACTAACGGACACTGAGGATCGATATGAACCAATAACACGGATGAAATTGACACCTCGAAAATTGGCGTCGTTTAACTAGAAGCCGTTTAATATAACATTGGACCAAAAAAATTAGCGATTCGGCAGAAAAAAAGTTGCCACAAAAACTCGTCAAAAAATTTTATGTACGTTCTTAATGTTTTGGAGATCGAACGTACAAAGTTTCACCTGAATATCTTGTTTGTAAAGATAGATAAAAAAATTCAACAAACGTTTTTCGTCATAAATATTACCGTATCAACGGTGGCCGACTCACCGTTTTCGTCGAATAAGTGCGAAACATTCACTAACGGACACCCGAGGATCGATATGAACCAATAACACGAGATGAAATTGACAGCTCGAAAATTGACGTCGTTTAACTAGAAGCCGTTTAATACAACATTAGACCAAAAAATTAGCGATTCGGCCAAAAAAAAATTGTCTCGAAAACTTGTCAAAAAAATTTTACATACGTTCTTAATGCTTTGTGGAGATCGAGCGTACAAAGTTTCACCCTGAATATCTTGTCAGTAAAGATGGATAAAAAATACACAAACATTTTTCCTCATAAATATCACAGACATCAACGGTGGCCAACGTTCACCGTTTTCGTTGAATAGGAGCGAAACATTCATTAACGGACATTTGAGGATTGATATGAATCAATTAAACTGATGAAATTGACACTTAGAAAATTGACGTCGTTTAACTCGAAGCCGTTTAATATGACATTAGACCAAAAAATAAGCGATTCGGTCGAAAAAAAGTTGTCTCGAAAACTTGTCGAAAAATTTTATGTGCGTTCTTAATGTTGTGGAGATCAAACGTATACGAGTTTCACTTGAATATCTCGTCCGTAAAAACGAGATAAAAAAATACACAAACCTTTTTTTATCATAATATGACCGCATCAACGGTGGGACGACGCTCACCGTTTTCGTCGAATATGAACCAAACAGTCACTAACGGACACCCGAGGAACAATATGAACCAATAACACCGATGAAATTGACACCTCGAAAATTGACATCGTTTAACTAGGAGCCGTTTAATATAACATTAGACAAAAAAATTAGCGACTCGGCCGAAAAGGAGTTATCACGAAAACTTCGTCAAAAAATTTTATGTACGTTCTTAATGTTGTGGAGATCGAACGTACAAAGTTTCACCTGAATATCTTGTCCGTAAAGACAGATAAAAATTCAACAAACGTTTTTCGTCATAAATATCACCGCATCAACGGTGGCCGACGCTCACCGTTTTCGTCGAATAAGAGCCAAACATTCACTAACGGACACCAGAGGATTGATGTGAACCAATAACAGCGATGAAATTGACACCTCAAAAATTGACGTCGTTTAACTAGGAGCCGTTTTAATATAACATTAGAGCAAAAAAATTAGCGACTCGGCGAAAAGGAGTTGTCATGAAAACTCGTCAAAAAATTTTATGTACGTTCTTAATGTTGTGGAGATCGAACGTACAAAGTTTCACTCGAATATCTTGTCCAGTAAAGACAGATTAAAAATTCAACAAACGTTTTTCGTCATAAATATCACCGCATCAACGGTGGCCTACGCTCACCGTTTTCGTCGAATAAGAGCCAAACATTCACTAACGGACACTCGAGGATCGATATGAACCAATAACACCGATGAAATTGACAACTCGAAAATTGACGTAGTTTAACTAGAAGCCGTTTAATACAACATTAGACCAAAAAATTAGCGATTCGGCCAAAAACAAGTTGTCTCGAAAACTCGTCAAAAAAATTTTATATACGTTCTTAAGGTTGTGGAGATCGATCGTACAAAAATTTCACTCGAATGTCTTGTCTATAAGGACGGATAAAAAAATAAACAAACGTTTTTTTGTCATAAATATCACCGCTTCAAATGTAGCCGTCGCTCAACGTTTTTCGTCGAATAGGAGCCAAATATTACCTAACATACACGTGTGGATTGATATGAACCAATAAAAGCTGATGAAATCGACACCTAAAAAATAGACATCGTTTAACTCGAAGCCGTTTAATATAACTTGTCTAGAAAACTCGACAAAAAAATTTTATGTACGACCTTAGTGTTGTGGAGATCTAACGTACAAAATTTCACTTGAATATCTTATCCGTAAGGATGGATAAAAAAGAAAACAAACGTTTTTCGTCATAAATATAACCGCTTCAATCGTGGCCGACGCCCACCGTTTTCGTCGAATAACGACCCAAACATTCACTAACGGAAACCCGAGTATCGATATGAACCAATAAAAGCCGATGAAATTGACACCTAGAAAATTGACGTCGTTTAATCGAAAGTCTGTTTAATATAACAATTGACCAAAAAAATTAGCGAATCGGCCGAAAAAGAGTTGTCTCGAAAACTCGTAAAAAAAATTTTATGTACGTTCTTAATGTTGTGGAGATCGAGCGTACAAAGTTTCATCTCGAATATCTTGTCCAGTAAAGACGGATAAAAAAATACACAAAAGTTTTTTGTCATAAATATCACCGCATCAACGGTGGCCGACGTTCACCGTTTTCGTTGAATAGGAGCCAAACATTCATTAACGGACACTCGAGGATTGATATGAACCAATAAAAGCCGATGAAATTGACACCTCGAAAATAGAATCGTTTAACTCGAAGCCGTCTAATATAACATTAGAGCAAAAAAATTAGCGATTCGGCCGAAAAAAACATGTCTCGAAAACTCGACAAAAAAATTTTATGTACGTCCTTAGTGTTGTGAAGATCCAAGGTACAAAGTTTCACTTGAATATCCCTGTCCGTAAGGACGGATTAAAAAGCAAACAAACGTTTTTCGTCATAAATATAACCGCTTCAACTGTGGCGGACGCTCACCGTTTTCGTCGAATAAGAGCCAAACATTCACTAACGGAAACTCGAGTATCGATATGAACCAATGAAACCGATGAAATTGACACCTAGAAAGTTGATGTCGTTTAATTGAAGCCGTTTAGACCAAAAAAATTAGCGATTCGATTGAAAAAAAAGTTGTCTCGAAAACTCGTAAAGAATTTTATGTACGTTCTTAATGTTGTGGAGATCGAGCGTACAAAGTTTCACCTGAATATCTTGTCCCAGTAAAGACGGATAAATAAAACACAAATGTTTTTCAGTCAGTAAATATCACCGTATCAATGTTTCACTTGAATTTCCTATCAGTAAGGATGGATAAAAAACAAACAAACATTTTTTCGTCATAAATATCACCGCATCAATGGTGGCCGACGCTCACCGTTTTTTTCGAATAAGAGCCGAGACGAGTCACTAACGGGCACTGAGGATCTTTATGAACCGATAACACCGATGAAGTTGACACCTCGAAAATTGACGTCGTTTAACTAGAAGCCATCTAATATAACATTAGACGAAAAAAATTAGCCACAAGGCTGAAAAAAAAGTTGTCACGAAAACTCGTCAAAAATTTTATGTACGTTCTTCATGTTCTGCAGATCGAACGTACAAAGTTTCACCCGAATATCTTGTCCGTAAGGACGGATAAAAAAAATAAACAAACGTTTTTTTGTCATAAATATCACCCCTTCAATCGTGGTCGACGATCACCGTTTTCGTCGAATAAGAGCCAAACATTCACTAACGGAAACTTGAGGATCGATATGACCCAATAAAGCCCGATGAAATTGACACCTAGAAAATTGACGTCGTTTAACTCGAAGCCGTTTAATATAACATTAGACCAAAAAAATAAGCGATTCGGTCATAAAAAAAAGTTGACTCGAAACCTCGTAAAAAATTTTTTGTGCATTCTTAATGTTTTGCGAGATCGAACGTATAATGTTTCGATTGAATATCTCGTCCAGTAAAAAAGCAGATAAAAAAATACACAAACCTTTTTTGTCATAATATCACCGCGTCAACGGTGGACGACGCTCACCGTTTTCGTCGAATAAGAACCAAACATTCACTAACGGACACCCGAGTAACGATATGAACCAATAACACCGATGAAATTGACACCTCGAAAATTGACGTCGTTTAACTAGGAGCCGTTTAATACAACATTAGACCAAAAAAATTAGCGACTCGACCCAGAAAAAAAGTTGTCTCGAAAACTCGTAAAGAATTTTATGTACGTTCTTAATGTTGTGGAGATCGAGCGTACAAAGTTTCACTGAATATCTTGTCCCAGTAAAGACGGATAAAAAAATTCAACAAACGTTTTTCGTCATAAATATCACCGCATCAACGGTGGCCGACGCTCACCGTTTTCGACGAATAAGAGCCAAACATTCACTAACGGACACTCGAGGATTGATGTGAACCAATAACACCGATGAAATTGACACCTCAAAAATTGACGTCGTTTCACTAGGAGCCGTTTTAATATGACATTAGAGCAAAAAATTAGCGACTCGGCCGAAAAAGGAGTTGTCATGAAAACTCGTCAAAAAATTTTATGTACGTTCTTAAGGTTGTGGAGATCGAACGTACAAAGTTTCACCCTGAATATCTTGTCCCTAAAGACAGATTAAAAATTCAACAAACGTTTTTTGTCATAAATAACACCGCATCAACGGTGGCCTACACTCACCGTTTTCGTCGAATAAGAGCCAAACATTCACTAACGGACACTCGAGGATCGATATGACCCAATAAAAGCGATGAAATCGACACCTAGAAAATTGACGTCGTTTAATCGAAGTCGTTTAATATAACATTAGACCAAAAAAGTTAGCGATTCGGCCGGGAAAAAAGTTGTCTCGAAAACTCGTCAAAAAATTTTATGTGCGTTCTTAATGTAGTGGAGATCGAACGTATAAAGTTTCACTTGAATATTTCAGTCAGTAAAAATAGATAAAAAAAATACACAAACCTTTTTTGTCATAATATCACCGTATCAACGGTGGGACGACGCTCACCGTTTTCGTCGAATAAGAACCAAATATTCACTAACGGACACTTGAGGAACGATATGAACCAATAACACCGATGAAATTGACACCTCAAAAATTGACGTCGTTTAACTAGGAGCCGTTTTAATATAACATTAGAGCAAAAAATTAGCGACTCGTACGAAAAGGAGTTATCACGAAAACTCGTCAAAAAATTTTATGTACGTTCTTAATGTTGTGGAGATAGAACGTACAAAGTTTCACTCGAATATCTTGTCCAGTAAAGAAAGATAAAAAAATTCAACAAACGTTTTTCGTCATAAATATCACCGCATCAACGGTGGCCGACGCTCACCGTTTTCGTCGAATAAGAGCCAAACATTCACTAACGGATACCGAGGAACGATATGAAGCAATAAAATTGATGAAATTGACACCTAGAAAATTGACGTCGTTTAATCGAAGTCGTTTAATATAACGTTAGACCAAAAAATTAGCGATTCGGCCGAAAAAAAGTTGTCTCGAAAACTCGTCAAAAAATTTTATGTACGTTCTTAATGTTGTGGAGATAGAAGATACAAAGTTTCACCTGAATATCTTGTTCGTAAGGATGGATAAAAAAATAAACAAAACATTTTTGTCATAAATATCATCGCTTCAACTGTGGCCGACGCTTACCGTTTTCGTCAAATAAGAGCCAAACATTCACTAACTGAAAACCGAGGATTGATACGAACCAATAAAGCGATGAAATTGACACCTAGAAAATTGACGTCGTTTAATCGAAGCCGTTTAATATAACATTAGACCAAAAAAATTAGCGATTCGGTCGAAAAAAAGTTGTCTCGAAAACTCGTCAAGAATTTTATGTACGTTCTTAATGTTGTGGAGATCAAGCGTACAAAGTTTCACTGAATATCTTGTCCCAGTAAAGACGGATAAAAAAAAACACAAACGTTTTTCGTGATAAATTTCATCGCATCAACGGTGGGACGACGTTCAATGTTTTCGTTGAATATTAGCCAAAGATTCATTAACGGACACCCGATGATTGATATGAACCAATAAAACCGATGAAATTGACAACTAGAAAATTGACGTCTTTTAACTCGAAGCCATTTAATATAACATTAGACCAAAAACAAGCAATTCGGCCGAAAAAAAGTTGTCTCGAAAACACGTGAAAAAATTTTATGTGCGTTCTTAATGTTGTGTAGATCGAACGTATAAAGTTTCACTTGAATATCTCGTCAGTAAAAACGGATAAAAAAATACACAAACCTTTTTTGTCATAATATGACCGCATCAACGGTGCACGACGCTCACCGTTTTCGTCGAATAAGAACCAAACATTCACTAACGGACACCTAAGGAACAATATGAACCCAAGTAACACTAATGAAATTGACACCTCAAAAATTGACGTCGTTTAACTAGGAGCCGTTTTAATATAACATTAGACCAAAAAAATTAGCACCTCGGCCGAAAAGGAGCTGTCATGAAAACTCGTCAAACCTTTTATGTACGTTCTTAATGTTGTGGAGATCGAACGTACAAAGTTTCACCCTGAATATCTTGTCCATAAAGACAGATAAAAAAATTCAACAAACGTTTTTCGTCATAAATATCATCGCATCAACGGTGGCCGACGCTCACCGTTTTCGTCAAATAAGAGCCAAACATTCACTAACGGACACACGAGAATCGATATGAACCAATAACACTGATGAAATTGACAACTCGAAAATTGACGTCGTTTAACTAGAAGCCGTTTAATACAACATTAGACCAAAAAAATTAGCGATGCGGCCAAAAAAAAGTTGTCTCGAAAACTCGTCAAAAAGTTTTATATGCGTTCTTAATGTTGTGGAGATCGAACGTACAAAATTTCACCGAATATCTTGTCTGTAAGGACGGATAAAAAAATAAACAAACGTTTTTTGTCATAAATATAACCGCTTCAATCGTGGCCGTCGCTCAACGTTTTCGTCGAATAGGAGCCAAATATTCACTAATAGACACGTGTGGATTGATATGAACCAATAAAGCGATGAAATTGACACCTCGAAAATAGACATCGTTTAACTCGAAGCCGTTTAATATAACATTAGAGCACAAAATTAGCGATTCGACCGAAAAAAACTTGTCTCGAAAACTCGACAAAAAATTTTATGTATGCCCTTAGTGTTGTGGAGATCCAACTTGCAAAGTTTCACTTCAATATCTCGTCCGTAGGGGACGAGATAAAAAAACAAATAAACGTTTTTCGTCATAAATATAACCGCTTCAATCGTGGGCCGACGCTCACCGTTTTCGTCGAATAAGAGCCAAACATTCACTAACGAAACCCGAGTATCGATATGAACCAACAAAAGCGATGAAATTGACACCTAGAAAATTGACGTTGTTTAATCGAAAGTCGTTTAATATAATTTTGACCAAAAAATTAGCGATTCGGCCGAAAAAAAATTGTCTCGAAAACTCGTAAAAAAATTTTATGTACGTTCTTAATGTTGTGGAGATCGAGCATACAAAGTTTCACTCGAATATCTTGTCCAGTAAAGACGGATAAAAAAATACACAAACGTTTTTTGTCATTAATATCACCCATCAACGGTGGCCGACGTTCACCATTTTCGTTGAATAGGAGCCAAACATTGATTAACGAACACCTAAGGATTGATATGAACCAATAAAACTGATGAAATTGACACCTAGAAAATTGACGTCGTTTAACTCGAAGCCGTTTAATATAACATTACACCAAAAAATTAGCGATTCGGCTGAAAAAAACTTGTCTCGAAAACTTGAGAAAAAAAATTTTATGTACGTCCTTAGTGTTGTGGAGATCCAACGTTCAATATTTCACTTGAATATCCTGTCCGTAAGGATGGATAAAAAACAAACAAACGTTTTTCGTCATAAATATCACCGCATCAACGGTGGCCGACGCTCACCGTTTTTGTCGAATAGGAGCCAAACATTCACTAACGGGCACTCGAGGATCGTTATGAACCGATAACACTGATGAAATTGACACCTCGAAAAATTGACGTCGTTTAACTAGAAGCCATCTAATATAACATTAGACGAAAAAAATTAGCCACAAGGCCGAAAAAAAGTTGTCACGATAACTCATCAAAAAATTTTATGTACGTTCTTAATGTTGTGGAGATCGAACGTACAAAGTTTCACCTAAATATCTTGTCCGTAAGACAAATAAAAAATTCAATAAACGTTTCTCGTCATAAATATAACCGCATCAACGGTGGCCGACGCTCACCGTTTTCGTCGAATAAGAGCCAAACATTCACTAACTGAAACTTGAGTATCGATATGACCCAATAAAAGCGATGAAATTGACACCTAGAAAATTGACGTCGTTTAACTCGAAAGTCGTTTAATATAACATTAGACCAAAAAAATAAGCGATTCGGCAGAAAAAAAGTTGTCTCGAAAACTCGTCAAAAATTTTATGTGCGTTCTTCATGTGTTGGTGATCGAACGTATAAAGTTTCACTTGAATATCTCGTCTGTGAAGATAGATAAAAAAATACACAAACCTTTTTTGTCGTAAATATCACCGCATCAACGGTGGCCGAGGCTCACCGTTTTCGTCGAATAAGAGCCAAACATTCACTAACGGGCACCCTGAGGATCGTTATGAACCGATAACACTGATGAAATTGACACCTCAAAAATTGACGTCGTTTAAGCTGAAGCCATCTAATATAACATTAGACGAAAAAAATTAGCCACAAGGCCGAAATAAATTGTCACGAAAACTCGTCAAAAATTTTTAGGTACGTTATTAATGTTGTGGAGATCGAACGTACAAAGTTTCACCTAAATATCTTGTCCGTAAAGACAGATAAAAATTCAACAAACGTTTTTCGTCATAAATATCACCGCATCAACGGTGGCCGAGGCTCACCGTTTTCGTCGAATAAGAGCCAAACAATCACTAACGGGCACCCTGAGGATCGATATTAACCGATAACACCGCTGAAATTGACACCTCGAAAATTGACGTCGCTTAACTAGAAGCCATTCAATATAACATTAGATCGAAAAATTAGCGATTCGGCCGAAAAAAAAGTTGTCTCGAAAACTCGTCAAAAAATTTTATATACGTTCTTAATGTTATGCGATTGAACATACAAAATTTCACCCGAATATCTTGTCCGTAAGGGACGGATAAAAAAATAAACAAACTTTTTTTTGTCATAAATATCACCGCTTCAATCGTGGCCGTCGCTCAACTTTTTCGTCGAATAGGAGCCAAATATTCACTAACGAGACACCCGAGGATTGATATGAACCAATAAAACCGATGAAATTGACACCTCGAAAACGGAAATCGTTTAACTAGAAGCCGTTTAATACAACAAAGTACACAAAAAATTAGTGACTCAGCTGAAAAAAAAGTTGTCACGAAAACTCATCAAAAAATTTTATGTACGTTCTTAATGTTGTGGAGATCGAACGTACAAAGTTTCACCTAAATATCTTGACCAGTAAAGACCGATAAAAAAATTCAACAAACGTTTTTCGTCATAAATATCGCCGAATCAACGGTGGCCGACGCCGACCGCTTTTCTCGAATAAGAGCCAAACATTCACTAACGGACACCCTGAGGATCGATATGTACCAATAACATCGATGAAATTTACAAACTCGAAAATTGACGTCGTTTAACTCGAAGCCGTTTAATATAACATTACAACAAAAAATAAGAGATTCGGTCGAAAAAAAAGTTGTCTCGAAAACTCGTCAAAAAATTTTATGTGCGTTCTTAATGTTGTGGAGATTGAACGTACAAAGTTTCACTTGAATATCTTGTCCAGTAAAGACGGATAAAAAAATTCAAGAAACGTTTTTTAGTCAGTAAATATCACCGCTTCAATCGTGGCCGTCGCTCAACGTTTTCGTCGAATAGGAGCAAAAAATTCACTAATGGACATCCGAGAATTGATATGAACCAATAAAAGCCGATGAAATTGACTCCTCGAAAATTGACCTTGTTTAAGTCGAAGTTTTTTTTAATATGACATCGGACCAAAAAAATTAGTGATTCGGTTGTAAAAAGTTGTCTCGAAAACTCGTCAAAAAATTTTATGTACGTCCTTAAATGTTGTGGAGATCCAACGTACAAAGTGTCACCTGAATATCTTGTCCGTAAGGTCGGATAAAAAAATAAACAAAAGTTTTTTGTCATAAATATCACCGCATCAACGGTGGCCGACGTTCACTGCTTTTCGTCGAATAAGAGCCAAACATTCACTAACTGAAACCCGAGGATCGATATGAACCAATAAAACTGATGAAATTGACACCTAGAAAATTGACATCGTTTAATCGAAGCCATTTAATATAACATTAGACCAAAAAATTAGCGATTCGGCCAACGAAAGTTGTCTCGAAAACTCGTCTAAAATTTTATGTACGTTCCTAATGTTGTGGGGATCGGGCGTACAAAGTTTCACCTCTTGAAGCCGTGTAATACAACATTAGACTAAAAAAATAAGCGATTAAGCCGAAAAAAGTTGCCCCGAAAACTTCGTCAAAGTTTTATGTGCGTTCTTAATGTTGTGGAGATCGAACGTACAAAGTTTCACGTTAATATCTCGTCCAGTAAAGACAGGATAAAAAATACACAAACCTTTTTGGTCATAAATATCGCCGCATCAACGGTGGCCGACGCTCACCATTTTCGTCGAATAAGAGCCAAACATTCTCTAACGGACACTGAGGATCGATATGAACAAATAACAACGATGAAATTGACGCCTCAAAAATTGACGTCGTTTAACTAGAAGCCGTTTAATACAACATTAGACCAAAAAATTAGCGATTCGGCCAAAAAAAAAGTTGTCTTAAAAACTTGTCAAAAAATTTTACATACGTTCTTAATGTTGTGGAGATCGAACGTACAAAGTTTCACCTGAATGGCTTGTCCGTAAGCAAGGAAAAAAAATTAAACAAACATTTTTCGTCACAAATATAACCACATCAACGGTGGCCGACGCTCTCCGTTTTCGTCCAATAGGAGCCAAACATTCACTAACGGACACTCGAGGATTGACATGAACCAATAAAACAGATGAAATTGACACCTCAAAAAAATTGAAGTCGTTTAATCGCCATTTATTATAACATTAGACCCAAAAAAATTAGCGATTCGGCGAGAAAAAGTTGTCTCGAAAACTCCTCAAAAATTTTATGCACGTTCTTAATGTTGTGGAGATCGAACGTACAAAGTTTCACCTGAATATCTTGTCCGTAAGCACGGATAAAAAAATAAACAAACGTTTTTCGTCACAAATATCACCGCATCGACGGTGGTCGACGCTCACCGTTTTTGTCCAATAGGAGCAAAACATTCACTAACGGACAACCGAGGATTGATATGAACCGATAAAAGCAGATGAAATTGACCCCTCAAAAATAGACATCGTTTAACTAGAAGATGTTTAATACAACATTAGACCAAAAAATTAGCGACTCGGCCGAAAAAAACGTTATCACGAAAACTCGTCCAAAATTTTATGTACGTTCTTAATGTTGTGGAGATCGAATGTACAAAGTTTCACCTAAATATCTTGTCCGTAAAGACTGATAAAAAATTCAACAAACGTTTTTCGTCAAAAATATCACCGAATCAACGGTGGCCGACGCTCACCGTTGTCGTCGAATAAGAGCCAAACATTCACTAGCGGACACCGAGGATCGATATGTACCAATAACACTCGATGAAATTTTCACCTCGAAAATTGACGTCGTTTAACTCGAAGCCATTTAGTATAACATTACAACAAAAAAATAAGAGATTCAGATCGAAAAAAAGTTGTCTCGAAAACCCGTCAAAAATTTTATGTGCATTCTTAATGTTGTGGAGATCGAATGTACAAAGTTTCAATTGAATATCTTGTCGCAGAAAGACAGATAAAAAATTCAACAAACGTTTTTTGTTGTAAATATCACCGCTTCAATCGTGGCCGTCGCTCAACGTTTTCGTCGAATAGGAGCAAAAACTTCACTAACGAGACACATGAGGATTGATATGAATCAATAAAACTAATGAAATTGACACCTCGAAAATTGACCTCGTTTAACTCGAAGCTTTTTTTAGTATAACATTAGACCAAAAAATTAGTGATTCGGTCGAAAAAAGTTGTCTCGAAAACTCGTCAAAAAATTTTATGTACGTCCTTAATGTTGTGGAGATCCAACGTACAAAGTTTCACCCGAATATCTTGTCCGTAAGGGCGGATAAAAAAATAAACAAACGTTTTTTGTCATAAATATCACCTCCTCAACGGTGGCCGACGCTAACCGTTTTCGTCGAATAAGAGCCAAATATTAACTAACGAAAACCCGAGGATCGATATGAACCAATAAAACCGATGAAATTGACACCTAGAAAATTGACGTCGTTTAATCGAAGCCGTTTAACATAATATTAGACCAAAAAAATTAGCGATTCGGCTGAAAAAAATGTTGTCTCGAAAACTCGTCAAAAAATTTTATGTACGTTCCTAATGTTGTGGGGATCGGGCGTACAAAGTTTCACCTCTTGAAGCCGTGTAATATAACATTAGACTAAAAAATAAGCGATTCAGCTGAAAAAAGTTACCTCGAAAACTCGTCAAAAAATTTTATGTGCGTTCTTAATGTTGTGGAGATCGAACGTACAAAGTTTCACGTTAATATCTCGTCCAGTAAAGACAGATAAAAAATACACAAACCTTTTTGGTCATAAATATCACCGCATCAACGGTGGCCGACGCTCACCTTTTTCGTCCAATAGGAGCCAAGCATTCATTAACGGACACTTGAGGATTGATATGAACCAATAAAACTGACGAAATTGACACCTCGAAAAATTGACTCGTTTAACTCGAAGCCGTTTAATATAACATTAGACAAAAAAAATTAGCGCCTCGACTGAAAAAAACGTTGTCTCGAAAATTGTCAAAAATTTTTGGTACGTTCTCAATGTTATGGAGATCGAACGTACGAGTTGCACCCGAATATCTTGTCCGTCAAGACGGATAAAATTAAACAAACGTTTTTCGTCATAAATATCACCGTATCAACGGTGGCCGACGCTCACCTTTTTCGGCCAATAGGAGCCAAACTTTCACTAACGGACACCTAAGGATTGATATGAACCAATAAAGCGACTGAAATTGACACCTCAAAAATTGATGTCGTTTAACCCGAAGCCGTTTAATATAACATTTGATCAAAAAATTAGCGATTCGGCCGAACAAAGGTTGTCTCGAAAACTCGTCAAAAAATTTTATGTACGTTCTCAATGTTATGGAGATCGAACGTATAAAGTTTCACCCTGAATATCTTGTCCTTAAAGATGGATAAAAAAACTAAACAAACGTTTTTCGTCATAAATATCACCGCATCAATGGTGGCCGACGCTCACCTTTTTCGTCCAATAGGAGCCAAACGCTCACTAACGGACACTCGAGGATTGATATGAACCGATAAAAGCGACTGAAATTGACACCTCAAAAATTGACGTCGTTTAACTCGAAAGCCGTTTAATATAACATTAGACAAAAAAATTAGCGATTCGGCCGAAAAAAAGTCATCTCGAAAACTCGTCAAAAATTTTAGGTACGTTCTCAATGTTATGGAGATCGAACGTACAAAGTTTCACTCGAATATCTTGTCCAGTAAAGATGGAGAAAAAATTAAACAAACGTTTTTCGTCATAAATATCACCGCATCAACGGTGGTCGACGCTCACCGTTTTCGTCCAATAGGAACCAAACATTCACTAACGGACATCCGAGGATTGATATGAACCAATATAACCGACGAAATTTACAGACTCGAAAATTGACGTCGTTTAGTTCGAAGCCGTTTAATATTACATTAGACAAAAAAAATTAGCGATTCGGCTAGAAAAAAGGTTGTCTCGAACACTCGTCAAAAAATTTTTTGTACGTTCTCAATGTTATGGAGATCGAACGTACAAAGTTTCACTGAATAACTTCTCCGCAAAGACGGATAAAATTTAAACAAACGTTTTTGTCATAAATATCACCGCATCAACGGTGGCCGACGCTCACCTTTTTCGTCCAATAGAAGCCAAACGTTCAGTAACGGACACCTTAGGATTGATATGAACCAATAAAACAGATGAAAATGTCACCTCTAAAACTGACGTCGTTTAACTAGAAGCCGTTTAATACAACATTAGACCAAAAAATTAGCGATTCGGCCGAACAAAAGTTGTCTCGAAAACTCTTCAAAAATTTTATGTACGTTCCCAATGTTATGGAGATCGAACATACGAAGTTTCACTCGAATATCTTGTCTCAGTAAAGACGGATAAAAAATTAAACAAACATTTTTCGTCATTAATATCACCGCATCAACGGTGGCCGACGCTCACCTTTTTCGTCCAATAGGAGCCAAACATTCACTAACGGACACCTTAGGATTGATATGAACCAATAAAAGCCCGACGAAATTGACACCTCGAAAAATTGACGTCGTTTAACTCGAAGCCGTTTAGTATAACATTAGACCAAAAAATTATCGATTCGACGAAAAAAAATTGTCCCGAAAAATCGTCAAAAACTTGTTGTACGTTCTTAATGATATGCGGATCGAACGTACAAAGTTTCACCGAGTAACTTGTCAGTAAAGGCGGATAGAAAATAAACAAACGATTGTCGTCATAAATATCACCGCATCAACGGTGGCCGACGCTCACCTTTTTCGTCCAATAGGAGCCAAACATTCACTAACGGACACCTTAGGATTGATATGAACCAATAAAGCGACTGAAATTGACACCTCAAAAAAATTGACGTCGTTTAACTCGAAAGCCGTTTAATATAACATTAGACCAAACAATTAGCGTGTCAGTCGGGAAAAAAAGTTGTCTCGAAAACTCGTCAAAAAAATTTTATGTACGTTCTCAATGTTATGGAGATCGAACGTACAAAGTTTCACTGAATAACTTCTCCGCAAAGACGGATAAAAATTTAAACAAACGTTTTTGTCATAAATATCACCGCATCAACGGTGGCCGACGCTCACCTTTTTCGTCCCAATAGAAGCCAAACGTTCGATAACGGACACCTTAGGATTGATATGAACCAATAAAACAGGATGAAAATGTCACCTCTAAAAGTCGACGTCGTTTAACTAGAAGCCGTTTAATACAACATTAGACCAAAAAAATTAGCGATTCGGCCGAACAAAAAGTTGTCTCGAAAACTCTTCAAAAAATTTTATGTACGTTCCCAATGTTATGGAGATCGAACATACGAAGTTTCACCTGAATATCTTGTCCCGTAAAGACGGATAAAAAATTAAACAAACATTTTTCGTCATTAATATCACCGCATCAACGGTGGCCGACGCTCACCTTTTTCGTCCAATAGGAGCCAAACATTCACTAACGGACACCTTAGGATTGATATGAACCAATAAAAGCCCGACGAAATTGACACCTCGAAAATTGACGTCGTTTAACTCGAAGCCGTTTAGTATAACATTAGACCAAAAAAATTATCGATTCGGCTGAAAAAAAGTTGTCTCGAAAACTCGTCAAAAAATTTTAGGTACGTTCTCAATGTTATGGAGATCGAAGGTAAAAAAGTTTCACTCGAATATCTTGTCAGTATAGATGGATAAAAATTAAACAAATGTTTTTCGTCATAAATATCACCGCATCAACAGTGGCCATCGCTCACTTTTTTTCGTCCAATAGGAGCCAAACATTCACTAACGGACACTCGAGGATTGATATGAACCAATAAAACTAACGAAATTGACACCTCCAAAATTGACGTCGTTTAACTTGAAGCCATTTAATATAACATTAGAACAAATAATTAGCGATTCGGCTGAAAAAAGTTGTATTGAAAAATCGTCAAAAATTTGTTGTACATTCTTAATGATGTGCAGATTGAACATAAAAAGTTTCACCTGAGTAACTTGTCCGTAAAGACGGATAAAAAAAATAAACAAACGCTTTTCCTCATAAATATCACCGCATCAATCGTGGCCGACGCTCACCGTTTTGTCAATTAGGTGCCAAATATTCACTAACGGACACTTGAGGATTGATATGAACCAATAAAATGGATGAAATTGACACCTAAAAAAATTGACACCTTTAACTAGAATCCGTTTAATATATAACATTAGACCAAAAAATTACCGATTTGGCCGAAAAAAAAGTTGTATCGAAAACTCGTCAAAAATTTTAGAGTACGTTCTCAATGTTATGAAGATCGAACGTACAAAGTTTTATCTCGAATATCTTGTCCGTAAAGATGGATAAAAATTAAAAAAACATTTTTCGTAATAAATATCACCGCATCAACGAGTGGCGACGCTCACCTTTTTCGTCCCAATAGGAGCCAAACATTCACTAATGGACACCGAGGATTGATATGAACCAATAAAAGCGACGAAATTGATACCTCGAAAATTGACGTCGTTTAACTCGAAGCGTTTAATATAACATTAGACCAAAAAATTAGCGATTCGGCCGAAAAAAAGGTTGTCTAGAAAACTTGTCAAAAAATTTTAGGTACGTTCTCAATGTTATGGAGATCGAACATAAAATGTTTCTCTGAATATCTTGTCCTTATAGATGGATAAAAAATTAAACAAATGTTTTTCGTCATAAATATCACCGCATCAACGGTGGCCCACGCTCGCCTTTTTTGTCCAATAGGAGCCAAACATTCACTAACGGACACCCGAGGATTGATATGAACCAATAAAAGCTGACGAAATTGACACCTCGAAAATTGACGTCGTTTAACTCGAAAGCCGTTTAATATAACATTAGACCAAAAATTAGCGATTCGGCTGAAAAAAAAGTTGTCTCGAAAACTCGTCAAAAAATTTGTTGTACGTTCTTAATGATGTGCGATTGAACGTACAAAGTGTCACTCGAGTAAATTGTCCGTGAAGACGGATGAAAAATAAACAAACGCTTTTCCTCATAAATATCACCGCATCAACGGTGGCCGACGCTCACCGTTTTGTCAAATAGGTGCCAAATATTCACTAATGAGACACTTGAGGATTGATATGAACCAATAAAACAGATGAAATTGACACCTAAAAAATTGACGCCTTTAACTAGAATCCGTTTAATATAACATTAGACCAAAAAATTAGCGATTTGGCCCGAAAAAAAGTTGTCTCGAAAACTCGTCAAAAATTTTAGGTACGTTCTCAATGTTATGGAGATCGAACGTACAAAGTTTTATCTCGAATAACTTGTCCGTAAAGACGGATAAAAAATTAAAAAAAAGGCTTTTCGTCATAAATATCACCGCATCAACGGTGGCCGACGCTCACCTTTTTTCGTCCAATAGGAGCCAAACATTCACTAATGGACACCTGAGGATTGATATGAACCAATAAAAGCCGATGAAATTGATACCACGAAAATTGACGTCGTTTAACTCGAAGCGTTTAATATAACATTAGCCCAAAAAATTAGCGATTCGGCCGAAAAAAAGTTGTCTAGAAAACTCGTCAAAAAATTTTTGGTACGTTCTCAATGTTATGGAGATCGAACGTAAAAAGTTTCTCCTAAATATACTATCCGTATAGATGGATAAAAGTTAAACAAATGTTTTTCGTCATAAATATCACCGCATCAACGGTGGCCGACGCTCACCTTTTTCGTCAAATAGGAGCCAAACATTCATTAACGGACACCTAACGATTGATATGAGCCAACAAAACTAACGAAATTGACACCTCAAAAATTGAAGTCGTTTAACTTGAAGCCGTTTAATATAACATTAGACCAAAAAAATTAGCGATTCGGCCGAAAAAAAATTGTCTCGAAAAATCGTCAAAAACTTGTTGTACGTTCTTAATGATATGCGGATCGAACGTACAAAGTTTCACTCGAGTAACTTGTCCAGTAAAGACGGATAGAAAATAAACAAACGATTTTCGTCATAAATATCACCGCATCAACGGTGGCCGATGCTCACCTTTTTCGTCCAATAGGAGCCAAACATTCACTAACGGACACCTTAGGATTGATATGAACCAATAAAACCGACGAAACAGACACCTCGAAAATTGACGTTGTTTAACTCGAAGCCGTTTAATATAACATTAGACGAAAAAATTAGCGATTCGGCCGAAAAAAAGTTGTCTCGAAAACTCGTCAAAAATTTTAGGTACGTTCTCAATGTTATGGAGATCGAACGTAAAAAGTTTCACCTGAATATCTTGTCCCAGTATAGATGGATAAAAAATTAAACAAATGTTTTTCGTCATAAATATCACCGCATCAACGGTGGCCGACGCTCACCTTTTTCGTCAAATAGGAGCCAAACATTCACTAACGGACACCCGAGGATTGATATGAACCAACAAAACTAACGAAATTGACACCTCGAAAATTGCCGTCGTTTAACTTGAAGCCGTTTAATATAACATTGGACAAAAAAAATTAGCGATTCGGCCGAAAAAAAGTTGCCTCGAAAAATCGTCAAAAATTTCTTGTACATTCTTAATGATATGCGGATCGAACGTACAAAGTTTCACCTGAGTAACTTGTCCGTAAGGACGGATAAAAAATAAATAAACGATTTTCGTCATAAATATCTTCGCATCAACGGTGGCCGACGCTCACCTTTTTCGTCCAATAGAGCCAAACATTCAATAACGGACACCTTAGGATTGATATGAACCAATAAAACTGACGAACTTGACTCCTCGAAAATTGACGTCGTTTAACTCGAAGCCGTTTAATATAACATTAGACCAGAAAATTAGCGATTCGGCCGAAAAAAAGTTGTCTCGAAAACTCGTCAAAAATTTTAGGTACGTTCTCAATGTTATGGAGATCGAACTTACAAAGTTTCACCTGAATATCTTGTCCGTAAAGACGGAGAAAAATTCAACAAACGTTTTTCGTCATAAATATCACCGCATCAACGGTGGCCGACGCTCCAATAGGAGCCAAACATTCACTAACGGACACCTTAGGATTGATATGAACCAATAAAAGCTGACTGAAATTGACACCTCGAAAAATTGACGTCGTTTAACTCAAGCCGTTTAATATAACATTAGACCAAAAAATTAGCGTTTCGGCAAAAAAAAAGTTGCCTCGAAAACCTGTCAAAAATTTTATGTACGTTCTCAATGTTATGGAGATCGAACGTACAAAGTTTCACCTGAATAACTTGTCCGCAAAGAGGGATGAAATTTAAACAAACGTTTTTCGTCATAAATATCACCGCATCAACGTTGGCCGACGCTCACCTTTTTCGTCCAATAGAAGCCAAACATCCGATGAATCGGACACCTTAGGATTGATGTGAACCAATAAAAGCTGACGAAATTGACACCTCAAAAAAATTGACGTCGTTTAACTCGAAAGCCGTTTAATATAACATTAGACCAAAAAATTAGCGTTTCGGCCGAAAAAAAGTTTTCTCGAAAACTCGTCAAAAATTTTATGTACGTTCTCAATGTTATGGAGATCGAACGTACAAAGTTTCACCCTGAATAACTTGTCCGCAATGATGGATAAAAAAATTAAACAAACGTTTTTCGTCATAAATATCACCGCATCGACGGTGGTCGACGCTCACCTTTTTCGACCAATAGGAGCCAAACATTCACTAACGGACACCCGAGGATTGATATGAACCAATAAAAGCGACGAAATTGACACCTCGAAAATTGACGTCGTTTAACTCGAAGCCGTTTAGTATAACATTAGACCAAAAAAATTATCGATTCGGCTGAAAAAAAGTTGTCTCGAAAACTCGTCAAAAATTTTAGGTACATTCTCAATGTTATGGAGATCGAAGGTAAAAAGTTTCACCCTGAATATCTTGTCAGTATAGATGGATAAAAAATTAAACAAATGTTTTTCGTCATAAATATCACCCCATCAACGAGTGGCCGTCGCTCACTTTTTTCGTCCAATAGGAGCCAAACATTCACTAACGGACACCCGAGGATTGATATGAACCAATAAAACTAACGAAATTGACACCTCCAAAATTGACGTCGTTTAACTTGAAGCCATTTAATATAACATTAGAACAAATAATTAGCGATTCGACTGAAAAAAAGTTGTCTTGAAAAAATCGTCAAAAAATTTGTTGTACATTCTTAATGATGTGCGATTGAACATAAAATGTTTCACCTGAGTAACTTGTCCGTAAAGACGGATAAAAAAATAAACAAACGCTTTTCCTCATAAATATCACCGCATCAACTGTGGCCGACGCTCACCGTTTTGTCAATTAGGTGCCAAATATTCACTAACGGACACTTGAGGATTGATATGAACCAATAAAATGGATGAAATTGACACCTAAAAAAATTGACACCTTTAACTAGAATCCATTTAATATATAACATTAGACCAAAAAATTACCGATTTGGCCGAAAAAAAGTTGTATCGAAAACTCGTAAAAAATTTTAGGTACGTTCTCAATGTTATGAAGATCGTACAAAGTTTTATCCGAATATCTTGTCCCAGTAAAGATGGATAAAAATTAAAAAAAACATTTTTCGTAATAAATATCACCGCATCAACGAGTGGCCGACGCTCACCTTTTTCGTCCCAATAGGAGCCAAACATTCACTAATGGACACCGAGGATTGATATGAACCAATAAAAGCCGACGTAAATTGATACCTCGAAAATTGACGTCGTTTAACTCGAAAGCGTTTAATATAACATTAGACCAAAAAATTAGCGATTCGGCCGAAAAAAAGGTTGTCTAGAAAACTTGTCAAAAAATTTTAGGTACGTTCTCAATGTTATGGAGATCGAACATAAAATGTTTCTCCGAATATCTTGTCCTTATAGATGGATAAAAATTAAACAAATGTTTTTCGTCATAAATATCACCGCATCAACGGTGGCCCACGCTCGCCTTTTTTGTCCAATAGGAGCCAAACATTCACTAACGGACACCCGAGGAATGATATAAACCAATAAAAGTCGACGAAATTGACACCTCGAAAATTGACGTCGTTTAACTCGAAAGCCGTTTAATATAACATTAGACCAAAAATTAGCGATTCGGCTGAAAAAAAAGTTGTCTCGAAAACTCGTCAAAAAATTTGTTGTACGTTTTTAATGATGTGCGATTAAACGTACAAAGTTTCACCCTGAGTAAATTGTCCAGTAAAGACGGATGAAAAAATAAACAAACGCTTTTTCCTCATAAATATCACCGCATCAACGGTGGCCGACGCTCACCGTTTTGTCAAATAGGTGCCAAATATTCACTAATGAGACACTTGAGGATTGATATGAACCAATAAAACAGATGAAATTGACACCTAAAAAATTGACGCCTTTAACTAGAATCCGTTTAATATAACATTAGACCAAAAAATTAGCGATTTGGCCCGAAAAAAAGTTGTCTCGAAAACTCGTCAAAAATTTTAGGTACGTTCTCAATGTTATGGAGATCGAACGTACAAAGTTTTAAATGAATAACTTGTCCGTAAAGACGGATAAAAAATTAAAAAAAAGGCTTTTCGTCATAAATATCACCGCATCAACGGTGGCCGACGCTCACCTTTTTCGTCCAATAGGAGCCAAACATTCACTAATGGACACCGAGGATTGATATGAACCAATAAAAGCCCGATGAAATTGATACCACGAAAATTGACGTCGTTTAACTCAAGCGTTTAATATAACATTAGCCCCAAAAAATTAGCGATTCGGCCGAAAAAAAAGTTGTCTAGAAAACTCGTCAAAAATTTTTGGTACGTTCTCAATGTTATGGAGATCGAACGTAAAAAAGTTTCTCCTAAATATCCTATCCAGTATAGATGGATAAAAGTTAAACAAATGTTTTTCGTCATAAATATCACCGCATCAACGGTGGCCGACGCTCACCTTTTTCGTCCAATAGGAGCCAAACATTCACTAATGGACACCTGAGGATTGATATGAACCAATAAAACTAACGAAATTGATACCTCGAAAATTGACGTCGTTTAACTCGAAGCGTTTAATATAACATTAGACCAAAAATTAGCGATTCGGCCGAAAAAAGGTTGTCTAGAAAACTTGTCAAAAATTTTAGGTACGTTCTCAATGTTATGGAGATCGAACATAAAATGTTTCTCCTGAATATCTTTTCCTTATAGATGGATAAAAATTAAACAAATGTTTTTCGTCATAAATATCACCGCATCAACGGTGGCCCACGCTCGCCTTTTTTGTCCAATAGGAGCCAAACATTCACTAACGGACACCTGAGGATTGATATGAACCAATAAAACTGACGAAATTGACACCTCGAAAATTGACGTCGTTTAACTCGAAGCCGTTTAGTATAACATTAGACCAAAAAATTATCGATTCGGCCGAAAAAAAAGTTGTCTCAAAAAATCGTCAAAAAAATTTTAGGTACGTTTTCAATGTTATGGAGATCAAAGGTGAAAAGTTTCACCGAATATCTTGTCCAGTATAGATGGATAAAAAATTAAACAAATGTTTTTTCGTCATAAATATCACCGCATCAACGGTGGCCGTCGCTCACCTTTTTTCGTCCAATAGGAGCCAAACATTCACTAACGGACACCTGATGATTGATATGAACCAATAAAACTAACGAAATTGACACCTCGAAAATTGACGTCGTTTAACTTGAAGCCATTTAATATAACATTAGAACAAAAAAATTAGCGATTCGAGCTGCAAAAAGTTGTCTTGAAAAAATCGTCAAAAAATTTGTTGTACGTTCTTAATGATGTGCGGATCGAACGTAAAAAGTTTCACCGGAGTAACTTGTCCGTAAAGACGGATAAAAAAATAAACAAACGCTTTTCCTCATAAATATCACCGCATCAATCGTGGCCGACGCTCACCGTTTTGTCAATTAGGTGCCAAATATTCACTAACGGACACTTGAGGATTGATATGAACCAATAAAATAGATGAAATTGACACCTAAAAAAATTGACACTTTTAACTAGAATCCGTTTAACATATAACATTAGACCAAAAAATTACCGATTTGGCCGAAAAAAAGTTGTATCGAAAACTCGTCAAAAATTTTAGGTACGTTCTCAATGTTATGAAGATCGAACGTACAAAGTTTTATCTGAATATCTTATCCGTAAAGATGGATAAAAATTAAAAAAACATTTTTCGTAATAAATATCACCGCATCAACAGTGGCCGACGCTCACCTTTTTCGTCCAATAGGAGCCAAACATTCACTAATGGACACCTGAGGATTGATATGAACCAATAAAACTAACGAAATTGATACCTCGAAAATTGACGTCGTTTAACTCGAAGCGTTTAATATAACATTAGACCAAAAATTAGCGATTCGGCCGAAAAAAGGTTGTCTAGAAAACTTGTAAAAAATTTTAGGTACGTTCTCAATGTTATGGAGATCGAACATAAAATGTTTCTCCTGAATATCTTTTCCTTATAGATGGATAAAAATTAAACAAATGTTTTTCGTCATAAATATCACCGCATCAACGATGGCCCACGCTCGCCTTTTTTGTCCAATAGGAGCCAAACATTCACTAACGGACACCTGAGGATTGATATGAACCAATAAAACTGACAAAATTGACACCTCGAAAATTGACGTCGTTTAACTCGAAGACGTTTAATATAACATTAGACCAAAAATTAGCGATTCGGCAGAAAAAAAGTTGTCTTGAAAACTCGTCAAAAATTTGTTGTACATTCTTAATGATGTGCAGATTAAACGTACAAAGTTTCACCTGAGTAAATTGTCCGTAAAGACGGATAAAAAATAAACAAACGCTTTTCCTCATAAATATCACCGCATCAACTGTGGCCGACGCTCACCGTTTTGTCAAATAGGTGCCAAATATTCACTAATGAGACACTTGAGGATTGATATGAACCAATAAAACAGATGAAATTGACACCTAAAAAATTGACGCCTTTAACTAGAATCCGTTTAATATAACATTAGACCAAAAAATTAGCGATTCGGCCGAAAAAAGTTGTCTCGAAAAATCGTCAAAAATTTCTTGTACGTTTTTAATGATGTGCAGATCGAACGTACAAAGTTTCACTTGAATATCTTGTCCGTAAAGACAGATAAAAAATAAATAAACGATTTTCTTCATAAATATCATCGCATCAACGGTGGCCGACGCTCACCTTTTTCGTCCAATAGGAGCCAAACATTCACTAACGGACACCTTAGGATTGATATGAACCAATAAAAGCTGACGAACTTGACTCCTCGAAAATTGACGTCGTTTAACTCGAAGCCGTTTAATATAACATTAGACCAAAAAATTAGCGATTCGGCAGAAAAAGGTTGTCTCGAAAACTCGTCAAAAATTTTATGGACATTCTTAATGTTGTGGAGATCGAACGTACAAAGTTTCACCTGAATATCTTTTTCAGTAAGCACGGATAAAAAAATAAACAAACATTTTTCGTCACAAATATCACCGCATCGACGGTGGCCGACGCTCACCGTTTTCGTCGAATTGTAGTTAAACATTCACTAATGGGACGCCCTGAAGATTGATATGAACCGATAAAATAGATGAAATTGACCCCTCGAAAATAGACATCGTTTAACTAGAAGCCGTTTAATAAGACATTAGACCAAAAAAATTAGCGATTCAGCGAGAAAAAAGTTGTCTCAAAAAACTCATCAAAATTTTTATGTACGTTCTTAATATTGTGGAGATTGAACGTACAAAGTTTCACTTGAATATCTTGTCCGTAAGCACGGATAAAAAAATAAACAAACGTTTTTTTGTCACAAATATAATCGCATCAATGGTGGCCGACGCTCACCGTTTTTGTCCAATAGGAGCAAATTATTCACTAACGGACACCCGAGGATTGATATGAACCGATAAAACGAAGAAATTGACCCCTCGAAAATAGACATCGTTTAACTAGAAGACGTTTAATACAACATTAGACCAAAAAAATTAGCGACTCAGTCGAAAAAAAAGTTGTCACTAAAACTCGTCAAAAATTTTATGGACGTTCTTAATGTTGTGGAGATCAAACGTACAAAGTTTCACCTAAATATCTTGTCCGTAAAGACTGATAAAAAAATTCAACAAACGTTTTTCGTCATAAATATCACCGAATCAACGGTGGCCGACGCTCACCGTTGTCGTCGAATAAGAGCCAAACATTCACTAGCGGACACCCGAGGATCGATATGTACCAATAACACCGATGAAATTTACACCTCGAAAATTGGCGTCGTTTAACTCGAAGCGTTTAGTATAGCATTACAACAAAAAAATAAGAGATTCGATCGAAAAAAAGTTGTCTCGAAAACTCGTCAAAAAATTTTTTTGTGCGTTCTTAATGTTGTGGAGATCGAATGTACAAAGTTTCAATTGAATATCTTGTCAGTAAAGACGGATAAAAAATTCAACAAACGTTTTTCGTCAGTAAATATCGCCGCTTCAGCTGTGGCCGTCGCTCAACGTTTTCGTCGAATAGGAGCAAAAACTTCACTAACGAGACACTGAGGATTGATATGGATCAATAAAAGCTGATGAAATTGACACATCGAAAATTGACCTCGTTTAACTTGAAGCTTTTTTTAATATAACATTAGACCAAAAAAATTAGTGATTCGGTCGAAAAAAAGTTGTCTCGAAATCTCGTCAAAAAATTTTATGTTCGTCCTTATTGTTGTGGACATTCAACGTACAAAGTTTCACTCGAATATCTTGTCCGTAAGGGCGGATAAAAAAATAAACAAACGTTTTTGGTCATAAATATCACCGCCTCAACGGTGGCCGACGCTCACCGTTTTCGTCTAATAAGAGCCAAATATTAACTAACGAAAACTCGAGGATCGATATGAACCAATAAAAGCTGATGAAATTGACACCTAGAAAATTGACGTCGTTTAATCGAAGCCGTTTAATATAACATTAGACCAAAAAAATTAATGCTTCGGCCGAAAAAAACGTTGTCTCGAAAACTCGTCAAAAAATTTTATGCACGTTCCTAATGTTGTGGGGATCGAGCGTACAAAGTTTCACCTCTTGAAGCCGTGTAATATAACATTAGACTAAAAAATAAGCGATTCAGTCGAAAAAAGTTGCCTCGAAAACTCGTCAAAAAATTTTAGGTCCGTTCTTAATGTTGTGGAGATCGAACGTACAAAGTTTCACGTTAATATCTCGTCCAGTAAAGACAGATAAAAAATACACAAACCTTTTTGGTCATAAATATCACCGCATCAACGGTGGCCGACGCTCACCTTTTTTCGTCCAATAGGAGCCAAGCATTCATTAATGGACACTTGACGATTGATATGAGCCAATAAAAGCGACGAAATTGACACCTCGAAAATTGACTCGTTTAACTCGAAGCCGTTTAATATAACATTAGACAAAAAAATTAACGCCTCGGCCGAAAAAACGTTGTCTCGAAAACTCGTCAAAAAATTTTAGGTACGTTCTCAATGTTATGGAGATCAAACATACAGAGTTGCACCCTGAATATCTTGTCCGTCAAGACGGATAAAAAAATTAAACAAACGTTTTTCGTCATAAATATCACCACATCAACGGTGGTCGACGCTCACCTTTTTCGTCCAATAGGAGCCAAACATTCACTAACGGACACCTGAGGATTAATATGAACCAATAAAACCGACTGAAATTGACACCTCAAAAATTGACGTCCTTTAACCCGAGCCGTTTAATATAACATTTGATCAAAAAAATTGGCGATTCGGACTAAAAAAAAGTTGTCTCGAAAACTCGTCAAAAAATTTTATGTACGTTCTCAATGTTATGGAGATCGAACGTACAAAGTTTCACCCTGAATATCTTGTCCGTTAAGACGGATAAAAAAATTAAACAAACGTTTTTTGTCATAAATATAACCGCATCAATAGTGGCCGACGCTCACCTTTTTCGTCCAATAGGAGCCAAACAATCACTAACGGACACCTTAGGATTGATATGAACCAATAAAAGCCCGACGAAATTGATACCCCGATAATTGACGTCGTTTAGCTCGAAGCCATTTAATATAAGGTTAGACCAAAAAATTATCGATTCGGCCGAAAAAAAGGTTGTCTCAAAAACTCGTCAAAAAATTTTATGTACATTCTCAATGTTATGGAGATCGAACGTATAAGGTTTCACCTTAATGTCTTGTCCGTAAAGACAGATAAAAAAAATTAAACAAACGCTTTTTCGTCATTAATATCACCGATCAACGGTGGCCGACGCTCACCTTTTTCGTCCAATAGGAGCCAAACATTCACTAACGGACACTCGAGGATTGATATGAATCAATAAAACAGATGAAAATGACACCTCAAAAATTGACGTCGTTTACCTAGAAGTCTGTTTAATATAACATTAGACCAAAAAAATTAGCGAATTTGGCCGGGAAAAAAAGTTGTCTCGAAAACCCATCAAAAAATTTAATGTACGTTCTCAATGTTTTGGAGATCGAACGAACAAAGTTTCACCCGAATGTCTTTTCCTTAAAGACGGATAAAAAATTAAACAAATGTTTGTCGTCAAAGACATCACCGCATCAACGGTGGCCGACACTCACCTTTTTTCATCCAATAAGAGCCAAACATTCGAGTAATCGGACACCGAGAATTAATATGAACCAATAAACTCGACGAAATTGACACCTCAAAAATTGACGTCCTTTAACCCGAGCCGTTTAATATAACATTTGATCAAAAAAATTAGCAATTCGGACTGAAAAAAAGTTGTCTCGAAAACTCATCAAAAAATTTTATGAACGTTCTCAATGTTATGGAGATCGAACGTACAAAGTTTCACCCTGAATATCTTGTCCGTTAAGACGGATAAAAAAATTAAACAAACGTTTTTCGTCATAAATATGACCGCATCAATGGTGGCCGAGCTCACCTTTTTCGTCCAATAGGAGCCAAACAATCACTAACGGACACCTTAGGATTGATATGAACCAATAAAACCGACGAAATTGATACCCCGATAATTGACGTCGTTTAGCTCGAAAGCCATTTAATATAAGGTTAGACCAAAAAAATTAGCGATTCGGTAGAAAAAAGGTTGTCTCCAAAACTCGCCAAAAAATTTTATGTACATTCTAAATGTTATGGAGATCGAACGTATAAGGTTTCACCTTAATGTCTTGTCCGTAAAGACGGATAAAAATTAAACAAACGTCTCTCGTCATAAATATCACCGCATCAACGGTGGCCGACGCTCACCTTTTTTCGTCCAATAGGAGCCAAACATTCCCTAACGAACACCTTAGGATTGGTTTGAACCAACAAAATAGATGAAATTGACACCTAAAAAAATGACGTCTTTAACTAGAATCCGTTTAATATAACATTTGACCAAAAAAATTAGCGATTTGGCCCCAAAAAAAAGTTGTCTCGAAAACTCGTCAAAAAATTTTAGGTACGTTTTCAATGTTATGGAGATCAAAGGTGAAAAGTTTCACCTGAATATCTTGTCCGTATAGATGGATAAAAATTAAACAAATGTTTTTCGTCATAAATATCACCGCATCAACGGTGGGCCGTCGCTCACTTTTTTCGTCCAATAGGAGCCAAACATTCACTAACGGACACTGATGATTGATATGAACCAATAAAACTAACGAAATTGACACCTCGAAAATTGACGTCGTTTAACTTGAAGCCATTTAATATAACATTAGAACAAAAAAATTAGCGATTCGTACTGCAAAAAGTTGTCTTGAAAAATCGTCAAAAATTTGTTGTACGTTCTTAATGATGTGCGGATCGAACGTAAAAAGTTTCACCGGAGTAACTTGTCCGTAAAGACGGATAAAAAAATAAACAAACGCTTTTCCTCATAAATATCACCGCATCAATCGTGGCCGACGCTCACCGTTTTGTCAATTAGGTGCCAAATATTCACTAACGGACACTTGAGGATTGATATGAACCAATAAAATAGATGAAATTGACACCTAAAAAAATTGACACTTTTAACTAGAATCCGTTTAACATATAACATTAGACCAAAAAATTACCGATTTGGTCGAAAAAAAAGTTGTATCGAAAACTCGTCAAAAAATTTTAGGTACGTTCTCAATGTTATGAAGATCGAACGTACAAAGTTTTATCCGAATATCTTATCCAGTAAAGATGGATAAAAATTAAAAAAAACATTTTTCGTAATAAATATCACCGCATCAACGAGTGGCCGACGCTCACCTTTTTTCGTCCAATAGGAGCCAAACATTCACTAATGGACACCGAGGATTGATATGAACCAATAAAACTAACGAAATTGATACCTCGAAAATTGACGTCGTTTAACTCGAAGCGTTTAATATAACATTAGACCAAAAATTAGCGATTCGGCCGAAAAAAAGGTTGTCTAGAAAACTTGTAAAAAAATTTTAGGTACGTTCTCAATGTTATGGAGATCGAACATAAAATGTTTCTCCCTGAATATCTTTTCCTTATAGATGGATAAAAAATTAAACAAATGTTTTTTCGTCATAAATATCACCGCATCAACGATGGCCCACGCTCGCCTTTTTTGTCCAATAGGAGCCAAACATTCACTAACGGACACCCGAGGATTGATATGAACCAATAAAACCGACAAAATTGACACCTCGAAAATTGACGTCGTTTAACTCGAAGACGTTTAATATAACATTAGACCAAAAATTAGCGATTCGGCAGAAAAAAAAGTTGTCTTGAAAACTCGTCAAAAATTTGTTGTACATTCTTAATGATGTGCGGATTAAACGTACAAAGTTTCACTCGAGTAAATTGTCCAGTAAAGACGGATAAAAAAATAAACAAACGCTTTTCCTCATAAATATCACCGCATCAACCGTGGCCGACGCTCACCGTTTTGTCAAATAGGTGCCAAATATTCACTAACGAGACACTTGAGGATTGATATGAACCAATAAAACAGATGAAATTGACACCTAAAAAAATTGACGCCTTTAACTAGAATCCGTTTAATATAACATTAGACCAAAAAAATTAGCGATTCGGCCGAAAAAAAGTTGTCTCGAAAAATCGTCAAAAAATTTCTTGTACGTTTTTTAATGATGTGCGGATCGAACGTACAAAGTTTCACTTGAATATCTTGTCCAGTAAAGACAGATAAAAAAATAAATAAACGATTTTCTTCATAAATATCATCGCATCAACGGTGGCGACGCTCACCTTTTTCGTCCAATAGGAGCCAAACATTCACTAACGGACACCTTAGGATTGATATGAACCAATAAAAGCCGACGAACTTGACTCCTCGAAAATTGACGTCGTTTAACTCGAAAGCCGTTTAATATAACATTAGACCAAAAAAATTAGCGATTCGGCAGAAAAAGGTTGTCTCGAAAACTCGTCAAAAATTTTATGGACATTCTCAATGTTATGGAGATCGAACGTAAAAAGTTTCACCTAAATATCTTGTCCGTATAGACGGATAAAAAAATTAAACAAACGTTTTTCGTCTTAAATATCACCGCATTAACGGTGGCCGACGCTCACCTTTTTCGTCCAATAGGAGCCAAACATTCTCTAACGGACACCGAGGATTGATATGAACCAATAAAGCGACGAAATTGACACCTCGAAAATTGACGTCGTTTAACTAGAAGCCGTTTAATATATCATTAGCCCAAAAAAATTAGCGAATTTGGCCGAAAAAAAAGTTGTCTCGAAAACTCGTCAAAAAATTTAATGTACGTTCTCAATGTTATGGAGATCGAACGTACAAAGTTTCACTCGAATATCTTGTCCTTAAAGACGGATAAATATTAAACAAATGTTTTTCGTCAAAGACATAACCGCATCAACGGTGGCCGACACTCACCTTTTTTCATCCAATAAGAGCCAAACATTCAATGAACGGACACCTTAGGATTGATATGAACCAATAAAACTGAAGAAATTGACACCTCGAAAATTGACGTCGTTTAACTCGAAGCCATTTAATATGACACTAGACCAAAAAATTAGCGATTCGACCGAAAAAAAAGTTTTCTCGAAAAAATCGTCAAAACGTTTTTGTACGTTCTTAATGATGTGTAGATCGAACGTACAAAGTTTAACTCGAGTAACTTGTCCAGTAAAGACGGATAAAAAAATAAACAAACGATTTTCCTCATAAATATCACCGCATCAATCGTGGGCCGACGCTCACCGTTTTGTCCAATAGGAGCGAAATATTCACTAACGGACACCCGAGGATTGATATGAACCAATAAAACAGACTGAAATTGACACCTCAAAAATTGACGTCTTTAACTAGAATCCGTTTAATATAACATTAGACCAAAAAATTAGCGGATAGGCCGAAAAAAAAGTTGTCTCGAAAACTCGTCAAAAATTTTAGGTACGTTCTCAATGTTATGGAGATCGAACGTACAAAGTTTCACCTGAATATCTTGTCCGAAAAGACGGATAAAAATTAAACAAACGTTTTTCGTCGTAAATATCACCGCATCAACGGTGGCCGACGCTCACCTTTTCGTCAAATAAGAGCCAAACATTCAGTAATCGGACACCTTAGGATTGATATGAACCAATAAAATCGAAGAAATTGACACCTCGAAAATTGACGTCGTTTAACTCGAAGCCGTTTAATATAACATTAGACCAAAAAAATTAGCAATTCGACCGAAAAAAAAGTTTTCTCGAAAAAATAGACAAAACGTTTTTGTACGTTCTTAATGATGTGTAGATCGAACGTACAAAGTATAACCTCGAGTAACTTGTCCGTAAAGACGGATAAAAAAATAAACAAACGATTTTCCTCATAAATATCACCGTATCAAGCGTGGCCGATGCTCACCGTTTTGTCTAATAGGAGCCAAATATTCACTAACGGACACCCGAGGAATGATATGAACCAATAAAACAGATGAAATTGACACCTCAAAAATTGACATCTTTAACTAGAATCCGTTTAATATAACATTAGACCAAAAAATTAGCGATTAGGCCGAAAAAAAAAGTTGTTTCGAAAACTCGTCAAAAAATTTTAGGTACGTTCTCAATGTTATGGAGAATGAACGTACAAAGTTTCACCTGAATATCTTGTCCGAAAAAGACGGATAAAAAATTAAACAAACGATTTTCGTCATAAATATCACCGCATCAATGGTGGCCGACGCTCACCTTTTTCGTCCAATAGGAGCCAAACATTCACTAACGGACACTCGAGGATTGATATGAACCAATAAAAGCTGACGAAATTGACACCTCGAAAATTTGCGTCGTTTAACTCGTAGCCGTTTAATATAACATTAGACAAAAAAAATTAGCGATTCGGCAGAAAAAAAAGTTGTCTCGAAAACTCGTCAAAAAATTTTAGGTACGTTCTCAATGTTATGGAGATCGAACGTACAAAGTTTCACTCGAGTAACTTGTCCAGTAAAGACGGATAAAAAATTAGACAAATGTTTTTCGTCATAAATATCACGGCATAAACGGTGGCCGACGCTCACTTTTTTTGTCCGATAGAGCCAAAAATTCACTAATGGACACCTTAGGATTGATATGAACCAATAAAACCGACGTAATTGACACCTCAAAAATTGACGCCGTTTAACTCGAAAGCCGTTTTATATAACATTAGACCAAAAAATTAGCGATTCGGCTGAAAAAAAAGTTGTCTCGAAAAATCGTCAAAAAATTTTTTTGTACGTTCTTAATGATGTGTAGATCGAACGTACGAAGTTTCACTCGAGTAACTTGTCCAGTAAAGATAGATAAAAAAATAAACAAACGATTTTCCTCATAAATATCACACGCAGCAATCGTGGCCGACGCTCACCGTTTTGTCCAATAGGAGCCAAATATTCACTAACGGACACCCGAGGATTGATATGAAGCAATAAAACAGATGAAATTGACACCTCGAAAATTGACGTCTTTAACTAGAATCCGTTTAATATAACATTACACCAAAAAAGTAGCGATTTGGCCGGAAAAAAAAGTTATCTCAAATACTCGTCAAAAAATTTTAGGTACGTTCTCAATGTTATGGAGATCGAACGTGCAATGTTTTATCTCGAATATCTTGTCCGTAAAGACGGATAAAAATTAAACAAACGTCTTTCGTCATAAAAATCACTGCATCAACGGTGGCCGACGCTCACCTTTTTTCTTCCAATAGGAGCCAAACATTCACTAACGGACACCTTAGGATTGATATGAACCAATAAAATTGACGAAATTGACACCTCGAAAATTGACGTCGTTTAACTCGAAGCCGTTTAATATAACATTAGCCCAAAAAAATTAGCGATTCGGCCGAAAAAAAATTTGCCTCGAAAAATCGTCAAAAATTTTTTTGTACGCTCTTAATGATGTGTAGATCGAACGTACAAAGTTTCACCCTGAGTAACTTCTCCGTAAAGATGGATAAAAAATTAAGCAAATGTTTTTCATCATAAATATCACCGCATCAACGGTGGCCGACGCTCACCTTTTTCGTCATATAGGAGCCGAACATTCACTAACGGACACCTTAGGATTGACATGAACCAATAAAACCGATGAAAATGACACCTCGAAAATTGACGTCGTTTAACACGAAGTCGTTTAATATAACATTAGACAAAAAAAATTAGCGATTCGGCTGAAAAAAAAGTTGTCTCGAAAAATCGCCAAAAAGTTTTCGTACGTTCTTAATGACGTGTAGATCGAACGTACAAAGTTTCACCTGAATATCTTATCCGTATAGACGGATAAAAAAATTAAACAAACGTTTTTCGTCATAAATATCACCGCATCAACGGTGGCCGACGCTCACCTTTTTCGTCCAATAGGAGCCAAACATTCACTAACGGACACCTGAGGATTGATATGAACCAATAAAACTGACGAAATTGACTCCTCGAAAATTGACGTCGTTTAACTCGAAGCCGTTTAATATAACATTAGCCCAAAAAATTAGCGACTCGGCCGAAAAAAAGTTGTCTCGAAAACTCGTCAAAAATTTTAGGTACGTTCTCGGTATTATGGAGATCGAACGTAAAAAGTTTCACCCTGAATATCTTGTCCAGTATAGAGGGATAAAAAATTAAACAAATGTTTTTTCGTCATATATATCACCGCATCAACGGTTGCCGACGCTCACCGTTTTCTCAAATAGGAGTCAAATATTCACTAACGGAGACCCGAGGATTGATATTAACCAATAAAACGGATGAAATTGACACCTAAAAAATTGACGTCTTTAACTAGAATCCGTTTAACATAACATTAGACAAAAAAAATTAGCGATTTGGCCGAAAAAAAAGTTGTCTCGAAAACTTGTCAAAAAAATTTTTTGTACGCTCTTAATGATGTGTAGATCGAACGTACAAAGTGTCACTCGAGTAACTTCTCCGTAAAGACGGATAAAAATTAAACAAACGTTTTTCGTCATAAATATCCCCGCATCAACGGTGGCCGACGCTCACCTTTTTTCGTCCAATAGGAGCCAAACATTCACTAACGGACACCTGAGGATCGATATGAACTAATAAAACTGACGAAATTGACACCTCGAAAATTGACATCGTTTAACACGAAGCCGTTTAATATAACATTAGACAAAAAAAATTAGCGATTCGGCCGAAAAAAAAGTTGTCTCGAAAAAATCGTCAAAAAGTTTCAGTACGTTCTTAATGATGTATAGATCGAACGTACAAAGTTTCACCTGAGTTACTTGTCCGTAAAGACGGATAAAAAAATAAACAAACGATTTTCCTCATAAATATCACCGCATCAATCGTGGCCGACGCTCACCGTTTTGTCCAAAAGGAGCCAAATATTCACTAACCGACACCGGGGATTGATATGAACCAATAAAACAGATGTAGTTGACACCTCAAAAATTGACGTCTTTGACTAGAATCTATTTAATATAACATTAGACCAAAAAAATTAGCGAATTTGGCCGAAAAAAAGTTGTCTCGAAAACTCGTAAAAAATTTTAGGTACGTTGTCAATGTTATGGAGATCGAACGTACAAAGGTTCACTCGAAAGATGGATAAAAAATTAAACAAATGTTTTTTCGTCAGTAAATACCACCGTATCAACCGTGGCGGCGCTCACCTTTTTCGTCCAATAGGAGCCAAATATTCCCTAACGGACACCTTAGGATTGATATGAACCAATGAAACAGTGAAATTGACACCTCAAAAATAGACCCCGTTTAACTAGAAGCCGTTTAATATAACATTAGACCAAAAAAATTAGTGATTCGGCGAAAAAAAGTTGTCTCGAAAACTCGTCAAAAAATTTTAGGTACGTTCTCAATGTGATGGAGATCGAGCGTACAAAGTTCTATCTCGAATATCT